>OX456524.1:48376629-48968383 GCA_949748255.1 Eustalomyia histrio
ATATACCGACAAAAAGATGAGTGCTGGTTAGCTTTGCGACAGAATAGAAGTAAATTAGACATTGAGAAAACCAAATTTCTTTAATGTGCAGTTTTTCGTTGGGAAAAAAGATAATCGTGTAATGAGAAAACGGCCATTAGTGTTTTTTATAGTTTTTTTTTCACGTATCCATGGTATAATTTGCCTGCTTCAGTTCATAAAATGTTAATTCATGGATCGGAAGTAGTTGATCACTGTCTAGTTTCCATATGTGAGCTCTCTGAATAAGCCGCTGAATCTTGTAATAAATTATTTAAGCACGAGACAACAATGTCTCGTGTTGTCACTTACACTGATCTTTACGTAAATTACCACAAAAGAAGAAGTCTATGCTATCATCTGAGGCTTTGCGTATGTTAAGTTTTTGAAAAAAAATGTACAAATGTTGTATTAAATTGCCGTCATAAAATTTATTATTTTTTCTTTAATTTCTTTTTGGTAAATAAATTATTATAATATTTAAAGACTTTTTTTCTTTTTTTACCCTAATTGGCCCATTATAACCGTAAACATAAATATTCATATAAATTTTGATGGCTATAGCTGAGTAAACTACGTATGACCGCCTTCCCTAGAAACTTGAACCACTGTGCATTGACGTTAATAATTTTTTCATTTCATTGTTTTTCACCACAAAAAATTTGTTTCACCTCAAAAAATTTTTTTTTTCATTGCAAAAATTAAATTTTTCCTCAAAAAATATTTTACCTGGGGGGAGAGGCAGGTACATGGGAGGGCAGGTACTTGGGGGAGGTACCTAACTCCCAAGGTACCTGGCCCCCAGATACTTGGCCCCCAGGTACCTGCCCTCTCAGGTACCTGCCCCCAAAAGTACCTGCGCCTCCCTGCCCACAGGTACCTGCCCCCAGGTACCTGCCCACCCAGGTACCTGCCCACCGGGTACCTAGCCCACCCAGGTAGCTGCCCCCAGGGAGGGGGTTAGGTACCTGGGTGGGCAGGTACCTGGTTGGAGCCAGGTACCTGGTAGGGCAGGTACCTGGGGGACAGGTGAAATTGCTTTCAAATCCATAAATATTTGTTTTTCTTTCACTTGGTTAATGTTCAATTCAAGATTTCTCAACATATTTATAGTCAGATTTTGGGTTGACCTACATGCGAGTACTATTTAAGTCATTCCAATATCTGACTAAAAATCTGATAAGCAATGGTGATCTGTACTATTTTGTGGTGTTTGTGTTAAGTTTTGGGCGTTGGTGTATTCTGACATATGTAGTAAAATTTTATGGCCAAGATTTTGGTACATTTCATTCCCGCCCTCCCCCTTCTTAGGGGTATTTTTTACGATATGTTAGAATAGAGCTAAAAGTTGCCGTTATGTAGGAGTTAGAGGGTTAATATGTTCCTCAAAAATATAGTTCCTACAAAATTGCTGAACATACCCTACACCTCAGATGTAAAAAACACATAGTATCATACAACGATATGCTGCACGAACAGGTAAATAGGGGGACATTTTAACCCCCCCCCCCCCCCCCCCCCCTAAAATGAAATTTGGATGTGATATTAACACTCAGTGTTTTGTACTTTTCTCAGCAGTTAGGCTCAATTGAAAATTTTAAATGCATTCATCACGGAATCGCTTTTTTGGGTTATGCCAGTCTTCACGCAAATGAGAGGATATGAACACCCCTGATCATAAATTAGTTTGTATATAAACTTACATGATCATATATGTTCGTCCATAGTTCAAAATATGGTCATATGTGATCTCATATATGACCATATATCTTCGTATCCGACATGTGATATATGTCCGTATATTTTCATATATGATTATATACTCTCAAATTTTGGACCCGAAATATAATTGAAATCATGCATGGTCATATATTGATAACACATGGAGGTATATGATCATGCACTCCCATGTATGATAATATACCAGCCTCAATGCCAGATGATATATATTTATATAAGTACATATATTTAGATTTTTACATTTGACATTATTATAATTGTACACAGAATATTATGCAGTTTAACAAAAAAAAATGTTTTCAGTTCAGTTAAAAATAAAGGTACGTACATTTATTTTGCAAAAAATACTTATTTTAACTTTTTAATACATTTGCACAAAATGATTTACTGGCGTTTATCGATTTTTTTTTTCAGTTGCATTTACTTTTTTTTCATTTGTTTGAAATTAAATAAAAATTTATACACAAAACGGAAATTTGTGGTTTATATGATGCCGTTACAGTTATTACAAATTTAAATTTTGTTTGCTGACTTTTTAATAAAAAAAAAAAAAATATTCAAAAAATTAAATATTTTTATTTAAACTGTCCGTGACTTTTCGAACTTCCCCGTAGTTATATGAAATGCAACACTGCTCCCACAAGTATTATAGACTACTGTCATTTACTTTGTGTTAAACAGCTGTTCAAAACACAACATCGTGGATTTTTTTAAAAATGGAAAAAAATTAATTTCGAGTGCTCATTAAACATTATTTTTTGTGAAACCAAGGAAAAGCTCTGCACCATCGATTTCAATGGTAAAAAAGTTGTTTACCGACATTCGCACAAGTACAAATGATGCTGAACGTTCTGGACGGCCAATCGAGGTCAATACACCCGAAAATGTCGAAAAAATCCACGATATGGTGTTGGCCGATCGAAGATTGTTGATCCCATAGGCATTTCATATGGCAGTGTGGTTTCAATTTTAAATAATCAGTTGGATTTAAGAAAGCTGTCTGCAAGATGGGTGCCATGGACTTAGCCCCCAGTGACTATTTTCTATTTCCAAACATAAAGAAATGGCTCTGTGGAAAGATATTTAGCTCCAACGATGAAATTATTGATCAAACAAATGCCTATTTTATGGACCTCAAAAAATCCTATTTTTTTTTTTTTTTGGAAGGAATACAAAAATTGGAGAGACGTTGGACTTAATGTATTGAGCTAAAAGGAGATTATGTTGAAAAATATATATTTTTTTTTTTTTTTGGAAAAAATACTGTGTTTCATTCAAAAAGTAATGGACTTATTGAGCCGCCCTCGTATGAAAAATTATTTTAATTCGAATAACAAGAACTTGATAAACACACACACATATGGTCATACAAACAAAATGTGTCTACAGACTGTGTGGGTAAACATTTTGCAAATTAAAAAACGGAAACAATTTCAAATAAATGAATAATCAGTTATTTTTTATGGAATTGGTAGGTCAAATTTTAACATTTATTTTTATTTGTTTAATCATTTGTTTCTTTCTGATATGTCAGTTGTTTAAACAACATTTAAAAATAAATAACAAACCCCATTTGATTTAAATGAAAAGTAATTAGACAAGTTTTTAAATAAATATTATTTCTTTTGATTGGTATTTTTTGTTATTTTACAAACGATTTAAAGTGAATGAAAGGATTTCTAAGGGTATATTTACTTTAAACAAATAATATACTAAGAGCCGTTAACTTATCAAAAAATAATCAGAGCTTAGTGCTTAATTGTCAAATATGTATGGAATTAAGGTTTAACTCTGGTTATTTATTTTATAAGTTATCCGCTGTTAAAGACTGCAATAAGTAACGTGACCAAAACAATTAGAAATAATAATTGAAAAAAAAAAATAATACACAAAAGTAAATGAATAAATAATTGTTATAACTCTCAAGTAATAACAAAAATAAACAAAAAATTATAAATGTTTTGAAAAAAAAACTTCGTGATAAATCATCAAGTATTTAACGCTTAAAAAAATAAGAAGTGTTAAAATATGATTGAATAGAAAATTGAGTGTTTCAAAGAAAAGCCTTTAAGTTTTTATAAAGAAATAAAACAGTTTCAAAATGAAATTGAAACAAATATGAAAATTTGCAAGAATAAGATTTTAAATTAAGCTCTCATGCATTAAAAATTATAAAGGAAATAATGTATCACATCAGTTACTTAGGCATGCATGCATGCATGAATGAATGTATTTTATGCAATTGTTGAAGAAACACACATACAAATCTGATGTACTTATGAATGCTGTTTATGCAAATGTACGTGCTTTATAACTAACGTAATAAGAATAGAATGCATAATAAAACAGAAGTTCAAATGAAAATGTTTCGAGTTTTTATTTTCTATTGTATTTATGTGGAAACATTTACACACCTGCTCACATTTTTTATGCTTTTAAATTTTAAAATTTTCATGTGGGAAAGATTTAGTTTTGTTTTGCTTTTTTTTAACATTTAGAAATTTATGTGGTAAAAATACAGTGGCCGGCAAAACTAAAGACACAGCAAAACAAAAAAAAAAATCAAGTTTTACTAATTTATAATCTTTCTGAGCAAAAATGTTAAGAAAAAACTCATATTCATAGTTAATATAAAGTTTGTCCTTTATTTTAAATAACTTTTTATATGAATTCCAAAAAAAAATATTAGTAACATTCATATTACCTCATGATATGTCAACGCAAAACTAAGGACACACTTATAGTATATATGGAATAGCGCTGCAGCAGAATTATTTAAGAATCAAGAGTTAGTTGTAAAAAATATATATTAATTAAAATTTTTAACTTCAATATATCTAGAGGGTCCTTCTAAATTTTCTTACACAGACAAAACTAAAATTATGTTTCAATTAAAATATTTGTAAATACAATTAAAAATGTAATTTAATTTTTTCAACTTTCCATTTTTAAAGTTGAAATACCCAAAAATCCTTAACAAATTGTTAAATAATCAAATTTAAAATTTTTCTCAAATGATTTTTAACAGATTTTGTTTTGCTAAAAATTAAAAAAAAAATATTCTATAAAAACGTGTCGTCTCATAAAAATAGTCAAATTTTAACAAATTCAAATATAATTTTTTTTTTAAATTTTCAAAAACATGATTCCTTGATTTAATTTTTAAATCTGATTCAATTTTCAACGAATCGATTAGCAAAATTCTGTTCATAGTTTGAATAATTCTATACTTTATTCAATTAATATTAAATTCAGATAATCAATTTTAACAAATCAAATAACCAAAAATTGTTCGCAAATAGAATCACAAAACAAACTATTCAATCGAGTTTAAATTGCATCAGATAGATTTATACGAAACAAGTAAAAAAGGGCTAAATTCGGCAATGCCGAATCTTTGAATACCCTCCACCAATATCATAAAAAGATGTTCTCTTCTGTTTAGATACAAATAATATAAAAAAAAATTTTGAAGTAAAATTATGTAGGTGAAAAACTTTTTTAGATGTGAAAAGAACTTTTTTGGTGGAAAAAAAATTAGAGGTGAAAAAAAATTTTAAGGTGAAAAAATTTTTTGTGGTGAAAAAAAAATTTAAGTGGTGAAAAAATATTTGAGGTGAATACAAAATATTTACTGCTAAGCAACTGGTGAAAAAATATGAGAAAATATGTTATGTACCAGTTGCTACTATGAAATTGTACTAAATTTGTATGGGCAATTTAGAGGCACCTTTACATTTTCACTAGTTTTTTTAACCATTAACTGCACCAAAAACACATTTTATAACATAGTTTTTGTAAAATACTCAATTTTGTTCCGGCTAATGGTGACTAGCTCTGCAGCTGAATATGCCTAATGGAGAGAATGCACTTTCTGATGCGCCACGTATTGATAAATAGTTGCAACGAATGTTCTTTCCTTAAAAATTGAAGTGTGTTTGTCTAATGGAGAGAATACAGCAAAGAAATTAATTTGTTAAAGAAAGAACATGAGTTGTAACTATTTGTCAATAGATGGCCTATCAAAAGATGCATTCTCTCCATTAGGCATATTTTGCTGCAGAGCTAGTCTCATAAACATAACATAAATGAATATTTGCCAAAAAATATATAACATATATGTTTTATGGCATATTATTCCTTAATTTTTTAAATCAACATTCGTTTAGATGTTTAAGACTTTAATACTTTATTCATGTGTATTTTTTTATAAAAGAAAATATTAACATAAATATACATTTGCCTGTATTATAATTTAAAGTATCTAGTTAATTTAATATTTGTTGAGAAACTTGCGCTACACGATAACATTCTTGTCAGCTAAATATACGAAAGCGAGAAAAACACCATCTGGGCTGGATCTACATATCTTTCTCCTGTCGGTATAATTAATGGACGTATTAACGACGATCCAGCTCCTCTGGACCTTACCTCATTCTATATGAGCCCAGCCTCCGGCAATCATAGAGGCTGAAGATGATATACGTATATACTAAATTTTGCATGAACTGTAATATGAATATGTTTTGTCAATTTATGTAACAGAATTTTTGTTATTTTGTTTTAGTAATGTTATTGATTTAGTTTTAGTAATGTTATTTACAGAGGTCTGCTCTGTTAGCGACTTTAACATGTCTAAGAATGTTATTATTCTCATAGTATGTAAGACAATAAATGTAATCGAACAAGAAGAAGACTTAATAACATTTTTACTTACTTAACAGAAAAAAAAATAGGTACAGAAAAATTGTACAAATTTGTATGGAAAATTTAGAGGTACCTTCACATTTTCACTCATAACTTTTGAAGATGTTCAATAATCTGGGTAAAAATAGGCACCCCCGCTTGCCTCTTCGCGTTGTGATCGCCATTTCAACAGGCAGACAGACAGACAGACAGACAGACAGACAGACAGACAGACGGACATCGCTAAATCGTCTTAAAATTGCATAAGGATCACGAATATATATACTTTATGGGGTCTTAAACCTATATTTCGACATGTTACAAACGGAATGACAAACTGATATATATCCTCACCATATATGATGGAGGGTATAAAAATTAATTATCAAGCTCGATTATCGATCTGAAAAATCTATACAAATTTAATTTTTTTTTATCAATAAATTTTTAAATCTGAAGCCAAATCCCCTTATCTGGCAAGCCAACACTACATATACTATGTTGCTTTTGTAAATTTTAACAATGAGTGCGGTTTGCTTTCTGAAAAGAATTAAGTTATGACACTTTTATTGTTACGCGTAATATAAAAAATAATTTTAATAAATTTTTTTTGTTTTTTTTTTTTTTTGGTTTAGCGATTTGAGATGCAATTTTGCAATATAAATAACTGAAATAAAAGTTAACAAATAAAAAAATAAAATAATATGACTTTTATATGCTGTCAATAGCTTTTACACCAAGTTCATTATCAATTAAAAATTTAATTGATATGATTAAACTTTTAATTGAAAATGAACAAAAATTCCAAAAAAGAAAAAATTATTTGATTTGAATTGACAAGAGTTATATTTTTTATATTATCTTTATTTTTCAGTATAACCTCCCTGAAACTTCAATACACTTAGGCCTAGTTTTTAAGAAGAAGATTATCTTTAAACTTGGCTTAACGCCGTTTATATGTGCAATACAGCTTTTAAAATGTGTTTTATTTTGTATTATTTCAATAAAGACCAAAATACTACACGAGAAAAAGTTATTCCGCCACATTTTTGTTATTTTGCTTGGAAATGGCTAACATAATTCATTTTCGGTTTAATTAAACAAAGTTTAACTGACATCTCAAAAACTCGTCCTTAATCCAACGCTTTTCAAGCAATTCTATCCCATGATTAAAATAAATTTCCTGAAGCTCGGCAAAATAATCAGTTACAGCTGCAATTGCATCTTCCTTGCCAGCAAAAACTATTAAAATTTGGAAACAGGTAGAAGTCACTGGGAGCTAAATCAGGAGATAAAGGTGGAGTGGTCAAGCAATTAATACTTTAATTTTTTGAATCTTGCTGTTGTTAAAAAAAAACTATTGGGTGCTGGTTCGTTGTCTTGATGAAAAATAAATTTTATGTATTGTAAACAAAGACGTTTTTCTCGAATTTCTACATTAAATTGATCTAAAAGTTTATAATACGTAATATTGTGAGTTTATTATTTTACCTTTTTGAAGATAGTCGATCAATTCAATGCCTTTGTAATTCCAGAAAACCGTTGCCATAACTTTACCAGCGGATTGAAATTATTTTGCCTTTTTTGGTGCACTTCCACCAGCTACAGTCCATTGTTTCGATTGTTCTTTTGTAGCTGGTGTGCAGGGGCTGAAACCCTGCAAAAAATGGGTTCAGTTTCGGGTTCGGACTAATTGAAATAAAAATTTCAGGTTCGGGTTCGGTTCGGTTCAGGGTTCCGGTTCAACATTTAAAAAAATTAGAAATGTTTTATTAATAAGAAATTTACTTGAACATCCACCGTATTCACCAGATTTGGCTCCCAGTGACTACTATCTCTTCTGAAATCTCAAACAATTCCTTCGTGGAAAGCATTTTTCGTCGAATGAAGAGGCCATAGCAGTCGTAGACGGTTATTTTGCAAAGCTTCCGGAAAACCATTATAAGGATGTGATAAAATAATTGGAAGATCATTGGAACAAGTGTATTGAGCTTCTAGGAGATTATATTGAATAAAAAAATATATTTCGTAACAAAAACAGTATTCTTTCATTTCGCGCGCAGGAACTTTTCAACCAACCTATTTTAAATTTAAATATAATTCTTGTGAAAATGGTTTTGTTTTGTCACCTTTTCAATTCAATTCAAACATGTATACATTCACATCACAATAACTGTACTAGCGCTACAACCCTTGCTAGGGGCTAAGTTTTTCTGTAAATCGGCTAAGAATTTCGTGGTCTCGACTAAGAATTTTTTTTGTAGACACACCATTTGGCATCATGGCATCATGGGTGGCTAAAAATTTGGTAGTTTGTTCATTCTGGTTTATAGGCTCCTTGGTTTGACAGTCTAGTACGGCTTTCTTCAAGATTAGCTATTAGCTAAAGAAGAAATTTTTGGTGTTGGAATTTTTTTTTTTTTGCAAATAGCTCTGCAAAATGGAATGCAAGATATGTAATGTTTTTTTTTATAATTTTTCTATCAAACATTTCTCACACAAGAATATTTTTTTAAATTTTTGAACCCGAACCTGGTTAAATTTTTGGGTTCAGTGGGTTCGGGTTCAAAGTTTTTATATACAAAGAACCTGAACCCGTTTGGGTTCAGTTTCAGTCCCTGCTGGTGTGCAGTAATGAATGTATGTTTTATCAACAGTTATGACATGATGCTTAAAATCCATTTTATTTCGCTTAAATCAATCCAAATCCAAAGTGTCAGAAATTTTCACTCGAATGCATTTTTGATCAACTGTTAACAAATGCGGCACCCATCTTGCAGAAAGTTTTTTTTTTCATTTGTAATTCTTGATGTGAAATGAAATAGACTCGATTATTTGAGATGCTTATGGCATTTCCCATTTCACGCAGTTTCACTTTACACTCAGAAAAAAAGTTAGTAGAAAAAATTGTAAACGGTTTTCAATCTTACTTTACTATTTTTGTACCGATTTTTAGTAAAAAAAATTATTATTTAGTATTTTTTTTTTTTGCTATTTAAATTTGCTATTTTTGTTATTTACAAATTACAGAATTTTTATTACAAATTACAAAATTTTTACAGTATTTTTAATGCTGATTTCAGAAATCATTTTACATATTTTTGAAAACCGATTTACCAGCCTATTTGCTCACTTAATTACTTTTGTTCGCGATGACCCCAAAAGTAATGAGTGGTTATGACCTTCTCACTTACAAAAAACACAAAGTAATGGGTGGTCATAATCTTCTCACTTACGAACAGCCAAAAAATATTGATTAACCATTACTTTTTGGCCATCGCGAACAAAAGTAATTAATTGAATAGCCTGGTAAGTAGTTCATACAATGATTGGAATTTAATATACTTTTCACAACTGACTCATGTCCAAAAATAGGACATTCACTTAAAATAGCACGTAAAACCTTTTTAGTTCTAAAAATCAGCTTATAAAACAATTTAAAATTTACATTAAATCCAAAAAATTTACTAAAAATATTTTTCAAAACAAAAATTATGTTAATGTTTTTACTATTTTTTAAAGCCTTCGGTTTTTTTTTTAATTTTTGGTTTGTTTTTCTCGAATTTTATGTCTATATCTATAACTACTTGCAAAGAAAACAACTATCTCTTCTTACCTGACTTTTCTTTATTTTTTGTAAACAAACACAATTTGGACGCCTTTGTACGAAAACATTTGTTTTCGTATATGGACTTCACAGGAACGCGAAATAGAGTAATTATATTATTTGCCCTGCTCTATCTTTAATTTCAAACACATAATTTATTTGTTAAATAGCTTTTGTAGTTTTTAATATTTCATCGAAAATTCTAAAATTTCAAAAATTTTTATGAAAAATATTTTGTTTACATATAAAAGAGAAACGCTAATAATTTCTAAGACTTGGCAGCATTTTTATACATTCTTAGATTTTAAATAGCTATATCTATAATTACTTAGCAAGTCTATGTATACTTTTACTCAGACAAAAAAAGTTAGTAGAAAAATTTGTAAACGGTTTTCAATCCCACTTTACTATATTTGTACTGATTTTTAGTAAAAAAATATTTTTTTTTTAGCAAATTTCTTTGTTATTTACATTTTACAAATTACATAAGTTTTACAGAATTTTTACAAATTTTTTATACTAATTTCAGAAAAAATTTTAAAAATTTTTAAAAACTGATTTGCTAAAATTATATTAATCATACAATTTATATCCTAATACCCTAACCGAGCACTAGCAACAAAGGCTATCGGCTCGTTGTAGCGAAAAAAGACCAGAGCCTCTGGTGGGAATTGAACCCACGACCCCGGCACTGATAAGCTAGCACGCTAATTTTAAAAAAGTGGATATTGAAGGAAATGTTATTTCTAATTAAAACTTACACCTTCAAACTTAAATTGTCTGAAAATGTTACCTAAATTAATAAAAGGGATCGGAAGTGAAGATACCGGCTCATGTCTAAAAATAGAACATCCGCTTAAAATAGTACTAAAAAGTTTTTTTAGTTCTAAAAACCAGCCCTTAAAACAATTAAAATTTTACCTTAAAAGCAAAAAAAAAAAAAATGGACTAATATATTTTTTAAAACAGATATTAGATTAAATTAAAACAAAATAATAAATTTGTTTATGTTTCAACAATTTATAAGATTTTTAAGCCATTGATTTTTTTTTTTATTTTTTTAATTTTGTATAAAATATTTTTTGAAAAATAAAAACAAATAAAATAAAAAAATATTGATGCTCGATAAAAAAAACTTAATATAAAATTTTGTACTAATATCACTAATATTTAGTAATTTTTTTTGCTGATTTTAGCAAACAGATTTTAAATTCCACTCTGCAAAAAGTTTACTAAAATTTAGTAGCGGCTATTAATTTTTCCACTAAATTTATTAAACTACACATTTGCTAAGATTTGCAAAAATACCGCTGGGCTAAAATTAGCAAAATTTCCCGTAATAACAGCAAAATTTTTAGTTGCCATTACTGACTTTATTTTGGTGAGTGTAGCTACGATTTCTTCTATCTACTTTGTAGTTGATCTTCAATGCTTGTCCACGTTTTTTGACTACAGTATTATACTTGTGATAAAATGACTATTAATTAACTCAACTGATTTGTGTCACTACTGAAAAATTTGGTTACCACACTCTGGATATTATGTAGTTTACTGTTTGTAGTTTAATTAAAAAGTTTTCCGTTCTATTTAAAAATAAAGTAACATACATTTATTTTTCGAAGAAAAATCTATATTAATTTTTTTATACATTTATTTGAAATAATTTACTATCATTTATTGATTTTTTTCAGTTTCATTTATTTTTTTCATTTCTTTGAAATTTAATAAAAATTTACCAACAAAACAGAAATTTGTGTTTTATTTGTGTCCCCAACATTTATTACAAATTTAAATTTTGTTTGCTGTCTTTCAAAAAAAAAAAAAAAAAAAAAACAAAAATATTCAAAAAATTTCAATTTGTATTTTTATTTAAGTTGGTTGTATATGTACGTACAGACACTCCAAGCAAATCTCGGACACCAGGGAAAAATATTTTTGTTTCTTTTAAAGTCTTACAATAAGTTTCTACATTGTATGCATTTCCAGATTTAAAAACAAAAAAGAAATCTGAAATTCCTTTAGCATGCAAAACAATAAAGAAGAAAATCTTTTGATTACAAAAAAAAAAAAAAAAAAAAAAATGTTCAAGCCAAACTCGGACAGATGGAAATTATGTCTAAGATTATAACAACCATGTGTTATTTATGCAGCCAACTTCACTGAATAAATTTAAAATCTCTAAGGGAGGAGCCATTTTTAATTTTTTGTTCATTGAACAGACGAAAAGTAAATTAAATCAAGATGTCTAGACAAAGAGGTCAAACTAGTATCGAGAAAGAGGGCAAAAGTGTGCGTGAAATCTCGAAGATGGTTAACACGGTATTATAAAACGCTTTAAAGTCTATAAAATTGTGCAAAACAAGCCAAAAAATGCCCATAACAAAATCTTCTCTGAAGCAGAAAAGCGCTTTCTTGTAAGAAAAATTAAAGCTTATTCCTTTTAAAGTGCACCAAAACTTACTGCCATAGCTAAAGACGACTTGGGTAAGCAGGTCTTAATGGTAGAAAAGCAAGACAAAAGCCGTTTATAAGTAAGTGTAATCAAACTGTTCGATTAAATTTTGCAAAAAAAAACATGAAAAGAAGGATTTTTCTTTCTGGAAAAACATTTTGTTTACCAACGAAAGCAAATTTAACGCATTTGGGTCGGATGGTAAACCATTTGTTTGGAGAGGACAAAATCAACAACTACTTTTGAATAACCTGAAACCAATTGTAAAACATGGAGGGGGATCAGTGATGGACTGGGGCTCATTTTCCGCAGCAGGACCAGGATCTTTGCACTTTATTGATGTGGTTATGGATCAAAATGTAAATTGAAATATTTTGAAGAAAAATTTGCCAAAATGTGTGAATAAACTAGGTCTAAGCCACGACTGGTACTTTTATCAGGACAATGATCCAAAACACAAAGCCCATAAAGTGCGATGCCGGCTCCAGTACAACGTTCCCCACGTCATGGAAACACCACCTCAACGCCCTGATATAAACTCTATCGAAATTTTGTGGGATTATCTCATGAAAAAAGTTCAGGAGCATTAGGGGTCCAGAAAAGCGTAGTTAAAAAAGGTTTTACCGCAAGAATGGGAAAAAATACCTCCTGAGTATTGTCGAAAATTAGTCGAATCGATTGCCAAGCGACTGAAAATGGTGATAAAGAACAAGGGATTGCACACAAAATATTAGTTTATTATTTACAATAACTAAAATTACAAAGCTTTGAGGTCGTCCGAGTTTTGCTTGCGCATTTTTTTTTTAATAGTTGATATTTTTTTTATTATTTTTGAATTTTCAATCAATGAATTTACATTTTGTTTTTGATAGTTTAATAAATATACAATTAAAACTCAAATTACAAGATTTTTTTTTATTATTTTATTTTCGGTAGTTTTGCCAAAATAATTAGTATTTAATAGTGTCCGAGTTTGGCTTGGAGGGACTGTATATACAAAATTATGTCAATTCAAATTACAAAAACTTCATAAACACACATACATACACAAACACATTCACACAAAAAGTGTCTATAGCTATGCATACATTGGTAGGCAAAATTTTGACATTTAATTATATCATTTGTTTCTTACGGATGTGTCAGTTGATTAATCAACATTTAAAAATAAATAACAACAGGCATTTAATTTAAGTGAAAATTAAGTAGACCGGTTTTTAAATGAAATATCATTTCTTGTAAATGACATTTTCTGTTATTTTAACTTACAAAATATTTTAGGTGCACTATAGAACCATTCGATTAACAATACATTCGATTGCCAGTATAAATCTGTTTTCTCTCTAAATTACAGGCTTTATTGTAAATTATTTAAAATTCTTTAAATGTTTGTGAAAAATCTTAAACTAAAATTCTATTTAACCTTTTGCAGATTGTAATGTAATTTTTCCTCCAAGATTTATTATTATTATTATTGAATCTTCAGTGTAATATTGTGGTTCGAATGCAACACATTTGTTTTTTTTTATCGATTTCCTTTTCACTTCTATATTTAGCTTTATTTACTGTATGTAATTGTGTATGTGTACATGAAGATACAGTCAGTTGTTTTTTCTGCACAATTTTTAAAATATTGAAAAAAAAGAAAAATTCTTGAGAAAAACACCCACTTTCACACTTTACTGCCAGACTTAAAGTTACATTAATCTTTATTGAAAATATATTCTTTTGTATGTTATATAACATTTATTTGTTTGAGGAGGGTTTCCTTTTTAGATTATTTTTTTTTATTTTCTATTTTAGTAGTTTTCTATTTCAGTAGTTTGTTTGTAAATTTCTGATGTGATATTTTGTTGCCTGGGCAGCCCAGTTTAATGCACCAAAAAAAATATCAAAAATATGCACTTAAAAGGAAATATGCACGAACAACCAAAAATATGCACTGTAAATTCTAAAACTTTAAAAATAAACACTTAAAATTTCCCAATTTAAAAAAATCATATTTCGTACCGGTGAGCATTGGTTTAAAATTAAAATTCAATATGAATATCAACAGGATGCTACTTATTTTAATATGTTCTATATCGAAAATTACAAATTCATACTTAAGTTTATTTTTAATTAAATCATAATTGAAATTTAAAGAAAATATGCACTAATATGCAAAAATAGGACTTAAAAATCATTAAATATGCAAAATATGTACTTAACAGGTTAATTGAGAAGTTCCCGGCCTGACACATAGATGGCGCTACTAGACTTAAATTGATATGATTTTTAGTTAGCCCTAACCTTTAAAAGACACGTGTATAAATTTGACAGCTTTTGGATAATTAGTTTGTGAATTGAAGCATTTTGAAGCAACTTTTGTTATTGTGAAAAAAGTGGATAAAAAGGAATTTCGCGTAATGATAAAATATTGCTTTTTGAAGGGAAAACATACAGATAAAACAAAAACTTGGCTTGATGACGAGTTTCCGGACACTGCCGCAGGAAAATCAACCATCAGGAATTGGTATGCTAAGTTTAGACGTGGTGAAATGAGCCCGAAGACGGTGAACGCAGTGGACGCCCAAAAGAGATTATTACGGACGAAAACACCAAAAAAATCACAAAATGATTTCGAATGACCGTAAAATGAAATTGAATGAAAAAGCAGGTACTCTAAAGATATCAACTGAACGTGTACATCATATCATTCACGAATATTTGGGTATGAGAAAGCTCTGTGCAAAGTGGGTGCCGTGCGAGCTCACTTTTGACCAAAAACAACGACGAGTTCATGATTCGGTGCAGTGTTTGAAGATGTTTAAGTGTAATAAACCCGAGTTTTTGCGTCGATATGTGACAATGGATGAAACATGGCTCCATCATTTCACTCCGAAGTCCAATCGACAATCATCCGAGTGGACTCCAAAGCGTGGAAAGACGCAACAGTCGGCTGGCAAGGTTATGACGTCGGTATTTATTTATTTATTGTACATAATGTAATGTAAAGCCACAGCACAAAAGACCAATTGTGGTCGCGGTGCGTAGTGCCATTTGAAATAATAATAATAATATAAAGCCACATAGGCCTATAAATCAAATTACAAAGCAAAATACCTGAATAAAAAACTTAAATTAAAAAAAATTTATATCCCAGCAAAACCACACATTACCAAATAATGGGTAAAGTAATGTATAGCCGATGGATTACATTACACCTTACTTCATTGATGAAGTTTACAGGCGATGAGCCTCAAAGTAATGTGTATACCCATTACTTTTGAGGTGATAATGTAAGGGGTTACTTATATGGTTTATTTTTTAAAAAGAGGAATTATTACAAATATTTTATTTAAAATATATGTGCAAGATGGGAATCGAACCAGGGAATTCTAGTTTCCAGCCAAGAACTCTACCCACTGAGCTATCGACGCATATAGTATTTGATTGCTTTAAACTTAACCCTTCGTCAGGCACATATTTTGAGCCCTTAGTTCTGGCACATGGTGTCTGGCCAGACCCCTATACATTTACATGCATTTGTATGGAAATAAGCGCTGTTTGCCGTTAAATTTTTTACTAAGATAGGAAAATATTTGTTATATTTTGTGTTTCTATTTCTTTTTACTATGTTATTAGCTACCTGAGGAAGAAAAAATAGACCTAAAAAATTCTTTGGAATGAAAAGGGCAACAATTTTTTTGTTCTATATATATTTCTCTTTATTATGGGTAAAGTAATAAATGTTTATGATAAAATAGAAAATTATTATTAAGAATACATTGATTTTTTTATTCAGAATTTTGCGGAAGGCCACAAAAACATAAATAATCTACTTTTGAATGTTGCTGACAAACAGGATTGTTGCATTTGCAGCAAAAAAAGCGTGTCTTACGGCGTATTTTGTCACCTTGCTGCAGGCAAATCCTGCAATCTTTTTTGGCAGCTAGTGTGTCTGGACCACTGCGTGAAGCCACATTACGGTTTGCTATATTGAGAGGTCTCCCAAAGTACGCTTCAAATGCTATACGAGTTGTTGGTTGAGCCTTAATGTGCGGATTATTGATGCGATTTTCAACGTTGGCCAGTTCCAATTGCTTTGCAAGTTTATATAAAAATATGCGTCTTCTTTCTTTTCTTGTATTTTCATCATTTAGCTTACATATAATGTAACTTGCTAAGGCCATCACATCAATCATGTTGCAGAAAAACGCGTATGTCCAGCGTCTGGTTGACCGTTTCGTTGTGTAATGAGTTAGCATTCGATCCATCGTATCGACTCCGGCTTTAGTTGAATTATAAAATAAAATTGCTTCCGGTTTCATGGCTACGCCTTCAACATATTTCGTAAAATGCACGGTTGAAATTAAATTGACTGCCTTATTTTTTTTGGGCACGTAGCTGCAAAGTGCAACAAGATTTTCATGAAAACCAAACACACTTGAAAGAATTGGTCGTCTGGTGCTCTTCATAACTTCCTTAGGAAGACATCTTTTGTTTGCTCGAATGGTGCCAACAAATGACAGTCCCATAGCAGCCAGTCGTTTAGCGCCGTTCAATGAGGTGAAAAAATTATCAGAAATAATTGTTCTGCCGCTGTTTGCGTAACAATTTGCGAAATACATTAGAACGTTTTTACCTTGATTTATCTCCCGATTGTCTCCTTCCTTTCCAGTGTATAGTTTTCGTTTCAATGGAAATTTACTCTTAGCATCGCATGCCCACCAAACTTTGATCCCATACCTTGCAGGTTTTGATGGGATATATTGGGTGAACTTTGTGCGCCCACGATACGGAAACAACTGCTCATCGATGGTGATATTTTCATAAGGTTCATAATAATTTTGCAGATTTTCATTGAGAAAATTCCAAAGGTCCCGGATAGGAGCTGCTTTATCTGTTTGCTGTCGGAATGCCCGCATACGACTGTTATCGAAACGAATATATCTGGACAGAGTAATGAATCGTTTGTGCGACATAGCCGCACGGAATATGGGCAGCGAATCAGAACGCCACAATATACTAGAGTCTTGCATATTATTATGGCTGAGACCAGAAGCCAACAAAATCCCAATGAATGCATCTAGGTCAGAGCTTGTCAAATCAATCCATTTTCTTTGGGTAGACTCTGGATGTTCTTCATTCCATTTTCTAATTGATTTTCGCCCATGCCGATTTGTTTCACTAATGATGACGAACGTAATATTGGTTGAGAAAAATAGCTTGAATACCTCAACTGGATTGGTGAGCCTTGTTTTTGTTCCAGATTGAAAACGCATGATATTATGCTGGCGCAAACGAGATGCAGGGGGTTCAGTTTCGTTCCATTTAGTACCGTCTTTACCATAAAAACAGCCTGAGTCGACTTCATTTGCTGCTTCAGCATCATTTCCACTTTCTTCTTCTTCATCTACGTCTTCATCACTATCATAAAGTTCGTTAGGTTCAATTTTCAAATCATTTTCTATGTCTGATGCATCATCTTCTGGCACATAATCAGCAGTGTCGTCACCATCGTTTTCAAAAACATCATAATTTTCATCAGCTTCTTTCTACCTGACTTTGAAAATCACGCACTAATGCCTCTGACAATTGGGGTTGCAAATTCGCGCTACGCAAGCGTGTATTATAAATAAATTTCAGCTCATCAGCCATAATATACTAACAACGCAACAAATCTACCTGCGTAAAATTATTCACAAGTTCAAAATTACCGCACAAACACTAGATTACTTCTTCACTGTTCAACGTTCAATGAATAACTAACTCACAAACAAAATCAGAAGAAAGAAAGAAGCATAAAAGAATAAAGTAAATACAAATTTCCAACTCGTGCCATGTGCTTTGCCTATGCGTTCATGCAAAATGCATAGGGGTCTGGCCAGACACCATGTACCAAAAGTAAAGTGAAGATTTTTTATTTGGCTTTTTTGTCCTGTTCCAAGGACTTTTTTTCAATTATTAATTTATACATCGAAAGCCAACAATATTTTGGGAGATTACCTGAAATTACAGCCATGTACCTAAAATAGAAGTATGCTAAATTGAAGCATGAAAATTAAATATGTCTGGCCAGAACCATGTGCCACTTCGAGGGTTAAATGAATTGTTGCGCTTCGTTTTTTCGCTAGTGTTATCAAAACAAACATACATTACCCTTTTGCTTACAAAAAAAAAACAAAGTAATGTATCTAAAAATAGATTTTCAAAAATATTTCAATTATTACTTTACATTTATAAATCATATATTACGTAATCAATAATGAGTAACTTATTACTTTATGCTTGCAAATAATGAAAAAGGTAACGAGCTATCATTACAAGGTAACGCATGAGAATATTGCACAAATTACCAAAGTTTTGCTGGGATATATATACAATATGAATATATACAATATGAATTCTATAAATAAAATAAATTAATTAAATATTAACTTTAATATAAATATATATATATATATATATAATGTACTTATTGGCTCCCCAGCCGTAATGAATGTTAATTTTACGGTTTTATTAAAAGTAGATTTAAAATCCCATTAACAACAGCTTATATTAAATGAAAAACAAAATATATAAATTTGAAATAAAAAATTTCTCCAGGAATATTTCAAAGGTTCAGAGAATTATAACACTATTTAAGGGTTTTTAACAATTTAGATTTAATTTCAAACCACATCACAAAAGAGAAAATACGTAAAAAGTGTGGCAATCAATTCCAACAGTGGGCAAACCTCACGAAAAATGATCGTTCAAACAATGAGATTATGATTGTGGGAATTAATAATTGTGGATTCCTACACATGTTTTCATAACTCTATAAAAAAAGAGAATATTGCAATACTGAACAAAATCCCTAAAGGAACATCCTAGAAAATTCTTAACATACTCAGATGTATGTTCACGTCTCCAAATATTGTACACAAAACGTGGTATTAGCAATTCTGTTTACTTTAGTAAGGTTCACGAAATGTGAACCAGAAAAAACTTCTAGGCCGTATAAAATTTAAGGGCATCAAGAGCGCATGAGCCAATCTGCGTTTCACACTAAAAGGCAAAAATATGTTTATTAAATAAAGTTATACTTTACAACTCATGTGATTAATATGACCCTCAAAGGTAAGTTTGTAATCAAAAAAAAAAAACTCTCAAACATCTATGTTCATTAACGAATTCAATCGGAGAGAACCACCTACAAAATATTACACTCAGGCAAAAAATGACTTGAAGTATTAAACATTACAGCCTTAGATTTAGATGAATTAATAGCCAATGAATTCATTGAATTCCAAAGCATAATGCATTCAAGACAGAAATTAATTTTGCGCTCAAGCACGTCCGGAAAATCACAATTACTACTAAATAGTAAAAATACATCATCCGCAAGCAAAAATATGCTGCATTAGCTACATATGATCAAGAAGGGTCCCAAAACAGACCCTTGAGGAAAACCAGACGAAAGAAACCGAATGCTTGAACGGTTTCCATTCATGTCTACATATTGAGACCTACCATATAAATATGAAAAAATAAGCTTACAAGCTGAAACAGAAAAATCAAAAACATCCCTGAGCTTCTTAATCATAGTAATGTAGCAGATAGAATTAAATGCTTGTTTTTTTTTTTTTTTTTTTTTTTTTTTTATAACGTTTATTTAAACAAAAATTCATATATTTAACTATAAATAAACAAATTGTGGAAATATAACTTAGTTATTATACACAGTCCCACAACGGGCTCTCAAGTATACAATATATGTATATTTATATAAATTAATGTAAGGAAAAATTTGAAAAAAACATTACTTATATATTGCAAAATAATAAAAGCTACAGTCAAAAGATAAAAAAAAAAATATAGCTATTAAGTATTAAGCCACCAATATTTTTTAATGTTTATATTTGTGATCACATTTTTATCTCCTGAGTAAATACTATTGTCAAATCTGCGATTGTCTACTGTAAGTTCTTTGGTATATACATTTTTATTATTGGCCCTTCTATAAATGTGGTAAAATATAGGGATACCAGTTTCGTTTTGAATAAAACCATGTTTATCTAAGTATAGGAAGGCCTCGGGGGGCACGTATCCATTTTGTAACGTTTTATAAATATATTCGTCATTAGCGTAATATGGGGCCATAATTAAGTTATTCTCATAGCATTTAAGGCTTTTTGTAATGTGATTTCTAATTATATGGATAATGAAGTTATCTATTCTACAAATTTGTGCTTCATTATACAATTTTTGATTTGAAATATATTTTAGATAGTTGCTATGAGAAGATCTATAAAATGACGTACAACCTCGCAGGCATTTTCTCTCAAAAATTCTAATTTTTTCCATGTAAGAGGGGGAAATATTGTACCATATTTGACAACCATATGTAATAATAGGGCGTATTAGTGATTGATACATAATTACCTTTACCTTTGGTTTTATGTATTTTGAAAAGAATAATTTTTTATACGAAAAAAAAAGCATTTCTTGCCTTTTTAAGTTGTAAATTAATGTGCTCATTAAAATATAAAAATTTATCTAGATGAACACCTAGATATTTTACAATTTGTTTATTTTTTATATCTGTGTTGTTACTGGATTTTATACCAAAAGATTTCCAATTTTTTTTAATATTACTATTACACTTTCCAACAGGCGGGCGAAAAAGGATACTTTCACATTTATCAACGTTAATTTTCATTTGCCAATCAGAGGCATATTTTTTTACAATATTGAAATATTTTTGTAGATTTTCGTTGATTTTTCCGATTGTGTTATCAGAATGGTAAATTACGATGTCGTCGACAAAGCCGATAATATTGTCGATTTTGGTCAAAAGGTCATATATGTATAAATTGAACAGAATTGGGGAATTTACAGTACCTTGTTGCAACCCATTAACGATAATAAATTTTTTTGTACTAATTTTGTTATTTTTCTAGACTAGAAAAGATTTGTTATTTATCATATTATGTATAAGTATTATTAAATGTAGAGGAAATTTGTAATTCAATAATTTACATATAAGACCTGGTATCCATATGCTGTCAAACGCTTTTTCGAAATCAATTAAGCAAGCGCCTGTGCATAAGGATTTGTTTAAGTTCCAATAGACATTTGAAAGCAATAAATGAATTGCTTGAATTGTCGAGTGTTTATATTTAAACCCAAATTGGTTATCGTTTGTTAGGTTATTTTGTTTGCAAAAATCATTTATATTGTTATTAATGGAAACTTCAAAAATTTTACTTATATTTGGAAGCAGGCTAATGGCACGCAAATTTTTTGGGTCATTTGGATCTTCAACAAAGCAAACAAACAAAAAACAACTACTGGGCAATTCTTGATAATGACAAAAATTGCGATCAGGAATGTCTAAAGTTATTTGAAAAACATGTACAAGAACATGATAAACCAACAACATCACATGCTGCATCAAAAAACTCTGCATATAGAGTCAACAACATTAACAAAGAAAACACAACAACTAATAATACTATTCAAAACAATCAAAACAAAAACACTAAAGTTCCACCGATTAACATTTATGATGTGAATGCTAAACAACTCATTGAGTTTCTTAAAAAAGGCCTGAACATATCAGAATTTAAAATAAAAGAATTTCAAAATAAAAAACTCTCTTTGTTTACGTCAACCATTGATGATTATTTTAGAATAAAAGCATATTTAGAAAAAACAAAAACAAAATTTTTTACATATACCCCAAAACATATTAAAACAAAGTCTTCTTTACTAAAAGGGCTAAGTGCCAACACTGACATTAATGAAATTCTAGAAGAATTAAATAAATTCCAAAATGAAAATCTTAAAATTATTAAAGTAAGCCCATTCAAAACTAAAAAATCGATAAATGAAAATTATATCCTTCCAATATATCTGGTACAAATAAGCAACGAAAGCAAAGTCAACGAATTAAAATCAGTTAAAAGTCTTCTACATCACTGTGTCCGTTGGGAAACCTTAAGGAAATCTGAAATTCCTCAATGTAGAAATTGTCAAAGCTTTTTCCACAGTGCATCTAATTGTTTTTTACCACATAGATGTGTTAAATGCAGCGAAACACATGAGATTGGTAAATGCACCCTCAATGAGATTCCCACAGAGGAGAGGGATAAGCTGTTCTGCGTCCTTTGCAATAAATACGGTCATCCAGCTTCCTATAAGGGATGCGAAAAATATAAGGAGCTACAGCAAAAGTTAGAAGCTAAACAACAAAATTTAACTCAGAGAAGAATTAATAGTCCATCAACTCCTGTAAACATCAACACTAGTTTTGCTAATATGGTAAAAAATAACACTCTACAAAATGCAATAAACCCAAATCCAATCCAAAGTGCATTGGAACAACTAAATAGTTCCATGCAAAATTTATCTAATCAAATTATAAACTTAAATAAACAACTACAATTACAGTCGTCTAGAATAGACACCATTTTTTCAATGTTAGAATCTTAAATTATTAAAATGGATAAAGCAATTGTAAAAAACCTTAATATAATAGAAATTAATGTCAATTCCATTATCAAATTAAGTAGAAGATATGAGTTATGTAATTTTATAAACAAATATAATCCCGACATAGTTCTATTAAATGAAACAAAACTTAATGACAGACATAAAATTAACTTTAAGGACTATTATTTAATACGTAAGGACAGAAAAGACTCTAAGAGAGGAGGAGGAACAGCAATTTTGTAAAGAAATGGAATTAAATATATAAATTTCACCAATAGTACAACTAAATCATTTAAATATTTAGAAACATGTATTGTAAAAATTCCACTGATATCTAACAAAATGTTGTTTGTGATTTCAGCATATTATCCATCTGGCAACAATGACAGGCATTTTAACTCAGAATTTACTAAACTTTTTCAGTCATTAAATTTGCAAGATACAAATAACTTTTATTTACTTGCGGGAGACTTAAACTGTAATCATAGCGATTGGGGTAACAATTCATGTAACCCAAAGGGTAATAAATTAAAAGAATGGCTTTCACTCAATGAAACTTTGTTTAGAAGTAGTTTATATGCATCAGCTGCACCTTCATATCCCCGCTGTAATTCTTACCTTGATTTGTGTATAGCTGATTCTCGCTTAATTATTCATAAAGTAAACGATACATTAAATTGCCTACAAACCCTTGATTATGATAGTGATCACAACGCACTACAAATTCAAATTAAAAACGTAGAAAATGATCACCCATTAGCGTTTTTCAAAGAACAACCTGTTCTGAAGTTTAATTATAAAAAAACAAATTGGAGAAAATTCAAAAACAGTATGCTAAGTGAATTGAACAATAATGAACTAATATCAAATGACAGAAACTTATCAAATGCTGAAATAGATTTTTACTTACGAAGATTGAATGAATTTATTACAAAATCTATAGAAAAATCGGTTCCAACATTCAAAAGTAACAATTCTGTAGAAAAGTTCATTAATGCGACTATAAAAAAATTACAGGCGGAGAAAAGCAAAATCGTCACTATGATTAAAAATCATAATAGATTAGATTGGGTTTTGCCACAACAACAACTTAATTTACTTAAAACCAAATTAAAGCTTATCAAAAAACTCATAAACGATAATTTTGCCTTAGCAGTTAATAAACATTTTCAAGAAAAACTTTTAAACATTGATCAAAAAAATCCCTCAAACATGTTTAGTGAAATCAAAAAACAGTTCAAAACAACACAATCCTTAAAAACAGATTTTGTTAAGATTCCACAAGACAAACAAGTATTGCTTAGAAATGCGGGAATAAATTCTAATGAAGTGGAAATAGAAAATAATGAATTTATAATAAATGATGAGGAACAGAAAATTAATGTGATTGGAGCCTTTTTAGAATCGGTTCATTCTTTTAAGGAGATTGATCCTGATAATAACATACATGTAGAAGTGGATAATTGCTTCTCAAATTTTTTGCAAAATAAAAACGAATATGAACGCAATGAATCAACTATTACTACATTTAGTGCATATAAAAAGGCCAATCAATTAAACGAAAGTTATTTTATAACAAAAGACACCATCGTCTATATTTTTAGACACTTAAGAAACAAATTATCGTCGGGTTTTGATAACATACCCAATATCATATTAAAAAACGTTCCGCAAGAAATAGTTCTTGAGTATTATACTCTTTTCAACAATATGCTCAATAATTCATATTTTCCTCGAGCTTGGAAAACAGCTAAAACCGTTATCTTACCAAATTAAATGCTTTAGAGAGATCCAAATAAACCATAACACTTAATTTATTATTATTTAAGTCACGTCTTATTGTATCTGTTAAGTTTTTAAGCAACGATGTAGTGTTGTGATGATTGAGACTCAAAAATAGCTGAAAGTGTAAAGCAAAGAACTTGATCTTTAACAACGTGCTCTACTATTTTAGTAAGAACAGGAAGGATAGAAATGGGCCTTAAGTCATCAGGACCATGAACAACCCTCGATTTGCGAATGGGCGCAACTCGAGCTACCTTTCAGGCCTCTGGAAACGTGGAAGTCATCCAAATTGTATTTACAAGATGCAAAAAAATATTAGAGATGTAAGGATAAATAAGTTTCAAAAATTTGAGAGAAATTCCATCCACACCGACTGATCTAGATTTTATTCTATTTAGGGCATCCAAAACCTCGTACTCAGTAACACGGCGAAAAGAAAACGAGTTTTTAACTTCAACAAAATTACTAAAGTCAAAACCATCAATGTTACTAGAATCAACACCATCAACAACAAATTCATTTATACTTTCCAAATCACCACCCAACTCAATGTCACTATTTCCGAGCAACCGCCTTCCGAAGAACCTGGAAGATCTAATCCCCTAAAAATTCTCGAAAAGTACCTTCTTTTCTCTTTTTGAATGACAGAATTAGCAAATTACGATATTTACAGTATGTTTTCCATTTAACATCAGTTCTATCAGACTGCCAAGAGACAAAGGAAAGATCCCTCAACGAATCAGCCAAGACAATCTCTCTTGACATCATCCAGGTATCACGACTCAAACTAATTGTCTTTCTGACTGTTGGAACATAATTATTTTGGGATGCGCATGGAATAATTTTCATTGACTACCTTGAAAAAGGAAGGACCATCAATAGCGACTATTACATAGCATTATTGGACCGTCTGAAGGACGAAATTGCCGGAAAAAGGCCGCATTTGAAGAAAAAGAAAGTGTTGTTTCACCAAGACAATGCACCTTGTCACAAGTCAGTAAAATTATGGCGAAAATCCATGAATTGGGCTTCGAACTGCTTCCGCATTTACCGTATTCTCCAGATCTGTCCGCCAGCGACTATTTCCTGTTCTTAGAAAACTGAGACCTATTTTGAAGCAAAGGCAAAGCTTAGTTTCTGGCTTAAAAATGCGTAAAAATGCATCAGCAGATTTTTAATTAGTCTTATAGAAAATTTCGACCCACATTTTTATAATTATTCAGAAATGTATGAATGTTTGATAATAAAAAGTAAAAATTAACAGTTAATTTAGAAAGTTTTAAATTGTGTAAAAATATATGTAATTATTGGTGCATTTTCAATTAAAAATTTGTTATATTAACAAAAACATTAATTGTTAGCGTGGGACCAAAGTCGTCATCCGACTTTCTTTCGCTATAACTTTTGTTTAAATTGAAAACTCATTTGTTGTTTAACTGATTATGTGTATTCGCACTTTTAAATTTTTGTTTCAATTAATTATGGAAAAGTATTTGTGACAAATGGCCGCCGTCGGCGTTGATGCAAATTTGGGATCTTTTGATTACATTCTGTATAACTGGTGCGCTGCATTTGAAGTGTCACGTCAACTTAAGCTCGAATGTTGTTCTTTAACTGCGTTAAGATACGGGCTTGTCCACAATAAAAAACAACTTCAAATATCCCCAGATGTAGAAGTCTGCGCAATATGCCAAATGGTCCGGTTCTGTTGGAACTGCATGTCCTCCAAATCCAGTTCGTCAACTTTTTAGAAGAAAAATTCAGTATGTATGGCGTTCGCCGATCACCGTTATAGCATTACCTTCGGTTTCTTTGTAGAAATAAGAGCCAAACACCTTTTTCGGTGGTAATGTTGCTTCATGAATTATGCGTGGATTTTCCATTCCCTAAACCAAGAATTTAGCTATTAAAGTCTAGCGATTTATTGTGTAAAACTGATTTTTGAAGTCTTTAAATGGACTCAAGTTGACTGATTATAATTCAGAAAAAGTTTTATCAATATGATGAAATTTTTATAACTTCTATTTGTTGTTTTTTTAACTAAAAATGCAAACTTAATAAGAATTACAAAGAGTAGCGTTTTCCAACTGAAATAAATAATTTGTAAGGGTTTTTTTTACTAATTTTTTTATTGTATAAAATGATGAAGATTTATGAAACAATTGTTATAAATTTGTATGAAATATCGCGATGCATCATATTTAATAAGAAGTTTCATCAATATAATGAAGTTAATTTAAATTTTTATACCCTCCACCATATATGGTGAGGGTATATATCAGTTTGTCATTCCGTTTGTAATATGTCGAAATATAGGTTTAAGACCCCATAAAGTATATATATATTCGTGATCCTTATGCAATTTTAAGTCGATTTAGCGATGTTCGTCTGTCTGTCTGTCTGTCTGTTGAAGTCACGATCACGACGCGAAGACGCAAGCGGGGGTGCCTATTTTTACCCAGATTATTGAACATCCTTCCGAGCTGTTTGGTATTGAAAATGAGCAAAATCGGTCGAGCGGTTCAAAAGTTATGAGTGAAAATGTGAAGGTACCTCTAAATTTTCGATACAAATTTGTACAATTTTTCTGTATCTATTTTTTTTTTTTCTGTTAAGTAAGTAAAAATGTTATTAAATCTTCTTATTGTTCGATTACATTTATTGTCTTACATACTATGATAACTAAGTTAACGTAAAAATGAACAATGTTAAAGTCGCTTACAGAGCAGACCTCTGTAAATAACATTGCTAAAACTAAATAACAAAAGTTCGTTACATAAATTGACAAAACATATTCATATTACAGTTCATGCAAAATTTAGTATATACGTATATCATCTTCATCCCCTTTGGTGGAGGGTATTCAAAGAATTTAGCCCTTTTTTACTTGTTTTTTTTTCAATTATTTAAATAAATAAAAATGCAAAGTTAATGAGAATTGTAAACTTGCAATGATGAAGTTTTATAAAACACTTGTCATAAATTTTTATGAAACACTTCATCATATTTATGAAAACTTTTTAATTGTGATAAATAATTGATGGCAAATGCTTTCTGAAACAGCTCCATCAATATAATGAAACTTTTTTTCTTTAAGTGTATAATCCATATTCTAAGTTTTCTTATTGATTAACCTAAGACCAGAAAAATCAAAATTTTTAAGTGATTGTTTACCAATTTATAGACAAATTAAAAAAAAAATTATCCATTTTACCTATGAAAATTTCGGATTTTGTTTTTTTATTTAAATTGTTTATTTATATACAAAATTATTTCAATTCAAATTACACAGTACGACAAAATCAAATTCTAAGGAAAAGACATGACTCACATGCTTGCTAAAAATTGTTGGAATTTATGTCGTTATACAAATCCTGAAGCTTACACACGAAAAAATAAACGACCAAAATTTTTAACACAAAATAATAGTTAAGATTTCATATTCATTTTTGTATTTTTACATTACATTTTTGGTTATTTTTTAACTTTACATGAAAATTAAAGCGCCATCTAGCGGATAAAAAAATTGTTTTTTTAATAAAAAGAAAATCCAAATTTATTTCCCTTTTCAAAACTGGCTCAAGCATTAAAATCGGTTCAACTATTCTATTTTTATAGAACTTTTTACAATAGTATTACATTACAAGTGAACTCCCACGGTCCTTCGAAGCTTAAAAATCGATTTTCTTAAAATTCTGACGTGCTACAGCAAAACGCCGAGACACGTATTTCTTTATTTTATATTTATTATATTCATATTCTGTTAACATTTCTTATGTGTACCAACCACTATCGTACTATGTTATAAGAACTTCATAAAAACACACACACACACATTTGGTCATTCACACAAAATGTGTCTATAGACTGTGTGAGTATTTATTTATTTATTTATTTTGATTTCCTATACAGCAAGACTTATAATCTTATAATTACAGTATAGGAGGAGTAATGGGAAAAGAGCAATAATGTTTAAATGTTTTAGAATATAATTAAATTTAAACAGTATATATAAAAAAAAACAATTTAAATTAAATATAAATTGAAATATGGTTATTTAACAATTAAAATGTAAAAAAGAGAAAAAAAAGAAAGAAATTACACAAAAATTAAATTAACTTTAATTTAATAACATTATTTTTAAAATATTTATGAAAAACTAAAAAAGTCAAAAAGGTATCTTTTAAAATGCATGGCATTGCTTATAAATTGTATATTTGGAGGCAGAGAGTTCCAAAGACCTATTGAATGGATGTAAAAATGACATTCAGATTTTGCGGTTCGATGTCTAATTGGAGTCAAATTATAATTTCTAAGTGATTGGGAAAACATAAGCCTGTTATAAAGATATGAAGGTTCATGCGTGTATATAACTTTGTGGAGTAGAATTAGAGTTCGAATCTGTAACAAATCATTTTGTAGATTAAACATTTTGTAGATTAAAAAGGCAAACAAAAATTTGTTGATTCAATATTTATTAAATCATATTAAAAATCATAGTTGATTAATCAATTTAATTTGAATCTTTTTTGATTCAATTCAATCATCAAATCATTTCAAACATAATTCCTTTTTTAATTCGCGAACTAAAAAAAGATTGATTTGATTTGTTTAACGAATTAAAACAAAATAAAAAAAAACACATTAAAATTGACTTGCAAATCTCGCTTAGTTTTCTAGATATTCTTCATTTTAAAAAATGGTAATTTTTTTAAATGACCGGTATCACGAAAACAACGCGAGATGGGGCAAAACGGACAAAATTTTTGCTCTAACAGAATATTTATATCCTGCGATAATTAATATAGTTCAGGTCCGAAAGACATCCCGAGGAGGCCATAAAAGCCTTATGGTTTAAAATTAAATTTATCAAAATTGATTTGATTCTTTGATATAAAATTAAATTATTCAAATTTAATTATTTCGTTTGATTTGTAACAAGAATTATTTAAATCAACTTGATTCTTCTAATAAGATAAGAATAATTAAATCAGAAAAAGTAATTCGCGAATTAATTCGTCAAAATTTAAATCAGATTTGAAAATTAATTTAAGGAATTATGTTTTTAAAGGTCTGTTATATAGTCCGTTATCAGCTCTTAAATGTAGACGTGTCTTTAAAGTCACGATGATAAAAAAATAGGTTAATGTTGTATTACATTGTAGAAGGTATACAAAATTTAAAACATCCTCATATAACATTTTTACTTGTAATATCTAAAAACTTTGACGTCCAAGGTAAACACAACCCAAACTTATAATAACAAAAAAAAAAAAAAAAGACGTCAACAAATACAAATAACCAAAGGACATAAAATGTCCTTTTTGTTTGCAGTATACGTATGATTTAAAACTCTTTCATTTTAATATTGACTTTTATAATGGTTTTGTTAAATCAAATGTAAAATTGTTTTAAATAAAACCCAATCAAGACACACATTCTATTAACAATCCAATGGATCGTTAATGTTTTCATAATGGTTGTTTGATTTTGTTTCAAGTTAATGGTTTTTGGCTGCTTTTTCATTCTCCAGTTGTACCACAGCGCGCTTAATGTTTAAGCATTTTGTGTTTAAATTGAAATGTATGTATGTATATTCATTTTTTTTAATACAAGTTAACTTTTCGACTTTACGGTGAATACAACATGGATGTGGATGAGCATTTGTGAACAAAATATTGGTTTAAAATATATATTTAAGTATGTATGACACCTGTCACGTCATGTCACTTCATCTTTTTTTTTTTTTTTTTTAAGTTGTGTTAAAAATATGACAGATTAGATGTCGGATTTAAATGGCATATGTAGCAGCTACAAGTAAGTACATCCGATCATCACATTGTCAAAAAAGAAATACAAATAAATTTAATAATTTAATAATAAAGATAAATTAAATAATTGAATAATAAAAATAAATTGAATAACTAGATAAAAAAATATGAATTTCACCAGAGATAAATACAATTTTTTTTTTGCCTGAATTAGAACCTTTAAAATTTTGATATACAGTGTTGTGCAATACAAAAGCAACAAACTCCATAAAAATAAAGTCATTTAGTTAAATAAAAATTTTGGACGAATAATTTAAAAATGCAGGATTCACAACAAATGGCGTATCTTTTACACATGGATGGTGTCCTTAATAATTTATATGGCATTTTGGAGGGTAAACATTAGGGTGGGTCGAAAAAATTTTTTTTGCCACGCCCCTTGACTATTTATAGTCCGGTCGTAACGTGTGATATACTATTGTTCTTAGAATGACAACAGCTACATTTTCTACTTTGATAATTTTTGACTCTGACGTCAAGTTGTAGAAGTGACTTCTGGAATCTCGGTTTCTACCGCCCCCTAATTTCCATTTATTTTTCTAAACGATAAAAAAAAGTTATTTAAATTCCAGCGGACTATAAATAGAGGTACAGGAAACAAAAAAATAAAAGCGCGGGGTCAAGGGGCGTGGCAAGAAAAATTTTTTTTGAGATCGTCTTCACATTATCTTTAATTATAGGGGGTGACCGGCACATCTTTTTTTTTTTGTATGGAGTGCGACCCACTCTAGCAAACATCTTTCATTTATGATCACTTAGTCATTGAACGAAATAGTGTTAACAACAAAGTTTTTTTTGCTTCAAAAATGTCGAATTTTGTGCCAACAAAGTATAATTTGCGGGAAGTTTTGCTTCTTCAATTTAAAAAAGTGCAGCTAAAGCACATCGATTGCTCACCGAAGCTTATCCTAAATGTATTCCATCGATTTGTATGTGCGGTTCAGAAGTGGTGATGTTGACACGGAAGACAAAGACCACCCACGACACCCCAGTTCGAAGATGATGAATTCGAGGCAAAACTTTAAGAGGACCTTGCAAAATCATTGAGAGTCCTTCAAGCAGTAATTGGAAAACTTTGGCAAGAAGCCAAAATTAGGTACCATACGAGTTGAAGTCGTGAGGCATTGAAAATGATTTTTCACGCAATTTAAAGAAATGATTTTTGCATCGAATTAACGCATCGGCTGAAAAATCCGTATGATAACCAATAAAACACCACTTTTTTTTTTTTTTTTTTGCAAAATTCGACTTCATTCATGAACATAGTGACTCGCCTTCAAGAGCGATACAATCACTCCAATGCCTTTCTAACATTTTGCTACCTCTTTTATAGAATGATTTATCTTTGGCCTCAAAATAGACCTCTGTTTCGGCAATCACCTCTTTATTCGAAATAAATTTCTTTCCAGCAAGCATGTCTGGAGACAGATAAAAATAGCTGGGATCGCAATTGAAAGTGTAGTTCGTGCAATTTGTCCATCATTTGGAGTCATTGCCACGTTGTTGATTTTTCACCCATTTCAAAAACGACATCCTCATGGATACATGTTCATGCAAAATAAAGCCTACACGTTTGTTCGATATCTTTAAGGTATCAGCTATCTCCACCTCTTTTGGGCGACCAGAGCACTCGGCATCATCGGAACACATTTAAAGTCATCAACGTGCCGTTACGAATCTATTTATTTATTACTACTTTTACCCATACCCAATATCATACTTATAGCAACACCTTATATAATTCTCATTAAGTTGGGAAAATTATTAACATATAGTGTGAGAGTTAAAGGCTAGAACCGAGGAACGAATCGGGTAATACTTGGCTCGGGAACGGGGTATTACCTGATTTCTCTACCGATTCCTGCCTCCCTACATGAGAACTGCTGTTTATTCTCGTTTGTAGTTAGTCGTATTATTTAAGTAGGGGAACCACTGTTTATCCCAGTTGGTTGCTAATCAATCCAACTAGCCGAGCCAAAACTCCTTCTAGAGTTCGGTAAATATTACCTTTGGATAGTGCCGAAACTCGCACCAAAACGTATTGTCGGTCATCGTTGTAAAGGGTTGGCATATCGTGTATTATTTTATAATTACCACAAAGAAAGCAGTCCTTTGGCGAATCTGGACAGCTACGCTATACCCCAGCTGGAAAATAAACTGCATCACACGATGAAGCAGAGTGTAAATAATACTTATCAAGCCAAGCTTTGGCTTGAACGGTGTTTTTTCCCATTAAAAAGCAATGATAAATCAACACACGAAATTGCTTTGAATCCATTGTTTTCAAAAAGCTGTAACTGGTTCACTAATAAACGAATTGTCATTAAATATCTGTTATCATCTGAAGATTAGTAGTACCAAAAAATTATATGGATTTTTTCATTAGTGGCACTGAAAATAGATCCAATACGACAACCCGTATCTCCAGAAATCGTATGAAAAGCCCGCCCAACCTTCTATATCAAAGACAAAGCCGAATTTCCTGTTCGTTAGAAGAGTCCCACCAAATACAGAGCATTTGGGTCATGTTCCAGGAGTTGAATCAAATTCCGGAAAGAAATTTCAATTAAGGGGACAATACAGATAGTGAAAATAGGTGTAATAAACACTCGGTCTGGATCAAATATTTTTGATGGTAACAAGCGTCAGTGGCACACAACCTGGGGTATAGTCCTATGAAAACCGGATTTAAAAAGTTCAAATTTCAATTTCTCCAATATCGAAATATATAAGGGAACCGAATTATAGTATAAACTGCTAAGTCTGATATTCTAGTTTTTAAATTGATACCAAAAGACAACAGATTCAAGCCAGTCGAATGTTTCCGACAACAGTCATTTGACTGGAATAACAAAATTTAAGTTGTCTTAATACAAATTTTGTAGTCGCAAGTAAAAAAATTCGGCCGTATTAACCGAACTATTCGATTGGCAACAAATGCATCAAAATCGATAGTTGCCGAGATAAATTCAAAATGATGATAGTGCATTTTTCGGCTTTTTGAATTTTTACATTTGACTTTTGGCTTTCTAGCTTTGCCAAGTGGCCAAAAGTTATGCACTTACGCCAAAAAAAAACTAACTGGAATTTAGAAAAATTAAGTTATTTTTAGGAAAAATTTAAACTTTGGTAAAAAATTATAAAAAAATTTTACTATTGAGAACTAAATTTTTATTAGTTTTAGTTTTTTTATTGGTTTTAGGAAAAATTTAATTTTAAGTTCATTAGATAATTTTTTTGTACTTAAAACTTTGTTTTAATTCCCTAAAAATAAGAAAATACTTTCTAAAATCAAGTTAAATAGCACTTTTTTTTAAGTGAAAATCATTCTTAAGTTAAATAAAAATTTTCTAATAAATATGAAAAAATATGAAAAAAAAGTTAGCAGAAAAATTTGTAAACGGTTTTAAATCCCACTTTACTTTTTTTGTACTGATTTTTAGTAAAAAAAATTATTAGTTAGCAAATCTTTTTGCTATTTACTTTTTACAAATTACAAAATTTTTATAGAATATTTACAAATTTTTGTTGCTAATTTCAGAAATCATTTTACAATTTTTGAAAAAAATTACTAATTTTAAAAAAGTAGATATAGAAGGAAATGTTATTTCTAATTAAAACTTACACCTACAAACTTAAATGGCCTTAAAATGTTATATAGATTAAGTGACTATACCGGCTCATGTCTAAAAATAGGACATCCACTTAAAATAGCACTAAAAAGTTTTTTAGTTTTAAAAATTAGCCCTAAACACAATTAAAATTTGTTTGACAACAAAATGATAAATTCGTTTGTTTTTACAATTTTTAAGCCATTTATTTTTTTTAATTTTGTCCAAAATATTTTTTGAAAAAAAAAAAAAAATAATTTTGATGCTCGATAAAAAAAATTAATTTTAAATTTTGTACTAATATTAATAACATTTAGTCAATTTTTTGTGCTGATTTTAGCAAACAGATTTTAATTTCCACTTTACAAAATGTTTACTAAAATTTAGAAGCGGCAGCTAATTTTTTCTACAAATTGCATTGTACTACGCGTCAGCAGGCATGTGTTGCTAAGATTAGCAAAAAATACCGCCCGTAATAACAGCAAAATTTTCAGTTGTCATTACAGACTTTTTTTGATCAGTGTACCATATATTTTAAAGTACTTTACACTCTTTGTGTAAGTCTTTTCCCACTTTCGGAGGACTTCCCCTTTGTGAGGACACTGCTCTTAACAAGCTTTTTGCTATACAATTTTGTCTTAAAATTAAATTGAATTATACTAAACTCATGCATTTAAAATAAAAATTAAATTTCATTAGCAAACAGGTAAACAAATTAAAAAATGTACTGCAGGATATCCTGAAACGTAATAAATTGTGACAAAGGCTACGTTCGTAAATGCAGTAGTTGCGCATCACTGCAGCATAATTAAAGTAAAACGTTCAAAAATGCATCATTTGGTAGCACTGATTTGCGTCAAACGTTTTTTTATGCATAAAATTGACAGTGCTGTCGCAAATTTTTGCAACTATGGCATCATTAAAGTTTCTGATGCAATAGTGCGAAATCAGTTTTCTTTTTCGTTTTAATTGATTTTTGATAATCAAAAGTCGTTTCATCTTTCTTTTAATTCTTTTAAACTATAAGATTTTCAATAATATTAATTTTTTATTTTAGGAATCCGCCTTCTTTTTCGTTTTAATTGATTTTTAATAATCATAAGTCTTTACATCTTTCTTTCAATTCTTTTTTTATTATAAGTTAACAAAAAGCTGTCATTTCTACCATCAAGGTTTGTAATAATATTTGATAATATTATTGTGAACATGTTTTTTATCAAACTTTTTAAAAAGCAAGCATTATGCAGTGTTGGGCAATATGAAAGCATCTGCAACAGCTGATCACGCATCAGCAACAAAACTTGGCATAACTGCCGCAATGATGCACACATTTACTGCATTTACGAACGTACCCAAAGTCAGATCCTTTTCGTAGTTAATTAACGGTTCTGCTTGAGAGAACTACAAAATGGGACGCACACAGCATCTATGGCTAAGGAACACTGGGGTCCTTTGTCTTTTTAAATTAACTTATTTAAGGAAATTGTTGCAAAAAGAAAAAATTCCACAGTTACATTTCTTGTTTTTATTGGAAAATGGAAATATGTCATAAGTTTATTTTATGACACTTTTAACTTAAACATTAATTGATATATACAAATTTAAACTTTTTTTTATTATTAAGTAAAAAAATCAGTTTTAGTGCCTTCGATAAATACAAAGTTTAATAGGTGCAACGGCAACGGATGGGGTTTCCTTAAGAATATTATAAAGTATTGAATTTAACAATTTTGTATCTTCTTATCATCTATTGTTGTATTCATTTATTTATTTAGCACAATACAACACATACAACACTTAGCACACCCCTTATATATGTACCACTCATATAAAAAAGTTATTTGTGTTTTTAGAAACCTCAAAAATATTCCTTTTCTTGATTAAATATATTTTTGTGTTGTTTTTAAGATTTCATCCAACTTTTCAACATAATTTTTTTTTAAAAATTCTTATACAGCTGCTGGCGTCTTTTTATTTAACAATTAAGTGCTGAAAATATTTTTCACAAAAACAAAAAGGAATATTTCATTTTATGTAAAAACTTTAGCACACAAAACCTGTTGTTTGTCAGACACACCGTCCAAAATCAAAGAAAGTCGTACGCCAGCATAAAAAATAAATTGTTTTTTCACATATTAATTTTGTCAGTTTTGACACATATCTAACGCTGACGTACTGATTTTGGTTATACGCTGTTATATTTAACGAGTTCATTAATAGGGCCAATACAGTGTGCATCATTTATATAGCCGCACCTGCCGTAACAATAAAAAACATTTTTTTTAAATATACTTTTGATTTTATGGAATTTCCAAAAATTTGTCAGAATCAAAAACCAGTAATTTTGCTTTTCCCTGATATATTTCAAATATATCAATTTTAATTTTTTAAAATCTGAAAATGTTTCTTAAAAAAAAAAAAAATAGCCCCTAAAAGGGCACACTATATTTTACAGTAAAATTTATATTCTGTGTTCTGCACAATAATTAAGAATTAAAATCGAAAACGAATGCTTATAAGAATTAATTTTTAATCCCACAATTTTTTACTTGAAAAGGTGTGAATATTTTTGGAAAAGACGATGCAAAAATTCATTTTAACTTTAACTGTTTAAGCTCTGCTCTGCCTTCTTCTGAAGGCTCTAGTTTATCTAAGATTTCGAGGTTTACAAAGGTCTTTTGCCGGTTCGAAGTACCTTTATCAGCCTAACTAAAAGTAGTAATTTTAGCTTTGTGTTTGTAAATATACGGAGGTTGAAAACTCGTTATAAATTAAAAAAAAAAAATAATACATTGTTGAACACTACTACCACTACTACCATATTCAGTGGAACCCCAAATTTAGCAGAAGACTAAAATGATTATTTTTTTTTAATTTTAACTGAAATTTTAAATTTTAACTAAACGAAAGTTACATCACAAACAAATTTGTATATTTTTTTATCAGAATATCGCAGTAATAAAGTTGATCTGGCGCAATATTCAATCATATCCAATTTGATATTTTTTAATAAAGGGTGGTCCAAATATAATACACGATATTAATTGTAAATAAAACAAAAAGTTTTCAGAGCATTCTTGTATCTTAATATTTATTATTATGATAGAATGATTTATGACAATTATGTGTGAAACAAAATATCGGCCAAATGCTTGCCACGGCTTCGGTGGCATACCTCTATCCAACGGTCCATATTTTCAATGACTCTGAGACATAATTGAGGTTCAATGTCGTTAATGTGCCGATTTATCTCATGCTTTTTTATTTAAAATATCCCCATTTTTTATTTAAAATATCCCCATAGAATGAAGTCTAACTGTGTCAAATCACATGATCGTGGCGGGCAATTAACATCCCCACGACGTGAGATAACACGACCATTAAATTTCTTGCGCAAAAGAGCCATTGTTTCGTTGACTGTGTAGCAAATAGCACTATCCTGTTGGAAACACATATCGTCCAGGTCCATATCCTCAATTTCTGGCCCCATGAAGTCTGTTATCATCTCGCAATAGCGAACACCGACGAACAGTCGGGGTTGAAGGCCCTTCTGCCACAGTATCGCGAATAACAGGAATGTTTTCGGCAGAACGAACTTGGCGAACATGCACAGGTGTTTTCACATTTCCTACAGCCTCAGTTTGCTGAAATCTGCCCACAATTATCCCGATTGTGGACACATTTGGTCGATTATGCTGACCAAAAAAAACTAACTTAAGTGCACGAAATGCATTTTGATTTGAAGGCCCATTTTCGTAAAAGGCTTCAACAATCTTAACACGTTGTTCAATTGTGTACCTCTCCATGGTTGAATTTGTAAAATACCCCAGCAAAACCACACATCACCAAATAATGGTTAAAGTAATGTATAGCCATAGGGGCCGATGGATTACTTTACACCTTACTTCATTGATGAATTTTATAGGCGATGAGCCTCAAAGTAATGTATATACCCATTATTTTAGAGGTGATAATATAAGGGGTTACTAATATGGTTACGAGAATGGAAAAAGTAATGTGTCTAAAAATAGATTTTTGAAAAAGAGGAACTTTTATTAAAAAAAATTATTACAAACATTTTATTTAAAATATTTGTAATTAAAAATAATGTGGTCAAGATGGGAATCGATCCAGGAAAATCTGGTTGCCAGCCAAGAACTCTACCCACTGAGCTATCGACGCATATAGTATTTAATTGCTTTAAACTTTAATGAATTGTTGCGCTTCTTTTTTTTTTTGCTAGTGTTATCAAAAGAAACAAAAAAACACAAAGTAATGTATCCAAAAATATTTCAATTATTACTTTACATTTATAAATCATATATTACGTAATCAATAATCAGTAACTTATTTCTTTCTGCTTGCAAATAATGAAAAAGGTAACGAGCTATAATTACAAGGTAACGCATGAGAATATCGCACCCATTACCAAAGTTTTTCTGGGACTGAAACAAAGAAATGTCAAATTAAGTTGGGCAAAAAACTTGACGTTAAGGTGTGACTTACAATTAGCATCGTGCATTATGGTTAGTGTACCCATTATATGCTGTAATATCTAAAAGATCTTAATTGATACGAAAAATGATAGATCAAATAAGGTCCAGCAATATATTTGGGGAGTCATCAAGATCTAAATTTATCTAAATTTATCAAATAAGATCTAGAAATATATTTGCTGATTTAGTAAAATCTAAATTGATTCGAAGATCCAATTATATACCGCAATATATTTGGGGATTTATTAAGATCTAAATTTATCCGAAAAATTCCAGATCAAATTGTCCAACAATATAATGTATTTATAACAATAAAGGTTGGTTGAAAAGTTCCTGCGCTCACCAAGAGATGGCACTGCTAGCTCCAAACTTTTTTTTCTCAAGTTGGTATAACTGTCCTGAGAACACATGCAAAGTTGCAAGTCATTCTGTCAATTCTTTTTTTGTTTACAAGCCATTTGAAGTTGACGTGTCATTGATTTTTTTTAATATGGAAAAAATTTAATATCGTGCAGTCATTAGATTATTTGTTTTGAAGGATTTAAAAGCAAAGGAAATTTATGAACAATTGTTAAAAGTGTATAAGGAGTCCTCACCTTCAAAACGCACCGTTGAATTTTGGGCTGGTGAATTTAAGCGTGGTCGTACCAGCCTTGAAGACAATCCACGCGAAGGACGACCAAAAACTGCAACCACAGCAGAAATCATTGAGCAGGTACATAATATGGTTAGTGAAGATCCAAGTTTGACTAAGCGTGAAATTGCTAATGCCATAGGCATCTCAGACGAACGAGTACTCCATATTTTAGATGAAGAATTACGTATGAAAAAACTGTTTGGAAAGTTAGTGCCGCACACATTAACAATTCAACAAAAACTGGATCGAAAACAAATTTCTCAGCGTAATTTGGAGCGTTTTAAGCCGAATAAAACCGACTTTTTGCGTCGTTTTATAACCATGGATGAGACTTGGATCTACCACCATGATCTCAAATTGAAACAAGAACGTTTACAGTGGACTGAAGCTGGTTGTTCAGCTCCAAAGCAGGTGAAGTCACAACGATCAGCAAAGAAGGTTATGGCATCAGTTTCTTCGGATGCAAAAGGAATTTTGTTGATTGATTATCTTCAGAAAGGTAAAACAATCAACTCTGAATATTATTGCAGCCTTTTGGATCAGCTGGATGAAAAAATTCGTGAGAAAAGACCTGGTTTGAAGAAGAAAAAAATCATTTTTCATCAAGACAATGCACCTGCTCACAAATTCAAAGAATTAAAGTACGAATTGCTTGAACATCTACCGTATTCACCAGATTTGGCTCCCATTGGCTACTATCTCTTCCGAAATCTCAAACAATTCCTTCGTGGAAAGCATTTTTCGTCGAATGAAAAGGCCATAGCAGCCGTAGACGGTTAATTTGCAGAGCTTCCGGAAAACCATTCTATGGATGTGATAAAATTATTGGAAGATCATTGTAACAAGTATATTGAGCTTTTAGGAGATTATATTGAATAAAAAAATATATTTCGTAACAAAAACAGTATTCTTTCATTTCGAGCGCAGGAACTTTTCAGCCAACCTGTATTATATAATTAAATATGGTTATGATACTATATTATCAGGTAAAGCCACATATGATTATATATAAACTTTTTCCTTGGGTAGCTTGATTTCTAATTATAAAATATTCATATCATTCACTTCATGTGTGTGCCGCCTGTATCTGAGGTCAGTCTTGCCGGTTGGCGGGTTAACATTAAATATATATTAAAGGAGGAATTTCCATTAACCAAACAGCAGCTTTATACAATAAATTAAAAAATATATAATACTGACCCAAGAATATGAAAAAAGAAAGTATGGTAAATTAATAATATATACACTCTGCCCACATGTAACGCGGTTAGTTTGTTGCACAAGAAAAACCGCGTGATTACATAAAAAATCCTGCATTATGAGATGAAAGTTTTCTGTATTTAAAAACGAAACCGCGTGAGGTGTTGGTTGTATTTTATATTTGAAAAAATTGTTACTTGTTTATAGTTTAGCTTAAGGAAAAAATAAGCGATGAAAATAGGGACTGAGTTTATAGTTTTTTTTTTTAATGAAGTTAATTAATTGTAACCAGAGCAATTTATATTACATATATAAATTCTTACAACTAAACTAAACAGAACATGGAATAAGGAAACAAAAAGTTAAAAGTAAATTGTAAAACAGTAGACAATGCGTGAATCTTGAATATTCTCTACATTAAATGTACTCAAAGTATCTGACAAAATTAAACCAACTACCCATAATACTCCAGGTATGAAAATACAAAATTTATGTCAAAACAACGAAAAGTTTCGTAAAATGAACGAAAAATGGTTTAGTAGATTAGGATGAAAAAGAGTTGTCGGCAGTGAAGATACTTTTTACCACCGACTAATGCCGAAAAGTCGCCTTAGTTTGCACTCGAAAGTAGTTTTGAATTTTACTGAGGATGGGAGCACTCCTTGCCTTTCGCACCAGGCAGGATTTATTGTAAACTTTACTAAAATTTTTTGTTATTTTAAAATTTTTTTTTGTTCGTATTTTATGATGGATTATTGTGAGTGGTTTTCTAAAAGAGTTTAGTGACACATCCTAGATTACACCTGTGATATGTTAGAAGGGGTAAACACCCCCTATGATGACAATATTTATCCTTAAAACTTTAATAATTTTTGTTTCTCTTTTTTTGCAGAAATATCTAAACTTCCATTCATCGGTAAGTTGTTTTTATTTAAAAATTATTTTTCTGATGAATAAAAACTAATATTTACACCCAGGCGTCTGGTAAAAATATTGATAAAATGTTTTATCTACCGGTAGCTAATATGAAACTGTACTAAAGTACACAAAGTTGTATGGAAAATGAAGCGGTGCCTTTACGTTGTTACTTACAACTTTTGTTAATTTTTAATACTAAACTGGTCGAAAGGATAAAAAATCGGGGTAATAATAAACAAACCCACTGACATTTTCGCACTGCGATCAGACCTTTAAGGAAGTAATTTAATCATCAGCAATAATTCAGTTTCTAAAGAGGAATTAATAAAAGTACTTTTGAATTATCTTTAGATTTTCGGAATAGCGAATATTTTTGTTTTTTTTTCAATAATTCGCGAATCAGCTTGACTTCAAATTGCATAAGAACCATTGAATGTATTTATGTATATACAAACTGATATATAGCCTCATCACTAGGGCTCGGAAGTTCTTGTAAAAATATGTTTCTTGTCGTAAGCTGGAGAAGCACGTTTACCAAATATCTTAGCGAATCAAAAATGTGCAAGAAGGTGACATAGATTTCGTAATGCATATTTTTACATCTTTTAATATTAATGCATATTTTTTTCATATTTTGCTACAAATCCATAATTTGATAAAAATGCATAATTTGCTAAAAATGCATATTTTGCTAAAAGTTTATATTTTGCTACAAATGCATATTTTGCTATAAATAAATATTTTGATAAAAATATATATTTTGCTAAAAATCCATATCTTGATAAAAATTCATAATTTGCTACAAATGCATATTTTGCTACAAATGCATATTTTGATAAAAATGCATAATTTGCTAAAAATGAATATTTTGCTAAAAATTCAAATTTTGCTACAAATGCATATTTTGCTACAAATGCATATTTTAATAAAAATGCATAATTTGCTAAAAATGAATATTTTGCTAAAAATTCATATTTTGCTACAAATGCATATTTTGCTACAAATGGATATTTTGATAAAAATGCATAATTTGCTAAAAATGCATATTTTGCTAAAAATTCATAGTTTGCTAAAAATTCATATTTTGCTACAAATGTATATTTTTTTATAAATGCATATTTTACTAAAAAATCATATTTTGCTATAAATGCATATTTTGCTATAAATGCATATTTTGCTATAAATGAATATTTTGCTAAAAAATCATATTATGCTAATACTACATATTTTTCTATAAATGCATATTTTGCTAAAAATGCATATTTTACTAAAAAGTCATATTTTGCTATAAATGAATATTTTGCTATAAATGCATATTTTGATATAAATGAATATTTTGCTAAAAATCATTATGCTAATACTACATATTTTTCTATAAATGCATATTTTAATAAAAATTCATATTTTGCGAAAAATCCATAATTTGTTAAAAATGCATATTTTGCTACAAATGCATATTTTGCTACAAATGCATATTTTGCTACAAATGCATATTTTGATAAAAATGCATAATTTGCTAAAAATGAATATTTTGCTAAAAATTCACATTTTGATACAAATGCATATTTTGCTACAAATGCATATTTTGCTACAAATGCATATTTTAATAAAAATGCATAATTTGCTAAAAATTCATATTTTGCTACAAATGCATATTTTGTTACAAATGCATATTTTGATAAAAATGCATAATTTGCTAAAAATGCATATTTTTCTAAAAATTCATATTTTGCTACAAATGTATATTTTTCTATAAATGCATATTTTGCTAAAAATGCATATTTTAATAAAAATGCATAATTTGCTAAAAATTCATATTTTGCTACAAATGCATATTTTGTTACAAATGCATATTTTGATAAAAATGCATAATTTGCTACAAATGCATATTTTGCTACAAATGCATATTTTAATAAAAATGCATAATTTGCTAAAAATTCATATTTTGCTACAAATGCATATTTTGTTACAAATGCATATTTTGATAAAAATGCATAATTTGCTAAAAATGCATATTTTTCTAAAAATTCATATTTTGCTACAAATGTATATTTTTCTATTAATGCATATTTTGCTAAAAATGCATATTTTACTAAAATATCATATTTTGCCATAAATGCATATTTTGCTATAAATGCATATTTTGCTATAAATGAATATTTTGCTAAAAAATCATATTATGCTAATACTACATATTTTTCTATAAATGCATATTTTAATAAAAATTCACATTTTGCGAAAAATCCATAATTTGCTAAAAATGCATAATTTGCTAAAAATTAATATTTTGCTAAAAATTCATATTTTGCTACAAATGCATATTTTGCTACAAATGCACATTTTGATAAAAATGCATAATTTGCTAAAAATGCATACTTTGCTAAAAATTCATATTTTGCTACAAATGTATATTTTTCTATAAATGCATATTTTGCTAAAAATGCGTATTTTACTAAAAATTCATATTTTGCTATAAATGCATATTTTGCTACAAATGTATATTTTTCTATGAATGCATATTTTGCTAAAAATGCATATTTTACTAAAAATTCATATTTTGCTAATACTACATATTCTACTAAAAATGCATATTTTAATAAAAATGCATATTTTGCTAAAAATCCATAATTGGCTAAAAATGCATATTTTGCTAAAAATTTATATTTTGCTAAAAATTTATATTTTGCTACAAATACATATTTTGCTAAAAATTCATATTTTGCTAAACATGCATATTTTGCTATAAATGCATATTTTGATAAAAATACATATTTTGCTAAAATGTTTGCTATAAATACATAATGACAAAAAAAAGACAATTAGAAATTTTTTGACTATAATAAACAATAATTTTCAATTTCGAAACTATTCAAAACTAAAATTAAATTGATAAATTTGAAAAAATTGAAAAATGCATATTTTTCGACTTTTAATACATAATTTATGTAAATATATAAATCACTATTATAGATGCATGAACTTTCTTACCCATTTATCACCTACGGTAGAAAAATATTTTTTGTTATAAATGTTGATTATCAAATATTTAACTTCTTACATAAAAATAAAATGTTTGATTTACTCTATAAATATTTTGCTTTATATTAAAAAGCCTAAAATTTTGCTATCTTAACACAATTTTAAATGATCCTTATGATATGCCCTAAAGTTGTAAATATATATATTTTACTAGTACATAGTTAAAATAAGAAAGACTAATGAATTGAAATCGACAAACAAATAGTTATGAGGGTTATTGATATATAACCTAAAAAAGCATAATTTTCTTTGGAAAAAATAATGTATTAAGATGAATTAAAAATTATATTAGCAGAGTTTTTATTTAAAAACTGAGCCTAAAAATATGCCATGCTTAATATTTTTATTAATACAATATCTACTTATAGTTAAAAGAAAAATAAATTTCATATAAATTAAAATTAAGCAGCATTAAAGTTTTATCTTGTCACAAATTATAAAATGTGTTTCCATAACAATTTACTTATATTTTATTTTTGATTTATCTTTTCCCCTTTTTACCACAAATTCGTATTGTGTGTAAAAAATATTAAACCAAAATACTACAAATTAAAATTTGGTATTTAACAAATTCTTGTTATCTCATTTACGAATCATGTTTCATTACATTATTAACATTTTTTTTGTTCTACTTCTACTCTACATCAAATTATCCTAAATCAACATGAAAACAAGTCATAAACATAATTAAAAAAGTTTTTCTGGTTCATATTCATACACTCCATACAGACTTTATGTTTTTCGAATAAAGGAAAACTACAAAATTCAAAAAAGATAAAGCAACTCTTGTAATTATATTTTGCACTATAAAATACAAGAGATGGACATGATATGGTTAGGACACAATATTAAATCGTTTATACTAAATCAGAACCAGAACTTACCAATTTTAATTCAATTTATAAGATTGAAATTAAGCAAAATACTAAGTAATTCTTAAACTAATTTTGATTTTTTTTCTTTTATTCTTTTTAATTTTAAGTAAAAATCATTTTATCTTTTTAAATAATTTTTTAGAAATTAATTCTTCAAAGGTCTGATCATTGTGATTATGGAAAAGAATTTGCATTTTGTACCCAGCAAAATCTTCTGCATGGTTGCTCATTACTAATATCTAAATAATAAGCAGTATAGTTGAGGTCTACTGCATATAAATTGGTATTAAAACTCATAACTTTTAATCCACAAGGTCATTTTTATAGATAAGTAGTTGTGAATATTTGCTGCAAGAAAAAACACACATTTGCTTACCTGCTACGTTATAAAAATATAGAAAATAAGTAGTTATTAAAATAGGTAATAGTTCGTATACTGATTAATGTATCAAAAATGTAACAACAATATTTGTTTTGATTTAACTCTTTGCATTAATTTAAGGAGGATTTTTCCAAAAAGCTTGATTTGCCACAAAATCACATAACAGAAATAAATGCCACTATATTCCTAAAAAAGTGTGAGTAAATATTAAATTTAATTTTTAATATACACAGAAAAAACTAAAATCGAATTTTAATTAAAATATTTGAAAATATAATTGTTATATCAATTAATTTTTTTTTGTTAAAATTAATTAAAATTTCCAATTATTTTTTTAATCATGTCTATTAAATTTCTAATCAAAATTTTTCAACATTTTCAATTAAAGTTTTAATTATATCAATTATAACTTTAATTGAAGTTCTAACCAAAATTTAATTAAAATTTTAATTAAATTATTGATTGAAATTCTAGCATCAAATCAATTAAAATTTTAATCGGATGTTCAATATTTTTTATCAAATATACATATGTTTGTGTGTAATTCTTCAAAGCACTAAAATTTTTAAATACTATGTACCAAATAGTTCATAGGAGTACCATAGTAAGGGGAGCTTTTAGATTTGATTTAGAGAAATGTATGATAGAACGGTCTATATAATTCAATGTTTAATGATGATTTCATGTGAATGTCGACCGCGGCTGCACCTCAAATGGTTCATACGTTGGGTTTAATTATGGTATAGGGTACGTTCGTAAATGCAGAAAATTTTGTGCATCACTGCGGCAGTTATGACAATTTTTGTTGCTGATGCGTGATCATCTGTTGCAGATGCTTTGCTACTGCTCAACAACTGCTTTTTTGGACGTTTTACTTTTATTATGCTGCAGTGATGCGCAACTACTGCATTTACGAACGTACCCATACTCTCTCCAATAAATCGGCCGGTATCTTACGAATAAATTCTTGAATATTGGCTTCCAGTGCGTCAACCGTTGCGTCAATCAAAAGGCGTTAAATCACACGATCTAGGCGGCCAATTGACCGTCCCCAAATGTGAAATATACTGTTAAGCAAACTCGCCTTTCAATTGGGCCATTGTTTCGCGTGCTGTGTGGCATGTGGCACTGTCTTGTTGAAACCACATGTCAGGCAAGTCTAGCTCATCCGTTTTAAACAAAAAAAAAAAGTCAGTAATCATCGCACGGTACCTTGCTCCATTGACTGTAACGTTTGGATTTTCACCGTACACCGGCTCACAAACCGCACCAAACAGTGCATGGTAGCTCTTAAACTGCCTATGGCTGCTCCTCATACCAAATTTGGCAATTCTGTTTGTTGACGTACCCATTGAACCAAAAATTAAATTCAATGATTTGCAAGCGTTGTCCGTTTGCAAGTCGATTCATGGTTAAATTATAGACTAAACTGAACATGTTTGACAGTAACCTGTTACACGAAAACAGCTGAGTTGCCAAAAAGAAAATTGCTAAAAAAAAAAATCACCCGATACTTTTGAGGTTCTAATAGCACCACAAAAAATACTATGATACCAATTTTATCATAAGTGGTGCATGCGTATCCTCAGTGTTGCCAAAAAAAAAAGTTTGCTCTTATGTTCCCATTTTTCAAAGTTGAAATACCCAAATATCATTAATGAGTCACACACAGATCTGCTGGATATTTTTTTTTAACCAATATTCGCAAATATATAGATAACTAGCATATTCTGGCGTGCATTTAATTAAATTCATTAATTTTTTTCATTTATTATTTATTTGGACCGCTCACGCTCATGGGCGCCTACGTATTTGTTGTTGTTTTTTTTATATGGAGAAAATCACATGTTGACATTAAAAGTCATAACTCACGTACGCGTCGACCGATTTCGTGCAAAAGATGAACCATCTACACGACCATAAGAACAAACCCTAAAAATCGAATTCGGTTTGACCGTTCGTGAGTTATAAAGTCACAACACACTTGCAACAATTTTTTATATATATAGATAATATTTATTTTGGTGAAATGTAAAACTAGGTAACTAACATTTTTATTCATTATTTTACAAAAAAGTAAAAACAAAACTTCTATAGACATTTTTACAAATTGAGTAGCCACTGTTTGCAAGTTGCCGCCCCCACTAATGTATTCCGACATTCTAAATTCAACTGACATCGATCATAAAAAGTAGTTGTTACTTTTAAACTTCTTCTGATGCGGTCAGAAGCAATAACAAAGTGTGAAATTGAATTCTTAATAAATTGAAAAATAAATTCTCTAAGTCTTCTTTACAAAAATGCTGAAAAAGCAAAAACAAAAAAAAAAAAATAATTAAAAAAGTTACAGAGAATTCGAACCATAAATATATCACATTCCACCCTGTAGAAGCAACACTCCAGAAATTTTTCCAATTAATTAATGTGTTGCTTTCATTGGAAATGAGCTAGTGGAGAGATTAAAGATGGTGAAAGATGGAGGCCGCTGTGATAAATATGAGGGATATTAAAGTTTATACGCATTTTTTCTTAAATGATTTTACCGCCGTCGGGGATCAAACCTGCAAGCTTTTGTGTAACAGTCCAAAGCGCTATATAACAATAATAATTGTATTTTATTAGGAGTTTTAAGCATGGTTGGCATTCAATACCTTTTCATAATAACGGTAGTTAGCTACCACAGCCACTTTACGACCGATATGAAAATTTTAAAATGGCGATTTCAATAAAGGCATTTGTCTTTTTGTATAATCGAGTTTTTTGCGCTATTTTACCGGCTTAATTTTGAAATATCTTAAACTAACTTTAAAATAACGCTAAACTACCGAAACACCGATTTATAACGGTATTTTGCAGAAATAACCCAATGTAACAGGTAATATTATGAAATAAACGCCGTGATATTAGAAGACACATGTCACTATTGGAATCGCAGTGTTAAAATTTACGTGTCGGTACTGATCAAATCGTGGTAGACAACTACCGTTATAATGAAAAGGTAGTGCTTACCAGAGAACTGCAACTGCTGATTGCAAAACGTTCATACGCAATCAACACAAGAACAAATATGTGTTTGCGTTCAAACGTTAAATATCCCAGCAAAACCACACATTACCAAATAATGGGCAAAGTAATGTATAGCCATAGGGGCCGATGGATTACTTTACACCTTACTTCATTGATGAATTTCATAGGCGATGAGCCTCAAAGTAATGTATATACCCATTACTTTAGAGGTGATAATGTAAGGGGTTACTTATATAGTTACAAGAATGGAAAAAGTAATGTGTCTAAAAATAGATTTAAAAAAAAGAGGGAATTTTATTAAAAAAAAATTATTACAAATATTTTATTTAAAATATTTGTAATTAAAAATAATGAGGTCAGGATGGGAATCGAACCAGGGAAATCTGGTTGCTTGATTGCTTTAAACTTAAATGAATTGTTGCGGTTCGTTTGTTCGCTGGTGTTATCAAATCAAACATACATTACCCTTTTGCTTACAAAAAAACACAAAGTAATGTATATAAAAATGGATTTTCAAAAATATTTCAATTATTACTTTACATTTATAAATCATATTTTACGTAATCAATAATCAGTAACTTATTACTTTATGCTTGCAAATAATGAAAAAGGTAACGAGCTATCATTACAAGGTAATATCGCATTCATTACCAAAGTTTAGCTGGGATACTCCAACACACATATTTGTTGATGATTTTAAATCAATCAAACGACGTGCAAATTGTTGTGTCACTGATTTACTATAATCATCGGTCGTTTTCATACCATTGATTTAATTCTGTTCGTTCGAGTCAGCAATAATAATTTTGATGTAGAATAAATCAGAAAAAACAACAAGCAACGCGTATGTGTGTAATCATAATTAACACGTTGACTGCCACGGCAATTTTAAGAATTCCGGTCTAAAAATTAAATTTTTATTTAATCATATTCTTGAGTGTGTTGTTAAATAATTTTTTATAATTTTATTTTCTGTTCATTTTTAATAAATTTTCTGTTTATGTAAGCCAGCATTGATTTTTTGTTCTCTTCCCAGAAGCCATCTATCCATATTAGCATGATATATATTAGGAGTTTAATCATAGCTGGACGAATATGGCAAGTAAAAACACTTCGATATAACTCGTAGTCGGCGTCCTAACAAAGAACGCAATCTACGAGCTATCTCGTAGTTAGCAGTCAACGTGTTAAAACAAAATAGTTTCTTATCTATAAAAAGGGGGTGGTTTTGTAGAAACACATTTCATAAATTAGGGTGGGTCTAAAATCCGATTTTTTAGAATTTTTATTAGTAATACCAAAAATATTGTTCTTTGTGAATTTTTTTTTTGGAAAAAAATTTAGGTCGATTCTTAGGCTCGCCCAATCCGGTTAAAGTTAAATATTGCCTAATTTTCCAATCAAAATAGATGAAAAAAAAATTAGACAATATTTTCCGGATTAGGCATGCCTGAGATATCGACCTAAATTTTTTTTCCAAAAAAATATTTTTATTTTACAAAGAAGAAATTTGTGGTATTGTATTAGTATAAAAATAATAAAAAAGCGGATTAAAGTCCCACCCTTATGTACACTATACAATTATGAAATGTGTTTCTAGTTTGTTTTAATTATGAAAACACACATTCGCGTTGTTTGTTGTTTTTTCTGTTTCTGTTTTAATTATGAAAACACACATTGCTGACTTTTTGTTGAGTGATTACATTTGCATACAACATAATCGACAGATGATTTAAACTGATCCGAATTACGCGTTCAGTAACATGATGCTGATTTTATTCTACGGTTGGTTGAAAAGTTCCTGCGCTCGATATGAAAGAGTACTGTTTTTGTTACGAAATATATTTTTTTATTCAATATAATCTCCTAGAAGCTCAATGCGCTTGTTCCAATGATCTTCCAAAAATTTTATTCCATCCTTATAATGGTTTTCCGGAAGCTTTGCAAAATAACCGTCTACGGCTGCTATGGCCTCTTCATTCGAAGAAAAATGCTTTCCACGAAGGAATTGTTTGAGATTTCTGAAGAGATAGTAGTCACTGGGAGCCAAATCTGGTGAATACGGTGGATGTTCAAGCAATTCATACTTTAATTCTTTGAATTTAGCCATCGTCAAAACACTTTTGTGAGCAGGTGCATTGTCTTGATGAAAAATGATTTTTTTCTTCTTTAAACCAGGTCTTTTCTCACGAATTTTTTCATCCAGCTGATCCAAAAGGCTGCAATAATATTCAGAGTTGATTGTTTTACCTTTTTTAAGATAATCAATCAACAAAATTCCTTTTGCATCCCAAGAAACTGATGCTGAGAAATTTGTTTTTGATCCAGTTTTTGTTGAATTGTTAATGTGTGTGTGTAATAATGTTTCCAAACAGTTTTTTCATACGTAATTCTTCATGTAAAATATGGAGTACTCGTTCGTCTGAGATGCCTATGGCATTAGTAATTTCACGCTTAGTCAAACTTGGATCTTCACTAACCACATTATGTACCTGCTCAATGATTTCTGCTGTGGTTGCAGTTTTTGGTCGTCCTTCACGTGGATCGTCTTTAAGGCTGGTACGACCACGTTTAAATTCACCAGCCCAAAATTCAACGGTGCGTTTTGAAGGTGAGGACTCCTTATACACTTCTAACAATTGTTCATAAATTTCCTTTGCTTTTAAACCCTTCAAAACAAAGAATCTACTGACTGCACGATATTAAATTTTTTCCATATTAAAAAAAATCAATGACACGTCAACTTCAAATGGCTTGTAAACAAAGAAAGAATTGACAGAATGACTTGCAACTTTGCATGTGTTCTCAGGACAGTTATACCAACTTGAGAAAAAAAAGTTTGGAGCTAGCAGTGCCATCTCTTGGTGAGCGCAGGAACTTTTCAACCAACCTGTACAGTAAATTTTATTGAGTTATTAAATGTGAACAAGAATTTTTGTGTATGATTAAATCAAGAAAAAAGTGGATTTTGCGGATCTCTGGTATGAGAATATAAGATTTTAAAGGGTGATTTTTTTGCTATATGGTTTTTCAGTGTAAATTTTTTTTAGTGTACAAAAAATATTCGTAGCATGTGGTAATGCCAAAAATGTTCACTAAGGTTTGCCATTTCATCATGAATAGACAAACAGCGCTTGCAAATCATTGAATTTTATTATCAAAATTGGTGCTGTGCGAGAAATGTGTTTCGTAAATTACGTCCATTTTATGGACAAAGCTAACTTTTGGCACATTGGGGACGTCAGCAAACAAAATTGTCGAATTAGGTGTGAAGAACAGCCGGAGGAAGTTCAAGAGCTGCCAATGCAACCTAAAAGATGCACTGTTTAGTGCGGTTTGTGGGCTGGCGGCATCATTGGATCGTACTTCTTCAAGAACGATGAAAATCGCAACGTTACATACAGTCAATGGAGCAAGATACTGTGTGATGATTACCGACTTTTTTTTTGCCCAAAATGGAAGAATTGAACCTAGTGAACATGTGGTTTCAACCAGACGGTGCACACATGCCACACGGCATGCGTTATCATGAAGCTAGTGAGACGCGAGTTTGGTCAGCAATTAATCTCACGTTTTGGAGCAGTCCATTGGCCGCCCAGATCATGCGATTTGACCTCACTAGGTAATTTTTTTTGTGTACAGGGACAAGACAACATTACAGCTGCCGTTGGTGAGATACCAGCCAAAATTGGAGCTCACGGGTGGAAAACCTACGGCTTAGACGCGGGAAACAATTACATGAAATAATCTTTAAAAAGTAAATAGCAGGCATCCATTTATCGCCCCAAATAAATACTTTTTTTCACTTTTGGAAATTTTCTGTGGTTTTTTTCAATTCTAAAAATCCAAACGGTTAAAGAATCACCCTTTGCATGATTTTCTGTAATACATACATAGTTCAATTTATGACAGAAATTTGAGGTTTTATGACTCTACATTTTCACATGTGATCATATATCAACATACATGAATCATATATGATCATATATGACCCTATACGGCAATTTTCTCTCCGAAAATATGAGATAATATATGATTTTATGACATAGATTGATTTACGCATGTATATGATCATGAATGATCATATATGATGATGATTTGTGAGTGTTAATTTTTTAAATGACATAATCGTTTGTAAATGAAATTCGTTCGGTTACTGTAAAAATAAGGATAATTATTTAAGTGTAGATTTGTAAGTAGTAGTTAAGGTTATTTGAAATTTTAAAAAGTCTTTTTAAACCGATACACGTGTGGCGTATGAAATACTACAAAATTATGATGAATTACAATGGCAATAACATAATCATAACATAATAAAATCAACATAATGAAAAATAAAACTAATTAACTACTTAATCGTGTAGTCAAAAAAAACTTTTCTTGCTGCGTCGAAAACAAAAATCATATGTAATGAGGACGTAAGTGAACGTTACGCCACAATTTAGGAAAGAATAAGCATATACGAAAGTACAAATGCTTGCTATATACTGTCTTCTTTGTGCTATTTTTTATTTTATTTATTGCTTTTTAAATATTTTTAATTGTTATTTCCTGAAAATGCTACTCAATGGAATAGCGAAATATGGAAATATAAATAATATTTTTTATACAAAAAAAAAAAAAAAAAACAACCTTAACCCATATTCGGCCAAGAAAATTCAAACGAGAGCTTTTTAAAAAAATCTACCCTTTTTATAGTAAATTGGGTCTTCTAAATCCAAATGCGTTGTTGGTTTGGCGCTATCTTGTCCGTGGTCCTGGAAATAGGTGTTCGCATGTGCGAACACTGGCTTCAATTTGACATGAATTTCCCATATGAAAAAATTCATGTGCATTTATACAAATGTTTATAAATTTGTAAAAATCAAAATAATAACTAATGAGAAATATTTCAAAATATATTTATTAACATGTTAAAGTAACAAGATTTATTTTAAATGAAACTTTTCAAAGCATTGTGGATGCAAATGTACATTGCATTTTTGGCACATCCACTTGATGGGTTTGCCACACCCTTTAAGTTGGCATCTTCGAGGTTTTCCTTGTGGGTGAACTATTGGAATGTGTTTCCCTACAATACGTGGCAATTGGTTTGTAACGCTTCTGTCTGATCTTTCTTTAGTGGATTCAGCATCTGACTGCGAACTTAATAGCAAAGCTCTGAAATCTTTTTGAGATAACATATTTTTTTTCCGCTTTTTCCAAAAAGCAATGTAGTTTCCACGCATTAGTGACTGATGAACTAAGAACAGAAATAAATAAAGGCCAATACCATTTCTTTGATCTAATATTTATTCTGTAATTTGAAACAGCATTGTCGTGAGGGTCTACTCCCCCCATCCCATTGTTGTATGAGCTGAGAAGCAATGGTTGTGGCACATTCTCATATTTTTTCAAGTCCTTTTTCCATCTCTTTACGCTGCGCATCGGCTCAATTTGCATGACTGACGACCAAAGTATGGGACCATGTGTTCATCGATCGATATCAGTTCACTCCATACACCAAATTGTATATATTTTTTGTTGGCAAGGTCAAACAACGGACGAACCTAATTAACAATACCGTTTTTAAAATTCAAATAAAAAGAAGAAATAACGTTCTTTACCTTTGACAGCTTATCATTTGTATCCAGGTTATCATTGTTGTTAAAATGAAGGAAGCGTTTAATCTCTTTGAATTTGTTCCTTGGCATAGTTTGCTTGACAATTGAATTTCCAAGGCAAGGATCTCTTGACCAGTAGTCATCAATGGATGGCAATGTGTTAAATCCTGACAAAATCAATATCCCAAAAAAATGCCTTAAGATCACCTCATTAAAAACAATATTTGCGGATTTTTGTTGCGCATACGTGTTTAATTGTGTGATAATAAAATCAAACATTTCTTTATCAAAAAATTTTTCAAACAAATGAACTGGTGAGAGACCACTGATTTCATCATACAGCTTTTTTTGAATAACTTTCAACGGTCCTGCATTAGGTTTCAGTTGAAAATCGAACTGCTTGTTGGCGTTACATTTTTTTTTGTCCATTTTGGTTTGCCAAAAGAGTCCGACGATTTGTAGGTTGGCCTTGCATGCTTCGGTAGTGGTGGTCCACAGGAAGCTATTGATGGCTTTTGCAATTCCAAATCTTCAAGCTCTTCATCATTTACGTTCATTATTTCAAATGTTCCTGCAAGTTGGCACGTAGAAGGTTCCTGAAAATTATAGCATTAAAATGACAATAAGAAATGTAATAATTACTCAGTTACCATGTCATTGATGGGAATAAGGTCTTCATCAATCATTTCTTCATCTGTGACATAACCAACTAAGTCCGGAGGTAACAAAGTCACAGACTCAATTGGGTTTTCAAGCTCACTTTCTAACATTCTTTCAGTTTCTTTCATAGTCAGCACACGTCGAAAAGCCATTTTTCAATAATTCACTTCACTTAGTATATTTAAAAAAAAGAGAGCTTTACAACACAGCAAATATCACGCAACTGCTTGTACACACAGTTACTAAAGTATACATAGGGTACGTTATTTTGATGTATTGAGGAAAAATATAAAAATTTGGTTTTTAATAAAATAAAAATAACACAATTTTAACATAAAAGTTGACTTCAATATCTTTCAAAACTTAAATTATTATAACTTTTAAATTTTTGTAAAGTTACTAAAGTATGCATACGATTTTATTAAAATACATACTACACCTAAAAAAAATATTTCAATATCTTGTGTGTCATCCTTTTGCATCTGCAACAGCTGATAGTCTAGCAGGCATTGATAATGCTAATTTTTTGGTCGTTTCTGCGGAAATTAAATTCCACTCTTCGATCAATGCCTGTTTTAATGTGGGAATAGACGTTACATTCCTTTTTTTAATGGCTCGTTTAAGGTGATCCCATAAATGCTATATAACATTTAAATCTGATGATTGAGGTGGATGCTCCAATTGCGTTTTCACATTATACAGCAACCATTCCTTCACTATCTTTGAAGAATGCTTGGGATCATTGTCCTGCATAAATATGCCATTTCTTTGGAGCCTTAGCTTTTCCACGCTGGGAAGGTAGCTATCCTTCAAAATGTCAATATACATGGTCTTATCCATAATTCCCTCTATAAACCTTAGACATCCAACACCACCTGCCGTTATACATCTCCAGACCATTAAAGAGCCTCCACCATGTTTGACTGTCGAATTTATATTTTGGGGTAAAAATTCTTTATTGGGTTTCCTCCAAACTTTGGCACGTTCGTCTCCTCCAAAAACCATGAACTTACACTCATCTGTAAATATAACTCGTTTCCAAAATCTAGTATCACTTATGTGGATGTTTTGGTACTTTTTGGCATACTTCAAGCGTTTCGCTATATTAACGGCCCTCAGCAAAGGTGTTTTCCTTGCAACTCTACTAACAAAGCCACTTTTTTAATGCAACGACGAACAGTTTGGGTGCAAATTTTTATTCCGCACTTTGCTTCGGATTTTCTTTAACTGATCGAATAATGGTCCTTTGCATTCTCTTACTTAGTACAGAAGAGCGACCGGACCGTGGTTTACTGGCATAATTTCCATTTCTTTCAAAATTTTTTATTATTGTTTGAACTGTTGACTTTTTTAAATATAATCTTTCACCTATTTTTTGTAAAGTTATGCCTTCATTTTTAAATTTCACAACCATTTTCCGAATATCTTCAGAAATTTCTTTAGTTTTTGGCATTTTCACTATTTTTCCCTAATTGAAAATAAAACGTTTAATATATAGTAGTAATCTCATCTAATCAACTGCTACTAATGATGAAAATATATTTTTATAAAATTCCTAGCGTCACTTGTAACGGTAAATCAAAAAAAAAAGTACGCGTATGTATATTTTTGTAAATTTGCATAAATGCTTTTAAAGAGTTTCAGGGTTGTATTTTATAAACACTGAAAGAAACAGCATAATAACGGTTATCAAATTCAAAATTAGGTGAATATTTATTAAAAAATATGAAAAATTCTAAACAATTTATAAAATTTTCTACATAAAAGGCATTTGGTCGGTCGTACGTATATTTTAGTAACTGTGTGTATATATTCAAAATATATTTACACAATTACAAAAAAATATGTATTTGACCTAAACTGTAGTCTACTTGCAAAAAAAATTCAAAGCAAAACAAATCACTAAACACTACAAATGATGCATTTGAAACGTAAAGCATGTTGAATTTACCGTTATCTGGTTTGCTTGCATGTTTTGTTTTGTTTGTCATATTTCGAAAAAAAACAAAGAACAACAATATCAAAGAAGCATATTCTCCAAATAGCAGCCAATAAATACCCTATATTTAGATTTAACATTTTTGAACAATTAATATTTTTGTGCAATTATAAAAAAATCCTCTGAAAACACGTCCCACTAAATACCCCTTCAGGTAAAAAATATAAGATAACTTTTATATTTTTTTTTTACGGTTAATTAAAATCTAGACTATATATTAAATATTGGAGTCATTAAGTTTTAATAAATAAATGCAAAAGGCTTTGTAATTTGGCGATAAAAACGAGTAAATTTACTAATCGCAAGTACGAACAGCGGCCGAAAATGGGTTAAGCTTAAAGAACTAAGGTTACTTTTTGTAAACTTTTTGTAAGTGCAAATTTTTTGCTGAAAAATGTTTCCTTTATAATGCTGTTCTTGTAGTACTAACCAACCCCCCTTAATAAACCTCAATCCTTGTTGTAAAGTTCTTAGTCGAAACAAAATATATAATTATAATTTGTTTAACTTAATACAGCCACTAAACATTTACGCTGTTTTTAATCTAATTAAAATGTATAATTTTGAAATACAAGCTTTTTTTTATTGTTATGGTCGGAGTAAATCAAATAATTGAGTGTCAGAGTACCAAGATTTTAAGAATTAGGTACTACACACATATTAATATTAAAATTATTTAAAGATGTGTTTTTGGAAATGTTTTCAAACATGCTACGTTTTGTTTTGCTATACATATAACTAACACCGTTCGACAAAATTGAACTTTTGGTTAATTCTATATATTCTGAAAATGATGTGCCCGTGCAGCATGTCCTGATTTTTGATACTTCAATATTATTAGAAACAGAAAGTTTAATACATATATTGGCCATATTTTGGATTCAGGGTTTCCGAGGTATACTTTGTTTTTTTTTTTTGGAAGGGTAGCGACTCAACTTAGAAATCAAAGACATACCTCTAGTCCTTAAATAATACCTAAGGTTACAGTGTCCAGCGAGAAATCCCGTTAAGATAATAAAGTCCTTCCTGTTCAGGGAAAGAAGTCTTGTGGAGCCAATGGTAGCATTCTAGCACTCAACGGTCTTGGATTCCCTACACATCCTAAGTTCTTCTTTGATGTACCCCGCAGGTACCCCACAGAAAGTTTCAGGGCCAAAAAAGTGCCCCTTCGATGCCCGCATGCCCCTCATGACCAGGAACCCAGATTATAATTAGTCTGTTGCATCCACCGAGTCTTTCTGAGTAACTTAATGCAGTCCAGCACAGCGTTTATGTATCTGATGCGAAAAGTTTTCGTATCGAGAAATTTATAGTCACCCAGGGTGACTTAATAGATAATAAAGTTGTTGCATTTTTACTGGAAATTTTTTTTCGAGCTTCTAACTTTTAAAGCTGTGGCACATTTAATTTTGTAAAATTTCTTGTTAGATAGACAAATAACATGAATACAGCGCCTTATTATCTTCTTGAGATTAATAAATATTTAATTGCCTACACTCTAATAAATTTCTATTCAAATTTACCCAACTTATAGTAGGAAACTGAAAAAAGTACACACATTATGCGTAAGTTGGTACACACATAACGGGTAATTTTACATTGAATGTGCGTAAAAATTAAATGAAATTTCAAAAGTAATTCGAAAATTTACTGGTTTAAATTAAACTGAATAAAAATATTTTTTTTTAAAATAATAAATTTATTATATGTATGTTTTAATAATAATGAATTATAAATATAATACCTAATATATTCTGAATGGGTATGGCTGTCATCATGGTAATCTTGAATTAAAATTTACAATATTCACAAATATTATATTTATAAATTTTTAAACAATTAATTTTCGTTTTTAGCTTTTTTTTTAATATTTTCCAATTGCCAAATTTACAAAATTTGTGCGTAAAATTTTAATTTAACAAAATAATACCAATTTTAGGCACAAAGTGTTTAATTTTAAGCACATTATGTCTAAAAATACTTCTTGTATGTATTATTGTATATGAAAGTGTGTACAAAACATTTTTAGGCATTTTTTGTTTATATTTACCGAATTTTCGCACTATTACATAAAACTTTACCCATTTTATTGTAGTACATTTACATAAATTTTTTAAAGTGTATGACTCATCCTATAGAAATCAGAACAAGGTTGCATTTTACATGTTTTTTACGAAAAATTTATTGATGTGAGAAACGAGGTGCTGGACAAGTCTAGACGACACGTTATAGCACAATAATGCTCTGGGCGCCGCTTGACTGGAAGAACTTAAATAAGTGCTCCCTCCTCTTGTGCCCCTTTTGAGGCACTCCGAGGCACGTACATATTTGGCGAAGATTTTCGCCTGGAAAATGCACGGAAGGGCACGTTGAAAATTGGGTCCACAGATGGCCACACCCGTATCCCCAATGATCTGTTTCGAGCTGCCGTTGAACCACACCTGGGACCCCAGTTCGGATTGCCCCCTCCAAAATGGTCATCTCGTAATTCTCGGCAAAAATCTGCCCTGGTGGCATCTTGTCCTTTATTCACATGCGGCCCGCATGTCAACTCCCTTGTTATTACCAAACTTCCGGAGACGCAGATCGTCCTCATTTACCGAGATATGTAAAAGTGGTATATTAAGCATTGCACCGATGGCGTTATTCGGACACGTCTTGCCCGCAGCAGTTATGCTCACACAAGCTAAGCAATAAATCCTGTTAAGCGCCCCCTTTTTTTACCTCGGCTTGCTCCACCTTGGGCCACCATGCCTGAGCACCTTAGGTGACCAGTGCTCTCACGATGGTGTTGAAAAACTAGTAAAGTACTCAAGGCCTTAGGCCGCACGTCCCACCAAAAAGCCACAAACAGGCATACAATGCCCCAATAGCCTTCTTGGTTACGTAAGTCAGATGTTAGGTTCAGGTAAGGGTTCTATAGAGAGAAAACTCCAAGATACCTAACAACGTCAGAAAAGTCCACGGTTTTGCCATTAATCGTCGGCTCCGCCAAGTCGAGATTCCTACATTAAGTGAACGATGACAGGATCGTCTTGGATGGGTTCATGAATAGCCCCTTTTCTTGACAACATTTAAGAGTATGGTTCAGAGACTTTTGCATGCAGTCAGAAATAGTTCTGCCATCCCAACCAGTGATGAAGATCACAAAATCATCTGCGAAGCCATAGATTTTGAACACTAGATCATGCAGTTATATAAGTAGCTCATCAATAACCAGAAAAAATTATAAAAAGTTTAGGTCGCCGAAATTTGTCCGGTTATGGGAGCTGTGTGGTTATTAATTTGTGTCGGAAGGTGTAGTGATTATATGATATTTCCTAATTTAGTATTTGTTTTTCTCCTAATGAGATAAATTTAATATTGGCAAACCTATATTTTCTATAAACTGTTTCGTTATACATTAAAGTTTATAACTCAAACCAAAATACTCAACGTGACCAACTGTAATTGATTAAGCACTGAGAAGTTCACAAAAATTTTTTCTGTAATTCCAAAAATTCTGCATTGATCCTTTCTTGAATTTTTATTTTACTTTCAAAGTAAAAATCTCTCACTTTTTAGATAAACAATAAAAAAAACTGTTTTAAAAGCTTTTAATGTTGATGTTGTATTTTAATTTCAGATATTTTGGTGATTTTCTTTAATAAAATATAATGTCACAGATATTCTTCCTTTGAAAATTTGCGAAATTGACACTAAGTGTCAATTAATTTAAATGAAATTAGTGCTTACCAAATACCGGTTTGCTTAATTTTTAAAAATATTTGCTAGCAGGCTTTTGAGTTAGAGAGATATTCGTAAAACGTGTCCTGACGGTATGCTGGGAGTTATTTTACAAGAAGTGACTTCCAACTAGCTTTGTTATTATCCATAATGTACACCCGAGCGTAAATATATTTTTAACAATTTTTTAAATATTTTATTTTTTTATTTTAAAAAGTTAATTTTTTTAATTTTACAAAATTTTGACTATATAGAATTATGGTGTGGATTGAAAGTCGTTCCTTGCTATTTAACCCAAAACTTTTTTTGGAGGCCTTGGCATTAGGGGGTTAAAGCAAAAAAAAAATAAACAAAGTCTTCAGAAACTGATCGCTGAATGAAAAGGTACTCTTAAGATCAAAAATTCGGATGTGTTTAGGATTTCTGTATGTTTTTATAGTAAAAATGGTTTTACAAAAACTTTTTATTTGAACCTGTGAATTTCTCTTTTTTATTTTTCAAGATGTTCTTCTTTTAGCTCGATACACTTCATCTAGCGGTTTTCCAACTTTTTAAGTCCTCTGTAAAATAAAATTTCGGAAGGTCCATTAAATAGGCTTCTGTTGCAGAGATGAGCGAATATTTTTCCGCCGAGATATATGTTACCTCAAAATTTGGAAACAGGTAAAATTCGCTAGGAGCCAAATCTGGAGAATAAGGCCCTTACGGCAACATTTCGAATCTCAACTCGTGTATTTTTGCCATTGAAACTTCACAGGTGTGCACCCAAGAATTGTCTTAATGGAATGTCGCTTTTTTTTTTTTGGTAAATAGGGACGTTTTTTTCTGAATTTCTTTGCTTAATATTCTCCATTTATTGTATTTCCCGTTTTTAAGTAGTCAATTTGGATAATTTCATGCATTGCCATAACCTTAGCATTGCTTTTTTCGGGGCGGATTCATCTCTCATATTATTTCGCGTGTATGGTGGTTAATCCATGTTTCATCAACGGTTAGGTATCGTCGAAGAAATTCATTAGGATCGCGAAGGAAAAGCTGAATCAGTTACACGATTGCGTTTATTTTCGATTGTAAGGAAACCCGGCACCCATCGTGCAAAATTGAAATCACTGAGCCATGCGATATGCCCGTGCTCTTCGCACTTTAACTCATCGGTCACTCAAAACTAGATCGTGGATTTTATCGACGTTTTCCGAAGTAAATGCCTCCTAAACAAAGCGTATTGTTTGAGGCTGTATGGCCGGGCTTGAATTCGTTTACCCAATTGTAGATAGTCTTAAACACTGATGCAGATGGTGCCATAGATTTCGTCTAACTTACTTTGATTTTCTTAGGTGTTTTGCCTTTTAAGTAGAATTGTTTGATGATAGCAAAAGTTGACTCAAACAATTAAGTGTTAAAAAAACTGAATGGATTATTTTCTTAAAAATTCGCCAGTCGTCTTTTGTAACTTTACGTTTTTCAAAAACCTACTTTGTATTAAATTCTAAGTGCTCCCTATAAAATTTTGTAAAGACTTATTGCATGGCCCTCGTATGTTCAAAAGTTAAGAATTCGAATCCCCAAAAATCCAAAACTATTTTAATAGAAAAAAAAAATGTTGTTGAACAATTGTTTAATGTTTCTAACAGGTCAATTGAAAAGTCCCCGGCCTACCATAGTAAAACACATTTTTTTTTTGGCAGAATTAGTTTTTTTTATTCAACATAGTTGCCTTCAAGGGTGATACACTGATTATAGCGACCCTCCAACTTTTCGATACCATTTTTTTAGTACGATTTGTCCTTTGCTTCGAAATAGGCATCAGTTTCGGCGATCAACTCCTCATTCGACGAAAATTTCTTCCCAGCGTTCTTTTGAGATCTGAGAACAGAAAATAGTCGCTGAGGGCCAGACCTGGAGAATACGGTTGATGCGGAAACAATTCGAAGCCCAATTCATGGATTTTCGCCATCTTTTTCACTGACTTGTGACCCGGTGCATTGTCTTGGTGAAACAGCACTTTCTTTTTCTTCTTTCGTCCTACAGACGGTCCAATAACGCTATGTAAAAGTCGCTGTTGATGGTCCTTCCTTTTTTAAGGTAGTCAATGAAAATTATTCCATGCGCATCCCAAAATACAGACGCCATAACCTTGCCAGCCGACTGTTGCGTCTTTCCCGCTTTGGAGTTAATTCATCACGTGCAGTCCACTCGGATGACTGTCGATTGGACTTCGGAGTAAAATGATAGAGCCATGTTTTATCCATTGTCACATATCGACGCAAAAACTCGGGTTTATTACACTTTAACATCTCCAAACACTGCACCGAATCATCAACTCGTCGTTGTTTTTGGTCAAAAGTGAGCTTGCGCGGCACCCACTTTGCACAGAGCTTTCTCATACCCAAATATTCGTGAATGATACACGTTTAGTTAATATCTTTAGAGTACCTTCTATTTCATTCAATTTCAATTTACGCTTATTCGAATCATATCGATTTAAGTCTAGTAGCGCCATCTATGTCAGGCCGGGGACTTCTCAATGGACCTGTTATGCAAAGCAAGTTACTAATAATTTGACACCTTTTTGCAGCGGTTATAATGAAAAAAAAAAATGCATAAAATGTGTATATATTTTCAGCACTTTCACCTGTCAATTCCTGCATTTTATTGAAAACAATTGGTCACAATATGCATACTGATTGTGATAATGTACATTATATGTAACTACCAGCAGTTCACCAACAATATGCAAACATAACATATGCACGTGTAACTCATGTGCATCAGTTAAATATTTATTAATGCCTGAATAAATATTTACTTTTGGCAAAAGTTCATAATTGATGAATTACTAGGAAACGGAGAGCATTGAATTTTATAGTGAAAAAGTTTTAAACGAGCAGGAATTGTTATGATATATTTGTAATTTTAGTAGTTAACTAGAAAAGTTACCGTATATACAAGGTGGGACAGTAAGTATCACCCTATCGAGAAGTTAGAAGATAAACAAAATTTTAAGAAAATTAGTGCAAGGACACGTCTACCTCTCATATATCCTGAAGTTTAAAAATGGAATAACATCTTCAAATTTGGTCAGAACATAACGAAAATTGATAATTGTTATTAAAACAAAGTTACTAACATGCCTGCCAATTTTCTTTTCAATCGGAGCACTGACTCGGGTACCTGTCATTTATCCTTTTTTTAAAAAAATGCCATAAAACGTTTAAAAGCTGGCCGATTGCATTCAAACTTATTAAAATAATTTAAATAAATATAACAAACGTGTATACCAAAATTCGTTAAATTCGGTTTTGTAACAAAAAAGTCATCAGTCTTATATCCTTTTTTAGTACAAACAATACCCCCCATAAATATTGTAATATTTTTAAATAGCGTTACCCCTCTAGTGGTGAAAATAAGAGTCAAATCTAAATTTTTTTTACACAACGCTTTATAATCTTTCTAAAAATATGGTTTTTTTGATAAATATATATTATAGGGGCACTTTATTATACCCTCCACCATATATGGTGAGGGTATATATCAGTGTGTCATTCCGTTTGTAACATGTCAAAATATAGGTCTAAGACCCCATAAAGTATATATATATTCGTGATCCTTAAGCAATTTTAAGTTGATTTAGCGATGTCCGTCTGTCCGTCCGCCTATTTTTTCTCAGTTTATTGGACATCCTACCGAGCAGTTTGGTATTGAAAATGAGTAAAATCGGTCCAGCGGCTAAAAAGTTATGAGTGAAAATGTGAAGGAACCTCTAAATTTCCCATACAAATTGGTGTATTTTAGTACAATTTCATAGGAGCGACTGGTGGTACATAATATATTTTCTCATATTATTTCATCAGTCGCTTATAAATGAATAATATTTTGTATTCAGCTCAAATATTTTTCACCACAAAAAAATTTTTTTCACCACAAAAAATTTTTTTCACCACAAAATTTTTTTTTCACCAAAAAATTTGTATTCGCGTCCAAAAAAGTTGTTCACCTTAAAACATTTTTTTCACCTCCATAATTTTACTTCTAAAAACATTTTTTTTTTTTTGCATATTGGTGGAGGGTATTCAAATATTCGGCACAGCCGAATTTAAGCCTTGTTTGCTTGTTTTATTTGACATCATTTTAATTTTTAACACTACAAACAAAATCGCATCAAATTTATGAAAAAATCATTAAAATAGACATTTTTAAAAACATGTTTTTTTTTATAATTTGTGGCACAATATTGGTTCTATTCTTCTTCTTAGTTTGAGATAATAGTGTAAAATACCCTTTTCTTGTATTTTTTACTCCAAAATTTTGTTAATTTTGGGGTTTCAACAAAACAAAATGTATAAATAACAGCTACAAAAAAAAAAAGAAAAAAAATATAAAAGATTTATATTTAAATTTTCAATGAAATTTATATTTTTTGTTTATTGCAAATATATTAGAACAATTAAATAAAAAAAACTTTAAGCCAATTTTTGAAAAACTTAATTTTAAATTTTTTTTTGTGAAACATCTAAAACTTTTTTGGTGTTTAACTATTTTTGCTATAAATTTAAAAAAAAACAAAAATAATCTTTTACATGCTTTGAAGCTACTTTAAAATATTTCCAAAAATATATTTTTCATCCATATTTATGTTAAATATTTATTATTTTTTACGTCATTTCAAATTTTTACACTTTAAAAGTGGAATAACTTTTAGTGTAAATTAAGAAAACATTTTTTTTTTGTAATTTGTGGCAAAAACTTGGTTCTATACTTCTTATAATCTTTGAGATAATAAAAAGGGTGTCCCAAGAAGAACGCAATTTTTAAATTTTAAATAAAACACAGATATTTAAAAAAAAAATCGTGAAACTTTATTATATCGTAAAGTAGACAGAATGAGGTTATGTATGGAACAATATATTGTGCAGATGGCCGCCGCGGCTTTGCTGGCATGCACGCGATCTTTTAATGAAATTTTCAATGACCGTTTTGCATGAATGCTGCGGTATTTCATTAATGCAGCGTCCAATTTCCTCTTTTAAGGCTTGAGTCGTCGTCGGCTTATTCGCGTAAACCATCAACTTCAAAAAACTCCAAAGAAAAAAATCTAATGGTGTTAAATCGCACGATCTAGGCGGCCAATTCTGATCTCCAAAACGCTGTATGGCTGTATGACATGTGGCGCCGTCTTGTTGGAACCACATGCCCTCCACATTCATTTCTTCAATTCTAGGCAAGAAAAAACTGGTTATCATTTCACGATACCGAACACCATTGACTGTTTGCGCTTGACCTGCCTCATTTTCATAAAAAAAAGGTCCAATGATTCCTCCAGCCCAAAAACCACACCACACAGTGACACGTTGAGGATGCATTTGCTTTTCGTGAATCACTCGAGGATTTTCCTCACATCAAATGCGACAATTCTGCCTATTGACGAAGCCATCAAGATGAAAATGGGCCTCGTCACTGAAGATGATTTTATCGGCAAAATCAGCATTTTCATGTTGTCTCTCCAATACCCAATTAACGAACTCGCTTCGCTGTCCATGGTCAGCTGGCTTCAGTTCCTGAGTCAATTGAACTTTGTATGCATGAAGATGCAAATCTTTCGTCAAAATTCGCTGCAAAGTGGATTTGGAGACACCAATTTGCTGAGCTCGGTGTCGAATTGAGGTGGATGGAGTTTGAGCGACATCATCACGTACAGCTGCGACATTTTCGGTCGATCGACCTGGTCGATGGCGCGTTGTTGTCTTTACATCACTAACAGACCCAGTTTCGGCAAATTTATCCATTAATCTCTTTACAGTTGACTCTTTTGGAGCATTATTGTGACCCCAAATTGATCGCAATTTGCGAACTGTAGCCGCAAAACTTTCACCATTTTGGTAAAACAATTTCACAATGAGAATGCGTTGTTCATTCGTGTAGCGCTCCATTTTTACTAACCTCGTACCTTCTACTAGCAAACAATAACAATTGTTCAAATGTCAAACAATGACACTTCGAATGTTGCCAGATTTAAAAATTGCGTTCGTCTTGGGACACCCTTTATTAATTTTGAAAAAACGTCAAAGAAAAATACTCTTTTTTTCTTATTATTTTTTTACTCAATCGAAGTTTGTAAATTTCGATTTTTCAACACAAAAAAAGTAATTTTCAGATCCATAAAAATAATTGTACTAAAGATTTATAGTGTACAGTATATTTTTAGTTGATTATAAATATATTAAGACAGGATAAAAACCAAACTTTAAATTAATTGTTTTAAAAATGAATTTTATATTTTTTTTCGTGAAACAACTAAAAGCCATATTTATTGTTTTAAATCAAGTTTATCGTCCTCCCATGGCGCCAAAAAGAGTCAAACCACAATTTTTTTCCAATCTTTTAGTTGCCTTTTAATATTTCCAAAAATATATTATTTATTAATGACCAACATTTTATTTTTGATTTTTGTCTATGGAACAAAGCAATGTGCGACCGTAACGTTTAACGGTGAGCGGTGACCACTAGAGAGCTAAAGAGTGGTTAAATTTTAAGGGCCGATGTTGAATGTGAACCACACCTAAACGTCAAGTTTTTTTTGCATTTCATTTGACATTTCTCAATTTCAGACTAACTCAATTTGAACCATGGAAAGATACACAATCGAGCAACGCGTTAAAGTTATTCAGGCTTATTATAAAAATGGGCGTTCAAATCAAAATGCATATCGTGCACTTCGTGATTTTTTTCGGTCAATTTAATCGTCCAAATGTGCGTACAATTGGAAAAATCGTGCAAAAAATTTGAGCAAACCAGGTCTGTAGGAGATGTGAAAACATCAGTGCATGCTCGTACAGCTGCTTTTCGCGATAGTGTGGCTGAAGAGACGTCTACCTCAACTCGTCGTCGTGCCTAACAATTGCACCTCTCACGCTCGTCGTTGATGAACATTATGCATAAAGACTTGCATTTACACCCTAACAAGGTGCAATTGACTCAAGAATTAAAGCCTCTTGACCATTACAAACATCGTCAATAGCCAGATTGGTGGCAACAGTGGATGACCAATTTTCGAAGAAAATAATCTTCAGTGATGAGGCACATTTTCACCTCAGTGGATTCGTCAATAAGCAGAATTGCCGCATTTGGGCGAATGATAATCCAAGAATGATTGTCGAAAAACCAATGTACCCATAAAGAGTGACTGATTGGTGCGGTTTATGGGCTGGCGGCATCATCGGGCCGTATTTTTTCCAAAATGAGGCCGGTCAGGCAGTTACTGTGAATGGTGTTCGCTATCGTGAGATGATAACGAATTTTTTATGGCCCGAATTGGAATATATGGATGTGCACGATATGTGCTTTCAACAGGAAGGTGCCACTTGCCACACAGCTAACAAAACAATGGCTCTTTTGCGCGACAAATTCAATGGCCGTGTTATCTCACGTGGTGGCGATATCAATTGGCCGCCAAGATCATATGATTTGTCACCGTTGGACTTCTTTCTTTGGGGTTATTTGAAAGAAAAGGTGTACGTCGATAAGCCAGCAACAATTCAAGAGTTAAAGAATGTGATAATTCGGCACATTAACGGCATAGAACCTCAATTATGCCTCAGCGTCATCGAAAATTTGGACCATCGGATGGAGGTGTGCCGCCGAGGTCGCCGCGGCCATTTGCCCGATATTTTGTTCCATACATAATTGAACCATACCATATTATCATAATAAAAAGAAATGACACTAATTTCCTAAATAAATTGTGTTTTATTCAAAATCAACATCGGCCCTTAAAATTTAACCACCCTTTTTATTGGTTGAATTTTTTACCTGTATTTGACAATCGGGATTTGACAAGATTCCTACTGTCCCTATCTACATCTGGTACATAGGTACTTGTACTCGTTAAGCTGGGGTGATCACTCCTGGGCCATCTGGAAGTGTCCTAGGCTACAAGGTCTGGCCCTTCGTAACGTATATGGTACCTTTAGAGGGATCCTCTGTTGTAAATCAAAATGGACTTTGACACGTCAATGGTACTGATGATACCAGTACCAGGGTAGGCCTCGATCCCGACCAGTGGTGGGAGCAGGTGTCCAGATGCATGTCTCTATAACTGGAACGGAATCATTTTATCCTGCGATGGGGCGTTGGGTGACATATTATATTGATCCGGTGTGCAGAACACCGTGCGATTAAGTCAATGCGACAGGTACTCACGTAAAAAAAAATGGAGCTCTGCTCGCGGGCTTTTGAAGGATGCCTTCCTAACGCGTGTAATCCCACATTTCGGTGATTTGGCTTTACCAGCCAGAAATTCCAAATTGACTGTTCCGGATTCTTCCTGTGCTGCACACAGTTATGCAAAATGTTATTAAAAGAGACCAAATTTGCGATAACGCCATTGGCGGCCATTAGCCGGACAAAATGTTTCACAATAAAAAAAAAAAAAGAAATTATAAATGCGAACGAAAATCAGAAGATGGTTTTGCCCCACCCTGTATATAGTATTTAGAAGGTGCGTCAAAAATGTCCTACACAAAAACAAATTTTTTAACTTCATTAACATGAAGAAGACAAATTTAAACCCTTTAAATTTGCTGGAGTTTTGACTATGCATTACTAGTTTATTAAAATTTTAAAGTTATTTTTTCTCTCCAATATTTGAAAAGCTGGTTTGTAACCGAAACGATGCAGTTATTGGCAGGGCTAACACTATTTTCGGTAAACGGTATTTTGAGGGTAATTTGAAAACAACTCTGAGTTTCTTTGAGCATTGATTTTCTGGATATATTTTTAACGAAATTTTTAAAACAACTTCATTATTTGTAAACTTTTTATATTTTGTCGTTCTCATTATTTTTCATTGCAATCAAATATTTGAGGGTTTTACATTTTAAATTAGCAGTTAGGGGATGCCAATTAATGGTCATCGATATGAGATGCGAATTATTTTGTCATTAAGATAAATAAACTTTTCTGTATTAAATATTATTAGAATAAATACTCCCAAAGTATTACATAGAAATGATGATGGACATCAATGGCTGACTTTGAATGTTGATGATTATGGCAGAAAGTAAATCTACATTGTAAACGGAAACTTTTTGGCAATTGAATATCAAATATTATGTTAATTTAATGAAATACTTTCTAGACTTTAAGGATGCTTTCAACATTGGACTAAAGTTAAATATGGGATGGGTGAAAAAAAAATGAAACATAATTTCAAATCCAAAATATTTATACATAAATGATAAATATCTCATTAATGAAATGGAAATTCAGGAAAAGTACCAAAATTATAAGAAGATTCAAAAGAAAAATAAATAGAAACTAAAAATATTTTGAATGGATTGTTTTAGTGTTTTCTTTTTCTATTGTATTTTCTTGCTATTTTTACCAAGTTCACTAAACTTGACAGCACTACAAGACAAAACCAAAAGTATTAATGCACAGTAGAATAAATTTGTTTAAAATTTTAAGATAAACAAATGGAGCTATTTAAATTTATGTGAATGCAAATGATTTGGAGATATTTAAATGTTTAATATAAGAGTTAAACTATTTTAAATCAATTTAAAAATATACATTAGAAAATTCATTATTCAAGACTAAAAAAGTTGGGAGATCTATATTTCAGTTAACAATATTTTTAAAATTTAGAAAATGTTTATTGTTGCTAAACTAACCTGTGGGAATGGGGCCTGCCACAGGTCTAGTCACGTGACTGGTCTTTAGGCCGATTCTTTTATATGAAGTTGACCCGGTCACTTTAACATGAACTTGTCATAGGAGGGGGGAATTGCTTTTTGTGACATGTCACAGGACTGACGCATAAGAACCTGTCACACGACTGCAAACGTCTCACCTGGGGGTTAATTACATAAGTAAGAATTTTACCAATTAAGTGTTATGCCCTCGATTGACCGGTCACTAGATATACCCCTTGAGATCAATTGACTCATCAATCCCTGTAGGGTATCTAAAATTTTAGAAACTAAATATACACTCAGAAAAAAATTTGTACACAGTTTCTCATCCCACTTTACTATTTTTGTACTGATTTTTAGTAAAAAAAATACTATTTAGCAAATCTTTTCGCTATTTACATTTTGCAAATTACATAATTTTTACAGAATATTTACAAATTTTTGTTGATAATTTCAGAAATCATTTTACAAAATTTTTGAAAAAAGTTGATTTTGAAGGAAATGTTATTTCTTAAATAGCTTTAAAATGTTACTTAGATTAAAAAAAGAGATCAGAAGTGAAGACTCATGACTCATGTTTTTTAGTTCTAAAAGTCAGCCATGAAAACAACTTAAATTTGACATTAAAAGTGAAAAAAAAATTACTAAAAATATTTTTCAAAACAAAAATTAGGAAATTATAACAAAATGATAAATTAATGTTTTAATATTTTTTTTAATAAATAAAATAAAAGTATTTTGTTGTTGGAAAAAAAAAATAAAAATAAATTTGAAATTTCCCAGCAAAACCACACATTACCAAATAATGTGTAAAGTAATGTGTAGCCATAGGCGCTCATTGATTACTTTACACCTTACTTTATTGATGAATTTTACAGGCGATGAGCCTCAAAGTAATGTATATACCCATTACTTTAGAGGTGATAATGTAAGGAGTTACGAGAATGGAAAAAATAATGTGTCTAAAAATAGATTTTTAAAAAAGAGGAATTTTATATTAAAAAATTATTACAAATATTTTATTTAAAATATTTGTTATTAAAAATAATGTGGGAATCGATCCAGGGAAATCTGGTTGCCAGCCAAGAACTCTACCTACTCAGCTATCGACGAATATAGTATTTGATTACTTTACATTTATAAATCAATAATGAGTAACTTATTACTTTATGCTTACAAATAATGAAAAAGGTAACGAGCTATCATTACAAGGTAACGCATGAGAATATCGCACCCATTACCAAAGTTTTGCTGGGTTTGTTCTAATATTAATAATATTAAGTAAATTTTTTTTTTTGATTTTAGCAAACAGTAAAAAATACCGCTGGGCTCAAATTAGCAAAATTTTCCGTAATAACAGCAAAATTTTCAGTTGTTATTATATACTTTTTTTGCTGAGTGTAATTTAAAATGAAAAATTATTTTTAAGATAAGAAAACATTATTTAAATGCATAAATCCCAAAAAAAATCTATTAAAATTTAGACAGTTGTATCTGAAAATCAAATTATCTAAATTTAAGTTAAAAAAATTCATCTAAATTTAAGTTTAAGTTAAATGCAATTTAATTATAATTGTTTTTTTAACATTAAATAATTATTTAATTTAAAAAAAACAAAAAAAAAATATAAAAAGTCTTAGGAAAATAACAAAAATGTACAAAAACAAAAGTTGAATGGTGTCTTGAGTAGGATTCGAACTCGCGTTCTTAGAGAAAAAGAGTATTTGTGACATAGCGTTTAGACAACTCAGCTTTTAAGGTCATATCGAATCATCGTTTATAGAGTTCAATAGGGATTTGTTTGGTTTTTCTTGAAATGACAAATCTTTGTATGTGTTTGTTTAGCGTAATATTCAACATACATATAAAAACAAAGGGATTTTACGGAGAAAATTAGAAGTAGTTCTGATTTTTTGCTAATATCTCAGCCATTTATCAACCGATCTGACTTTTAATAGCAAGCAGAAATGGATCACATTTAACAGAAATATATAACAATCAAGTCCTCATCGTGTCTGGGGTCTTCGGAAAACCCATTTCAACACACAAGCGGACATCGTTAAATCAACTTCGCTCTTCATAAGGACCCAGAATATATATACTTTATAGGGTCTAAGATCAATATTGAAGAAATTACAAACTTATATATACCCTTCCACCTGTAGTGAAGGGTATAATAAGGAAAAAAATAAGGAAAAAACAAAAAATACATTTTCATACATAAAAAAATAAATTTTTAATAAAATTTAGAATTTTCGATATAAAAAACTATGACAAATCTTAGCAATCAATTGACAATTGTTTATTATAATATTTTTTTTTTGCATGTGGAAACAACAGGTAGAGCCCTTTAGTTTTACTAGTGTGGCTCTCGTTGAAACTTAAAATCCTTATTTTTTTCCAAAACGTTTAACAAAATTTTCTCATAAAATTTTTAAATTGAAAATTTAACTGAAAGCTAGAATAAAATATTTTTAAAATTTTTACATTTGAATTGATCAAATACGTTTTCTAAGCATACAGGGTGAGCCATTTAACATTTTTGATTGTTCCAGCTCGAATCTCTTCAATGGCAACTTAGATTTTATGTTTTAACGCTTCAATTGGCTCTGGATGGTTGGCGTAACATTTATCCTTAATGGCTCCCCACAGAAAATAAACCAAAAGGCTGAAATCACAGCTCCGAGGCGGCCAATTGACATCACAATTTCGGATGATTATTCAATTTTCAAAAACAGTGCGTAAAATATCGATGGTTTCGTTGGCTGTGTGACATGTGGCCCCGTCTTGTTGAAACCAAATATAGTCCAGGTCGTTCTATAGAATTTTTGGAAACAAAAATTCATTGATCATGGCACGGTCACGAATCAGGTTGGAAGGCACTTTTAGATCGTTTATATTTCATCAGTAATGGTCCTGCGGGAAAAGGACCTGTCCCGGAACACGTCACGTGACCTATTCAGGGACTGGTTTTTTTATGAAAAGGACCGGTCACTTTAACATGGGCTTATCCTAGGAGGGCGTCAATTGCCCTCTGTGACATGTTACAGGACTGGTCTAAATGAATATGTCACACAACTAACGCCAAAGAACATACTACAGGACTCGGGATTTCAAACTCATCACGTGATAGAGGCTTTTAAACCGAGCATGTGGTAAGTTTTTTGAGAACCCGTACTGTTTTCACCTAACACGGGACTAGTACTTTCAGACCCAATACGTGATATAGACTTTTTATACCGATCACGTGATAGGTACTTTAGAAACTGATCCTGTTTTCACCTACCACACAACTGGTACTTTCAGACCCATGACGTGGTATAGACTTTTGAACCGTACGCGTGGTAGGTACTTTAGGAACCGGTCCTCTTTTCACCTATCTCTATGTATTTTCGGAACCGGCCCTCTTTTCATTCATCATGGAACAGGTCCCAATTCCCAACTGACCCCTTTTTTTCTGCAGGCAGTATTACTCTCACCAGTGACAGGTCACAGCATAGGTGCTTTCAGACCGGCCCTATTTGCACCAGACGCGTAACAGATTCTCGAACTTCAACTGATTCTTTTTTCCCAAAAGCTACTTCTTTATGCTATCAGAACATTTTTTAAATAAACTTTGAATTTTGGTGTTAAAAAATAAATTTTGATGTCCATAAGACAAAAATTCAGGTTACATTTTAGTTTAAAGGTATATTTAATGCCTTTCTTACGATATAATAATACCTTAATTAAGAAGGTTCATTTCATCTAAAGTATGAACATTTAATAATACAATTTCTAACAAACCCAAAATCTCACTTCAAACTACTGTTATTTACGAGGGCAGGCCACCAAGTCTTTACAAAATCATATAAGGAGAACTAAGAATTTAAAACCAAGTAAGATTTTGAAAAATGTGAAGGAGGACTGAATGAAAAAAATAATTTAGTGCTGTCATCAACACTTCAACTTGAAAGGCACACTTAAAGAACTGAAAGATGTGTTAGACGAAGTCCATGTCACCACCCTGTAGGAAATGTCGATAGTGAAACTGTACTGATTCACTATTGACTTTGTCACCAGTACTACTGACTAATTATGCCCCAGCCAACGCTTTCTGCTGTAGAAATTTAACATGTGCGTGTGTCATTGCGAATCCTCACAACTATTGACTAGGTTTTGACATTGGAACTAAAGATTCGCCAGTACATTTTAGTAATTCTAGTATACACTTGTGGAACTTTTTACTAGATTTCCACACTAGGAAGGAAATAAGATTTAACAGGTGCATTTATTTTGTTAAATTAGGTATTTTATTAATAAAATTGTTCTTATAAATTTCATTAAAATAAAAAAAAAGTTCCTGCAAAATTAATTTTGGAGTAGACAAATCTTCAAAAGACTGCACAATATCATCCAGAGGCTCCGTAAAATCTAGATCAGGCTCCACAAAATCTCTTGAGTTGCAACTTTCACTAAGAATTATTGCCTCTTTCTTGTTATTTTTATACAAAATTGATTGTTTTTTTTTCACAAGTTTTTTGTAATTTCATTTGCTCATTATATATTTTGTTCAAATTTGTACATTTACCTTTTCAATTCATTTTTCTTTATATTTTTATTAAAAACTTTAATTTTGCATGCAGCTATGCACATGATTTTTTAACAAAATAAAACAATAAAAAATCAAGAACAAGCACAGCTTTGCAGCTGCAAAAAAGGAATGCAAAAAGTATAGACGCTTTGTGGACATGTCACCAAAAAGTCAACCAAAATAGTCGACAAAAGTGATGACTTGTAGACACTTGACCCCAGGGCATCTGCACCAGTGTTTAAGACTATCTACACTTGGGTAATTGAATTTTAATCTGATCGTACAGCCACAAATGATGAACCTCGTTGAGGGCATCCAATTGAGGCAGTTACTTCGAAAATCATAGATAAAATTCACGATATAGTTTTGAGTGGTCGACGAGTTGGTGTTAGTTGAGAAGAGCACGGGCATATCACATGCCTCAGTGATTTCAGTTTAGCATGAAAAATTGGGTATTAAAAAAGATATCGGCAAAAAAAATACAGCAATCGAAAATAAAGGCAATCGTATGACTGATTCAGTAGCTCTTTTAAAGCTTTTCCGTTGCGATCCTGGTGAATTTCTTCGTCGATACATAACTGTAAATGAAACATGATTCACTGTTATACACCAGAAATGAAACAATAGTCAAATCAATGGATTTCACCCGGTGAAAACACCCCGAAGAAAGCAAAGACAGTAAAATCTGTTGGTAAGGTTATGACATCGGTTTCCTGGGATATGCTTGGTTGAAAAGTTCCTGCGCTCGCCAAGAGATGGCACTGCTAGCTCCAAACTTATTTTTTCTCAAGCTGGTATAACTGTCCTGAGAACACATGCAAAGTTGCAAGTCATTCTGTCAATTCTTTCTTTGTTTACAAGCCATTTGAAGTTGACGTGTCATTGATTTTTTTTAAATATGGAAAAAATTGAATATCGTGCAGTCATTAGATTCTTTGTTTTGAAGGGTTTAAAAGCAAAGGAAATTTATGAACAATTGTTAGAAGTGTAAAAGCAGTCCTTACCTTTAAAACGCACCGTTGAATTTTGGGCTGGTGAATTTAAACGTGGTCGTACCAGCCTTAAAGACGATCCACGCGAAGGACGACCAAAAACTGCAACCACAGCAGAAATCATTGATCAGGTACATAATATGGTTAGTGAAGATCCAAGTTTGACTAAGCGTGAAATTGCTAATGCCATAGGCATCTCAGACGAATGAGTACTCCATATTTTACATGAAGAATTACGTATGAAAAACTGTTTGGAAAGTTAGTGCCGCACACATTAACAATTCAACAAAAACTGCATCGAAATAAAAATTTCTCAGCGTAATTTAGAGCGTTTTAAGCCGAATAAAACCGACTTCTTGCGTCGTTTTATAACTTTGGATGAGACTTGGATCTACCACCATGATCCTAAATTGAAACAAGCACGTTTACAGTGGACTGAAGCTGGTTGTTCAGCTCCAAAGCAGGTGAAGTCACAACGATCAGCAAAGAAGGTTATGGCATCAGTTTTTTGGGATGGAAAAGGAATTTTGTTGATTGATTATCTTCAGAAAGGTAAAACAATCAACTCTGAATATTATTGCAGCCTTTTGGATCAGCTGGATGAAAAAATTCGTGAGAAAAGACCTGGTTTAAAGAAGAAAACAATAATTTTTCAGCTGCTCACAAAAGTGTTATGACGATGGCTAAATTCAAAGAATTAAAGTACGAATTGCTTGAACATCCACCGTATTCACCAGATTTGGCTCCCAGTGACTACTATCTCTTCAGAATCTCAAACAATTCTTTCGTGGAAAGCATTTTTCGCCCAATGAAGAGGTCATAGCAGCCGTAGACGGTTATTTTGCAGAGCTTCCGGAAAACCATTATAAGTATGTGATAAAATTATTGGAAGATCATTGGAACAAGTGTATTGAGCTTCTAGGAGATTATATTGAATAAAAAAATATATTTCGTAACAAAAATAGTATTCTTTCATTTCGAGCGCAGGAACTTTTCAACCAACCTGTACATTCACTATTTGCAAAAGGGAAAAACAATAAATGGAAAATATTATTCATCATTAGTAAACCAATTGAGCTAAGAAATCAAGATAAAAGAAACGACCCCATTTAACAAAAAAAAGTAATCTTCCATCAAGATAATGCACAAAATGGCAACAATACACGAACTGACGTTCGAATTGTTGCCGCCCTACCCGCCTTATTTACCAGATTTAACTACCAACAACTTTTATCTGTTTCCAAATTTTAAGGGATGGCTCGGCGCAGAAATATTCTAGACTATTTTGTGGACCCTGCGAAATCTTACTTTGCGAAGGGCTTAAAAAAGTTGAAGAATCACTGGATGAAGTGTATCGCAAACGATATTGTAAAATAAAAAAGAATCATTCCAAAAAAAAATTGGATTTTCTATATTTTTGTAAGGACTTATTTACTTGCCCTCGTATCGCATCGACAAAGACCAAAACAAGTATAATAAACCCATAAACCATAATGAAAAAAAATATATATTATTCTTGTTTTTGTCAAAAATTTAATGAGGGAGTAAAATAAATACACAAACACGGCGCCGTAATGATAATTGAAATTTAAATTCAATTACCAGCTACAACAAACATGACCAAACAATATACATATAAAATGGAAAATAAATGAACAATTATTAACAAATCAGTGGTTACTACTTTCTACTTCTGCTGCTTGTGTGTATTCAAAGATTCCCAAAAAAATATCCATTCCCAAGTAGTTTAAAGATTTTTATTAACTTTACAATATTCAGCAAAAGTTTTCTATTCACCAAAAAAAAAACAAAAAGAAAACTTTTGACACATCTATACAAGTATATAATTTTACATCTCAACTGACATACATTCTCATAAGTTAGTTACATTTGACTTTCAGAAATTACAAACAATACTTAAAATACATGCCCCGGAAGTTTATAAGAAAAACACAAAATTTATTGTAAGACATCTGTAGTTTTGTAGTGCTAATGTAGTTTACGCATAATATTATTTTGTTTTTGTTGGACAGGAGGAGGTGGTAGAAAAGTAAGTTTACTTTTGAAATATGCCATTTTTTATTTTGTTAAACCTTTTAAAAATAATTGGGTACTACAATGCCTACACTCATAAAAAACATTTAGTACAAAAGTCTGTTTCGAGTCAAATCCGAAGAGTCAACATTTTTTTTTTTTGCAGAAATTGTTAGTTAAATCAGGAAAATGTTTTGTTATATTTAGCTGAAAAATTCTTAGATAATTACAGGTTGGTTGAAAAGTTCCTGCGCTCGAAATGAAAGAATACTGTTTTTGTTACGAATTATATTTTTTATTCAATATAATCTCCTAGAAGCTCAATACACTTGTTCCAATGATCTTCCAATAATTTTATCCCATCCTTATAATGGTTTTCCGGAAGCTCTGCAAAATAACCGTCTACGGCTGCTATGGCATCTTCATTCGACGAAAAATGCTTTCCACGAAGGAATTGTTTGAGATTTCTGAAGAGATAGTAGTCACTGGGAGCCAAATCTGGTGAATACGGTGGATGTTCAAGCAATTCGTACTTTAATTCTTTGAATTTAGCCATCGTCAAAACACTTTTGTGAGCGTGTGCATTGTCTTGATGAAAAATGATTTTTTTCTTCTTTAAACCAGGTCTTTTCTCACGAATTTTTTCATCCAGCTAATCCAAAAGGCTGCAATAATATTCAGAGTTGATTGTTTTACCTTTCTGAAGATAATCAATCAACAAAATTCCTTTTGCATCCCAAAAAACTGATGCCATAACCTTCCTTGCTGATCGTTGTGACTTTACCTGCTTTGGAGCTGAAAACTCAGCTTCAGTCCACTTTAAACGTTCTTGTTTCAATTTAGGATCATGGTGGTAGATCCAAGTCTCATCCATAGTTATAAAACGACGCAAGAAGTCGGCTTTATTCGGCTTAAAACGCTCCAAATTACGCTGAGAAATTTGTTTTCGATCCAGTTTTTGTTAAATTGTTAATGTGTGCGGCACTAACTTTCCAAACAGTATTTTCATGCGTAATTCTTCATGTATAATATGGAGTACTCGTTCGTCTGAGATGCCTATGGCATTAGCAATTTCACGCTTAGTCAAACGTGGATCTTCACTAACCATATTATGTATCTGCTCAATGATTTCTACTGTGGTCCGTCCTTCGCATGGATCGTCTTCAAGGCTGGTACGACCACGTTTAAATTCACCAGCCCAAAATTTAACGGTGCGTTTTGAAGGTGAGGACTCCTTATATACTTCTAACAATTGTTCATAAATTTCCTTTGCTTTTAAACCCTTCAAAACAAAGAATCTAATGACTGCACGATATTAAATTTTTTCCATATTAAAAAAAAATCAATGACACGTCAACTTCAAATGGCTTGTAAACAAAGAAGGAATTGACAGAATGACTTGCAACTTTGCATGTGTTCTCAGGACAGTTATACCAACTTGAGAAAAAAAAGTTTGGAGCTAGCAGTGCCATCTCTTGATGAGCGCAGGAACTTTTCAACCAACCTGTAAATTGTTTATGTATTTATCAATTTGTTAAAATTTAGATTACCTAAATTTATCAGATCATAAATACTCAAGATCATTGAAAATTTTGCAAGCGCAGAATTTGTAATTATTTGTACGGGCATTTTTATGAGTGTAGCTGCTTTAATTTTCTAAATATGTTTTTGTACACCCTTACCTCGCGATGTGCAAGAGGCTTAACTTAAGTTTATTAAGCCGTTTGTAACATATTGAAATTAACGTATGGAACCCAAAAAGTCCCCATACATTCACTCAGAATATTATGTAGTTAACTGTTTGTAATTTAATAAAAAAGTTTTCCGTTCCATTTAAAAATAAAGGAACATACATTTATTTTTCAAAGAAATATCTATATTAACTTTTTTATACATTTATTCGAAATAATTTACTATCACTAACCATTTTTTTCAGTTTCATTTATTTTTTTCATTTGTTTGAAATTTAATAATAATTTACCCACAAAACGGAAACTTGTTGTTTATTTGTGTCCGTAACAGTTATTACAAACTTAAATTTTGTTTTGTTTGTCTGTTTCAAAAAAAAAATATTCAAAAAATTTCAATTTGTTTTTTTATTTAAATTGGTTGTATATATACAAAATTTTTCAATACAAATTACAAGAACTTCATAAACACACATACATACACAAATACATTCACACAAAAAGTGTTTATAGCTTCATATGCATACATACATTTTGTATTGTACGAGTATATTAAAAAAACAAAAAATACAAAAACGGAAATAATTTCAAATAAATGAAAAAACATTTATTTTTTAAGGGTTGGTAGGTAAAATGTTGACATTTATTTTAACTGATTAAAACATTTGTTTCTTACGGATGTGTCAGTTGATTAATCAACATTTAAAAATAAATAACAAATGGCATTTGATTTAAATGAAAATTAAGTAGACCGGTTTTTAAATGAAATATCATTTCTTTTAAATGATATTTTCAGTTATTTCAACTTACAAACTTTTTTAAGTGTTTATTTATTTTTGGATCTCATAAATACGAGTGCAATTTACATGTTTGTAGAAATGATTAAAATAGATTTAAAATTTACAAGAGAAATGTTTGTAATAGTACTGATTAATTTGATATTAAAAACTAGTAAAATTGTCGGACGGGTTTAAAAAGAAATCTTAACCCTCTTAACGGCAAGACCGCGTCCACATGGAAAGCATAAATAAATTGAAACTATTTTGATCGAAAACATAATTTATCATTTTTTTTTTGTGAAAAAAAACCAGAAAAAGCTTTTGGAAAAAATGCACTTTGTCGGGCGTTGCTAAAAAAAAAAAAATTTGAACCCCTCTGGAATAAAAAAAAAATATTTTTCTATCTTACATTTTTTGGGCCGGGGCCTGTGAACTGGTACGCGTAGTAACACATAAGTGTGGGTACTCAAATGAAAGGAAATTTTCTCAGGATCTCAAACATGCATTTTGTTTCACGATTCATACTCAAATGAAAGGAAATTCCCTCAGGATCTCAAAAAATAGAAATGTTTTAAAAAATCGCGCTATTTTAAAAATTGAAACGATTTCGCACAATTTTTTCGTAAAATTTTTCACAATTTTTGGGAAGTCTCTTCTTTAAATTTTTTTTATATGGGACCCAAGAGGTTTTTAATGGATCAAAAGGTGCCACAGGAAACAATTTTTTCGAAAAAATAGCGCAAATTTTTCTAAAATATTTTTGATTTTTTTTCGAAATCGCCTCAAATTGGTCTTATATGGATCGAGACGGAACCACATATCATGGATCATGAAACATAATGTATTTTTCATCTAAAAGCGCCGCAGGAAAACATTTTTGGAGAGAATGTCCCAAAGGGGTCTTTAATGGATCTAGAGGCAGCCACATACCATGGATCGAAACAAAATGAAACAAAATGGATATTTGAGACCGTGAGGAAATTTCCTTTCATTTGAGTTCCCACACTTATATGTTACTACGCGTACCAGTTTTTGGGCCATGGGGGGCCCACAGGCCCTGGCCCCAGAAATGGAAGATAGAAAAAAAGTTTCTTCTTTTATTCCCGAAGGGGTCATATATTTTATTTATTTTTTGAGCAACGCCCGACAAAGTGCATTTCAGCTAAACTTTTAACCACTTATTTTCAAGTTACTTGTCACCTAACTTCTTTTTGATATCTTCTTAGTTTTTATATTTTTGTAATCCAGTGGAAAAGTATTCTCACAAAAAAAAAAAAATAATAAATTCTCTAAGTAAGAAACTTGTATACATAAATTTTTTTTTGTAATCTGATTTTTTTTATAGAAAAGTACTCCAGTAATTTGAGAATTTTTTCATAAATTTTTTTTTCCAGAATTTAAGAATTTCTCTATAGAAAAATGGTATTGCAATTTAAAAAATTTTCAAAAGAAAAAATCTTGTAATCCAAGAATTTTTCTATAACAAAAGTTTTTTTTTTTTGTGATGCAGCGGAGAATTTTTCTATAGAAAAATATTCTGAGAACTTTGATACGGAAAAATAGTTTCAGAATCGAAATTTTTTTTTTATAGAAAAATACTTTATTAATCTGAAAGTTTTTTTTGTGGCAAAATGGTCTCAGAATTTAAAAAATTTTCTATAGAAAAGGGTCTTCGAATTTAATAATTTTTATATAGGAAAAAGTATTAGAATCTAAGAATTTTTCTATAAAAAAATTTGACAAATTTTGTTTTATAAAAAATTATAAATCTTAAACCATTTTTTTAAAACATTCTCAGAATCTGTTTAGTTTTACATAAACAAACTTCTTAGTTTTTTTTATAGAAAAATTCTCAAATTTTAAAGGGAAAATTCTGATTCAGAAACTACCCAGCAAAAACACACCTTACCAAATAATGAGTCTAGTAATCTTAACTCCAAGGTTTTTACGTATTACCCTTTATATCTGTGCATTTTTGCATTATGTATTTTATTTAACACTACATCATTTCCAGTTTTTATTCAGAATTTACCAAAATAATTTTAAAATTGTGTAAACATTTTTTCAAACTGCCCAAAAATGTTTTAAAATTGTGCAAAAATTATTTAAAATTGTTCAAAAATTGTACAACCAGTTTTTAAATTATTTAAAAATATTTCAAAATTTGTCTAAAAATTCATTAAAATTTTTGAAAAATGTTTCAAAAATGCTTTTTCACTAATGCAGAATTATTTATTTGTTTTAATAAAGAGTATTTGTATATCAATGCATAAATTTCGCTTCTTTAAACTTATTTTTCTGCATTCCTAAGAATTAAATTTCCATCAAAGCTTAAATATTACAAAGTATATGAACATTTTCCATTTATGCATCAGAATATCTAATCATTGTATTATCATTGCTTCCTTAGAGTAAAGTATGAGTAATGCTAGTAGCTACATTTGAATACTTCCATCCTATGACACGCTAATGTTAAATTCATCAATGAAACCATCAGAAAGGAAGTGATGCCTTTGCCATAGTAGTGATGCTTTTATTGCTTCTTTGGCAGCTTAATTTTTGCTGGGTTATTATTTATTTTTCTGTAAGAAAGTGAGTAACGCATTATTTTTTAACTCCTAGTAACCAACTCTAAACCTCTTTTCTTCCAAAAGGAAGTATATAAATTAAATATGGTCTCAGTATGGGCAATGAATATATATATATATATATATATATATATATAAGTATGGGCAATGAATATATATATATATATATATATATATATATATATATATATATATATTTAGATGCATCGAGATATTTGGAATTGGTTCACTTCCAACTTTTTTTCACCTTTCTGGGAAGGTCGAAGTCGACTCGTCTTTTGAGGTAATCCAATCATCGATCCATTTTTTGCTCGACCTTTTCTAGCCAACAACTGACAAACACGCTCGTTTACAATATGTTTTAGCGGAAAGACATTGGAAATTGGAATATTGGTTCATATGGTAGTGAAAATTTTTATATAGAAAAACACCCAATCAACAACTGTCAGCGGTACTAAAAGTCAAGTATCGGCACGGTGTTAATTGTAAATAAATCAAAAAGTTTTCAGAGAATTTTTGTATCTTAATATTTATTATTATGATAGAAGGATCTATGACAATTATGTGTAAAACAAAATATCGGCCAAATGCTTGCCACGACTTCGGTGGCATACATCTACAGACTCTGAGACATAATTGAGTTTCAGTGTCGTTAAAGTGCCGAGTTATCTCATCCTTTAGCTCTCGAACTGTTCTTGGATTATTGACGTACACTTTTTCTTTTAAATATCCCCAAAGAAAGAAATCCAACGGTGTCAAATCACATGAAAGCGGCGGCCAATTGACATCGCCACGACGTGAGATAACATGGCCATTGAATTTCTCGTGCAAAAGAGCCATTGGTGCGTTCGCTGTGTGGCAAGTGGCACCATCCTATTGGAACCACATATCGTTCAGGTTCATATTCTCAATGTCTGGCCACTATAAGTCCGTTATCATCTCGTGATAGCGAACACCGACGACGAGTCGAGGTTGTCGGCTCTTCTGCCACACAACAGTAATGAACGAACTGGGCAAGCATGCACAGGTGCTTTCACATTTCCTACAGTCCCACAATTCTCCCGATCGTGGACGATTATGCTGACCAATTCAATTGTGTACCTTTCCATGTATGAATTTGTTAAACAATAAAACAAAGTAATGTCAAATTAAGTTGGCCAAAAAACTTGACGTTAAGGTGTGACTTAAAATTAACATCGTGTATTATGGTTGGACCACCCTTTATATCTCGTTAGCTTAGTGGGTTGAGCTCTCGTCTTGCCCGGTTCGAATCCCGGCAAGGCAAAAAAAAATTTTTTCTTAATTTTATTTTGGCAAATCTATTTTGAAGGCCACCTAATTTTTAGTTTTGCCATCGTTTCCCTAACACTGGAATATTTTGTTTCCCCAGTGTTTTTTCTACACTTTTTGGACAGAAAACAATCTGAGACTATGTGCTTAGACTAAGAATATGTGCTTAGGTATAGTGTGTTCATAAAGTCGTTTCGTATTGTATTTTTTATGAAAATTCGCCTACATGCTTTATAATTTTAACTAATTTGTTTTTGTTTATTTTTATGTAGGTTAGTTTGGTTCGGCATGTAGGTACTTAAAAATAAAACCCTTGTGGGGTTATCATGTTTATGAGTGGAGGGTTATTAACGAATACCTTCTATATGTAGAATAATATATTTATTTTGTCTGCCATAAAATCCCTGGTTATCAGAATAAATCACACAGCATTAGGAGTTTTTATTGGTATATCAGAGTAAACTTTGTTTGTTTTTATATTATATTTTTTTCTGCTAAAACAAAAATACCTTATAAAATTGTTTCGTGTTAACACTTAAATGCACGAATTTTTATTTATACTGATATTTAAAGATATACTCAGGAAATTCTTCCTACTAATTAATGTTTTGCTTTATTCGGAAAGGAAATAGAGGAGAGATGAAAGGTAATGAAATATAAAAGGCTTCAACCCGAACACAGTACACTACGATTAAAAGACCCGAGTCAGGGTTGTATATTTATCTACCGCACACAACCAGTACACCACGTTTAGTTTATGTTTTTGAGAGAGCAAAAACAAACGCTAAAAATTGAAAAATAGGCAAAAATTAAAAACTACATAAAAGAGAAAAATTTTCCAAAATTGAGAAAACAAATTGAAATTTAAAATTTGAAAAAATCGTCAGAATGAAAAAAAAAATGTAAAAATAATAATAAAAAAATAATGTAAAAATACTAAAAAAAAAAAAATAAAGCACAAAATTAAAAGAAAATCTCCAAAACGAAAAAGTCACCAATATAAAAAAACAAGTAAGAGCGGCTAAATTCGGCTATGCCGAAACTTATATACCCTTCACCATGGTTGGGAAAAAACTGAAGTTTATATATGGACATATATGGAATGGACAGATTTATATACGGACGCCTTTAAGAGGAAATTAACTATTTAGTTTGGTGATAAAACTTGGACTCGGGAAGATTTATGGTTCCAGAAAATAGGTATTTAAAAGAAATTATGTTTTGGGCATAACTTTTTTGTATCTGAACCGATATTTCCGAGTTTTTCAGCAAATATGTTACACTAAAGTTTTTCGATCTTTTGCTATATAAGACGTATCCATAGGTCATATTACAGCTCTAGAATAGTGTTTGTTGTTTGTGTATAAAAGGTGAAAGAAAATAATTTCAACAAATCGTTAAAAGAAATCACTAGAACTGTATGTGTTTTATTTCTACAAAAACGTTTGATTTAGCTGGCAAATTTGCATTTGGGATTTTATTTCGCTTTTTTATTAAAAATATTTTTAATTTCTTTAGCTTAAATTTAAAAATTTGAAGGAAAATATTTTATACTTTTTTTTTTTATAAATTATTATAAGTTATGACCTAAAATAGTTGCACTCAAAGGGAAATTATGTATAAAATTTTCTTAATATATGAGAAATAAAATGGTTTAAAAATCTTTTTATACATTTTTTTAAATCGGAGCAAAAAATAGAAATAAAACCGTTTGTATTTTGTTTGTATCAGAGGGTTTTTATACAAATTTTGATGTTTTTAGCCTTTTTATGGATTATTTAATTATTAATATAAAATTTTATTTAAATTAATTATTAAATGTTAAAAAAACAAAAAATAAACAAAAAAAAATCTTAAGAAAATAAAAAAAAATGTACAAAAAAAAGTGAATTGACCGGGATTCGAACCCGCGACCCTTCCACCTGTGGTGAAGGGTATAAAAACGTTTGTATTTTGTTTGTATCAGAGGGTTTTTGTAAAAGTTTTGATGTTTTTAGCCTATTTATGGATTATTAAATTATTAATATAAAATTTTATATAAATTAATTATTAAATGTTAAAAAAAAAACCAAAAATAAACAACAAAAAGAGTCTTAAGAAAATAATAAAAAAAAATGTACAAAAAAAAAGTGAATTGACCGGGATTCGAACCCGCGGCCTTAGAGAAAAATGATTTGTGACATAGCGTCTACACAAAATCATCGTCAATAGAGGTACATATATAAAATTCTTCGTTCATTAGAGATTTGTTTAGTTTTTATTTAAATGACAAATCTTTGTATGTGTGTTGTTTGTGTATAAAAGGTGGAGATGAAAGAAAAGAATTTCAACACATGGATGTGTTTGTTATGCGTAAAATTCTACATACATATTAAACAAAGGGATTTTACGGATAAAAATTAGAGGTAGTCCTGGTTTTTTGCTAATATCTCAGCCAAATAGCAAACAGAAATGGATCACATGTAACAGAAATAAAAAACAATCAAGTCCTCATCATGTCTGGGTTCTTCGGAAAACCCAGTTCAACACATAGACGGACAGACGGACATCGTTAAATCAACTTTGCTCTTCATAAGGACCCAGAATATATATACTTTATAGGGTCTAAGATCAATATTGCAGAAATTACAAACGGAATGACAAACTTATATATACCCTTCCACCTGTGGTGAAGGGCATAATAAAAATACGTGAGTGGGGCAATAAGTATCAGCCTATTGAAAAGTGCAAATGGTATCGTATTTCAGTATAGTTTTGACATTCGTGAAGTAGAGACGTGAATAACAATGAATCGCTTTTTTATACAGGGTGGGGCAAAAATAACCTTCCGATGTTTTTTGGCTGTAATTTAAAAAAAAAAAATGAAAAACTTTGATTCTTCTTGTGGATTATTTTTATTTGGTCTTTTAATTTTTTTTTTACATCAAGTCGAGAATATGATGTCATGTAAATGGCCGCCGCCACAGTTGATTGTCATTTGAGCCCTTTTTATGGCATTTTCCATCACTTTGGCCAAAACTTCCGGCGATAGGTCCTCACATTCTTGACGGATATTGTCTTTAAGAGCTGCAAGAGTCTGAGGCTTGTTGACATAAACCCGCGACTTCAAAAAGCCCTACAAAAAGAAGTCTGGAGCGGTCAAATCAGGCGATCTTGCTGGCCAGTGCAAATTGCCAAAACGGGAGATTAGGCGCCCGGGAAATTCATCTTTCAGCATATCGGTTGTGGCACGTGCAGTGTGTGGCGTTGCACCGTCCTGTTGGAACCACATGTTTTCCAATCCCAATTCATCAAGTTGCGGCAAAAGTAACTCGTTGATCATTGCTCTGTAGCGCTCACTATTCACAGTAACCGTTTGGCCCGCGACGTCTTCGAAGAAAAAAGGTCCGATGACTCCTCCAGCGAAAACAGCACACCATACAGTGACTTTGAGCGGGTGTAATGGCTCTTCGTGGGTTACACGCGGATTTTCAGTGCCCCAGATGCGTAAATTTTGCTTATTTACGTACCCGCTAAGATGGAAATGGGCCTCATCACTCATGATTATTTTTGATGAAAAATCATCTTCATTATTGCTCAAATAAATAGTCACCAATATTCCGCGTTCTGGAGCAGTGTAGCGTAACTGCCCAACCGCGTGTTGGGCAGTTACGGAAAAGGGAAAAGGCGATAGCTATAAATCCATGCTGACTTCGTTTTTCTTACCAAAAGTAGACGATCTGGATTCGGACGACATGTGGTTGCAAAAAAACGGGACCACTTATCATGCTGCATGCGCACTTTGGAGGAGTTAAAGGACAACATTCGAGCCGAAATTGATAACGTCGCATCACAAATGCTGATTGTCCTTTTGTTTATTCAAAATGTAATCAAAAGAGCCCAAATTGATATTAACGTCGACTGCGGACATCTGTCGGCCATAATTTTCCAAAATTAATTGACACAAAATTTTTAAGTTCGAATAAATATAAACAGTTAAAAACAAAAACTATTTTGTTTGATTAAATAATGGTTTTTGTGCCATCTTGGAAAATTTACAAATAAAAATATTATTTATTTTCAATATTTCGCTACCCCGCTGTGTAACATCTTCAGGAAATAATATTATTTATTAATAATAAGTTATTATTAAATTATTATTATTATTATTAATAATATTATTTCCTAAAGATGCTACACAATTGAGTAGCGAAATATTGAAAAATAAATAATAATATTTTTATTTATAAAAAACCAACCTGAAGCTCAAAAAATTTAAGAAGTTAAAAATAAAAAAAGGTTAAATAAAAGTTAAAAAGAAAATTTACAAAATTTGAAACAAAAAGAATCGCAAAAATTTGAGGAAAAGTTGCGAAAATATAAGCCCGTTTCTTTGCAATGGTTAGTTTTCAAAATAAACACAATCTAAAAATCTAGCCATGCAACCAAGTCAAAATTTGGTTTCCCTAATATTTAAAAAAAAAAACACCGGAATTGCAAAAAATTACATTAAAACACAAAATCGCAAAAATTGAAGAAATGTGCAAAATTAAAAAAATCCCAGCAAAACCACACTTTACCAAAATAATGTTTTAAGTAATGTGTAGTAAAAAGTCACAATTAAAAATACAAAAATTTAAAATAAAAATAAATCCTTATTTCTCTGCGATGCTTAGTATTCGAGATAAACGCCATCTAAAAATCTATCCATATAAGTGGAAAATTGGTTGTGGTATCGAGGTATTTTCCGTTTACATTGCTTTCATTCAGTTTTTGAGATACGAATAATATTTCAAATAGAAACAAGTTTTTCTCTGTGATGCACAATTTTCAAAAAGCGATGTTAAAATCTAGCCAATTACTGGTAACTCGAGATTTGTCTTTAGTATCGGAGTATTGGGAGTGGGTTTGAATCCGCTTTTTTGCTATAAATAACATTCCCGTGTAAAAAAGATTATATCATACCTGCTTAAATCTAATTAGATATGGTTGAATATAATTAGATCTGGTGCCAGATTGAATCATATATGATTAGATATGGCTTATGTGATACACTTTATGGCCAGATCTGATCAAATCGAATGCAAGATCTGTTTATAATGGATATGTTATGGAAAATTTGGTTATTTTTGTGGTCAGATATGAGCAAACCTGGTCATATGGTATCATATCTGATGACATATCTGTTCATATCTTATATCAGATCTTGTGCAAGATCGTAGCCATTTGATCGGTTTTCAAGGGCACTTAAATAAATATATATGAAAATGAAGATGTTGTTTAATTTCTTATTATTTCCTATTAAATCTTTTGGGCATATAATAATGTCCCGAGTAAATTGGACCTGATAATATATATATGATGCGCCAGGTCTGTCTAGATTTTATCAGATCTAATTATATCACAAATTTGTCTTCAATTTGGTACAATTATATCTAATGAAATGTATTCATATCTGATATTTGTGATTGCTGGTGGCGATAACGGAGTTTTGTTGTGGTTGTGTCAGTCAGTTTCAGTCGGTACACAGAAAAAACTAAAATCGAGTTTCAGTTAAAATATTTGTAAATACAATTAAAAATTTAATTGAATTTGGACCAGCAAAAGAATTTGATATATCACTTAATTTTTTTTCTTGTTAAAATTAATTGAAATTATTCAATTATTTTTTTAATCATATGCATTAAATTTTTAATCAAAAATCTTCAACATTTTCAAGTAAATTTTTAATTATATCAATTATAACTTTAATTAAAGTTCTAACCAAAAATAAATTAAAAGTTTAATTAAATTTTTAATTGAAATTCCAGCATCAAATCAATTAAAATTTTAATCAAATATTTTTTTATCAAACATTAATATGTGTGTGTAATCCATCAACGCCTGAAAATTTCTAAATAGAAGTACCAAAGTAAAAACTATGGTACCAACTTTTTCATAACTAGTGCATGCGCATCCGCAGTGTTGCCAAAAAAGTTTGTTTTCATGTTCCCATTTTCAAAGTTGAAATATCCAAAAGTCCTTAACAAATTGTTAAATAATCAAATTTTCCTTGTTTCTAAAATGATTTTTCCCAGATTTTGTTTGCTAAAAATTAAAAATTCTAGAAAAAAGGGTGGCCTGATAATTGAAATATTAACAAACCCAAATTTAAACAATTTTTTTTTTAAATTTTTAAATGGACCTCCAAATACATGATTGCTTGATTTAATTTTTAAATCTCATACAATTTTCAACGAATCGATTTGCAAAATTCCATTCATTGTTTCAATAGTTCTCTACTTTATTCAATTAATATCAAATTCAGAGAATTAATTTGATTTTTGTTGATGTTTTTCATAGAATCAATCAAATTGATTAAATTTTAACAAATTAAATAACCAAAAATCGTTCACGAACCAATGGAAATCATTCATTATAAAGGGTGGTTAAATTTTAAAAGCCGATGTTGATTTTGAATAAAACACAAATTATTTAGGAAATTATTGTCATTTATTTTTATTATGATAATTGGTATGGTTCAATTGTGTATGGAACAAAATATCGGCCAAATGGCCGCAGCGACCTCGGCGGAACACCTCCATCCGATGGTCCAAATTTTCGATGACGCTGAGGCATAATTGAGGTTCTATGTCGTTAATGTGCTGAATTATCTCATCCTTTAGCTCTTGAATTGTTGCTGGTTTATCGACGTATACCTTTTCTTTCAAATAACCCCAAAGAAAGAAGTCCAACAGTGTCAAATAACATAATATTGGCGGCCAATTGACATCGCCACCACGTGAGATAACACGGCCATTGAATTTGTCGCGCAAAAGAGCCATTGGTGCGTTAGCTGTGTGGCAAGTGGCACCATCCTGTTGAAACCACATATCGTCCAGGGTCATATCCTCAATTCCTGGCCACAATAAGTTCGTTATCATCTCGCGATAGCGAACACCATTCACGGTAAATGCTTGGCCGACCTTATGACGAACAACAGCAATGTTTTGCGCATAACGAACTGGGCGAGCATGCACAGTTGTTTTCACAGACCCGGTTTGCTGAAATTTGCCCACAATTCTCCCGATTGTGGACACATTTGGTCGATTATGATGACCAAATAAAATAACGAAGTGCACGAAATGCATTTTGATTTGAACGTCCATTTTCATAATAAGCCTGAATAACTTTATCGCGTTGCTCGATTGTATATCTTTCCATGGTTCAAATTGAGTTAGTCTGAAATTGAGAAATGTAAAATGAAATGCAGAAAAAAACTTGACGTTTAGGTGAGGTTCGCATTCAACATTGACCCTTAAAATTTAACCACCCTTTATAAAAATAAGTTTTTATGTTAAAAAAGTAGTAAATTATGTTTTCTTCCGATGTAATACAACACTCAGGAAATTCTACCTGTGTTGCTTTCTTTCTTTGAAGTGTTTCAAATATAGTAATATGCTTTAATAATAAATTCTTATTTAGCCAAAAACTAGTTATGATCTAAAAATCTGCTCCAGCTGTGTACATTAGAGGGTTAAGTATTGTTTTTTTTTTTTAGTTTTACATGTAATAAAATTTAGTATGTTTATGTTTTACCAATTTAGAAAGTCATAATATATCATAGAATATACATTTCGCATTGTGAAACCATTGTACCTTTAATATAATATATCTTTTTGGGTTTAAATTTCCCTCAATTATTGAAGTTCTTTTTTATTTTTGTAAATTTTCAAGGATTTTATTTTGTTTTGCCAAAAAAATACTGGTTTGAAAATATTTAGGTGTTGTTTGTTCAATATATAATATGAGGTTAAAAAACATACCGCTGTAAAATTTAATTTCTTTTTATTGATTTTAAAATTGAAATGTTCAATCGAAGCCACAAAGAGAAGAGATGCTGCCAAAAAAAATATCATAAACATTTGTACCAATGTTGTTATATTTTATGTTGCTTTATGACATGTCTTAAAAGTAATAAGGATATTAAAGTTTTAGAAATGTATTGAATAAATAAAGCGCATTTCGTTTTTCAAATAAAGAGGGATTAATATGACGACTTAAACTTTGCCATTAAATTATAAAATTGCCTAGTTAGTATTTTAAAATCTAAAGCCTCTAATTTTATTCAATAGTAAATTAAATTTCTATTAAATTCTTTATTTACTGTTTAAGTATTTCGTTGTTGTTTTTTTTTATTTATTGGGGAAACTCAAAGTAAAATTTAAGGCACATCATTAGGCTTTTACTCCTTTTTCTAACAAGGAGTTAAATAATGAAAATTTAAATGAATGTATAAACTCTTAAACATACCATTAGATATTGTATAACCACTTTAACTTTTGTTAACACCTTTACCTTCTGCTACAAAAAAAAAGAAGAAAACATTGTCTTGTTTTACGAATAAATTTCACGTACTGATTAAGGATTTACATACCTTCTTCGCCGTCTATATAATAATTTTCCAATGTAAATTTACATAAAATACTAAAGAATCATCAAGGCAGTTGTTATTTTACTTACTTCACATATATTTAGTATAACAATGTAGTGTTTTATAGTGCGGAAGTCTATAACACGAAAGTTTTAAATATTAAATTGCTATCTTTATATATGTATGTACTTTGTTAATCAGTTTTTGTTGTAAAATTAATTAGCTTAAATTTATATAATCTACTTTAAGGAGTAGTTATTTTAAATAAGCTATAATATATTTATAGGCTTTGTAATTGAGAATTTATATACTTGTTATTCTTTAAGCTTAAGAGAAAGTTTTCCAAAAAAAATAAAAAAAAACTTTTAATTATATTATAGCTCTTTATTTACTAACTAAAATTTACTAATTTTATTGTAGCTGAACAAAATTTTTAATTGTTTCTACAGGACATTTCATAACTATAACGTCAGTTTTATGTTACAATTTTTTTTTTAAGCAATTGAATCAATCGCTTTGATTAATTTAAAAGTTGTTAAAAGTTATTTTTTAAATTACACAGTGCAACACATAAATTGGTTCCTCTTTCGTATCCGGTTTTTTTTGAAGTGTATATCGAAACTAAAAAAAATCCGCAACGGACTTGGCCAGATTACATCGAAATTTTTTTTTATGGACACCCTAAGTTTTTGCACCCAAACATGATTTTTTTAAAAAAGGAAAATTTTTATGGAATCCATATATCATAAATCGTTCGGAATTTTGTTTTTATGTCTTTGGCAAAGTTGTAGATCCAAACCAAAGCAAAAAAATTCTCACATGGACCGACCCAAAAAAATTGCATCCACTGCACCAAAATTGCAAAAAATTGGGAAAAAATGCTATTTTTTTATGATTTTTTCATGATTTTGTCCTGAAATGGCTTAAATACTGGGAATTTAAGAAATCTTTCTTCAGCTAAATTATATCTAACAACAATATAAACAACTCTCTAGTACATGTCCTCTTAATACGAACATTCCTTAACCCTAGAAAGCACATCTTTTTGCTCACACTTATTTTGCATAGCCAATGTTTGTCGTTTCGACAAAGAAAGACTATATAGGTTAATGCCGTTTTTGTTGTTACTTGTTTTCAAATTTACTATTTAAACATTTTATTGTTGTAATGCTGATATGTTTTTGAAAAAATTAATATATTTATTATATTTATTATATATATATTTCCATATTATCATGAAAAAATAGCATTTTTTCCCAATTTTTTGCAATTTTGATGCAGTGGATGCAATTTTTTCGGGTCGGTCCATATGAGAGTTTTTTTACTTTGGTTTGGATCTACAACTTTGCCAAAGACATAAAAACAAAATTCTGAACGGTTTATGATATATGGATTCCATAAAAATTTTCCTTTTTTAAAAAAATCGTGTTTGGGTACAAAAACTTAGGGTGTCCATAAAAAAAAAATTCGATGTAATCTGGCCAAGTCCTTTGCAGATTTTTTTAGTTTCGATATATACTTCAAAAAAAAAAAAACGGGTATGAAGGAGGAACCACACGATGACCTTAAAAATGCTGCACTGTGTTATGTAATTGTATAGTGTTTCATAATTATAATATCATAGCTCGAATGCTAGATACTTCCGCTGTGGGAAAGAGACCTGTAACGTGACTATTCCGTTGGGATAGGGACCAATTATTTTATATGAAATGGGCCGGTTACTTTAAAATAAGCTTGTTATTGGTAAATTGTGCATTGAGACATGTCACAGGACTGATGCAAATATCCTGTCACAGGACTTATGCAAAGGAACTTCTCACAAGACTAATGTAAAGATCCAGCCACACTTGGAAATTAGTTTATAAATAGATTTTCGCTCAATTTATTAAAATAGTTATTATTTAAAAACATCAACTGGACGTTAATAGGGTTTGACTACACAACTTTTTGATTACAAGGCAAACGCTCTTCCGTCTACCCGAGTGAAAAAGTTTAGATATAATCATATATTACAATATCATAAATAAAAATGTCGGTATGCATAATTATATATTATATTATTTTTTTTTTAATAACCTTCTATTATATATAACACTATATATAATTATATATGGGTTACACGGGACCGTATTTATTAATATATGAGTTATATAGAACGATTTATAATTATCTATGCTATCCATGATATGATAATATGATCTGCCGCTTTTCGGATCAACTAAGGTCCTTCTACATCCACATATATATTGCTGGATCTAATTTAATCTGGCATTTTTCGGATCAAAAAAGATATTAAGGAATATCAAATTGGATATGATTAAATATTGCGCCAGATAATTTTTTTTAATCGGGGAAGCTACATTTTGATTCTCTCCACAATAAAAGAAAAAATTGAAGTGAGAAAAATACTAATTCTGCAAAAAAAATCATACTTTAAAATCAAATTTAGAGATTTGGCCACGGGTGACCTATCACGTGATATGTCCTTCAAGGTCAATTGACTCATAATTTCCCGTAGGGTAACTACAATTGGAGAAATAAAAGGTTTAGAAATTGTTTTTGATTTAAAAAAAAAAATAAATAAATTTGTATTTTAATAAATTAATTAATTGCGGACAGATTAGAAAAAATTAAATTTTTTTCAAGCATATATGTGCTGAATCTTATCTTTTTTACTGGTCTCTTTTGGATTGGTCCTGTGTTCATCGGTCACAGGACATATAACATAATAGGTCCTTTCAGACCGGTGTTGCTTGCACTGATCACGGTCCAGTTTCCCACGGTCGTTATGGGTTGTTTGAAAAATTGGAATATATTAAGAAAATGTAGTTTTATTTCTAAAGACTTTCCTATTTAAATAAATTGGTTAAACATTTTTGAAGTGGATACTTCAAATTGATATTTTATGCTTCTAATTTAAAGTGTTTGCAGATGTCACTAAAGAGGCACTTATTGCCTTTGTAGCCTCATTTATATCACTCTTTAATTGGACAATCCAAAAAGTATATATTTAGTCAATAAAAACATATACTCCAGAGAAATCATAATTTAAGTGACAGTTTTCCTGTTTATGCCGTATGAATATTCCAAAATTCCGTCTCAGTGAATTTCTTCTCGCAGGGAGGAATCTATATGCCTAATTTTAAGTTCCTAGCTCTAGCGATAGGGCTGGGAGATTAGGGGGCATTTTTTTATATTTATCCCCAATTGTTTTTTTTTTTGTCATATTCTTATTGGATATTGCAAAAATTAGATTATCACTGAATTAGCCCAAGTTGCCGAGAGAACATATTTTAAATTTTAGATTTCTAGCAGAAGGTGTTTGGAGAGGGGGAGGTTATTTTAATATTTACATGTACAGAACCCCCGCGCAGCGGTTTGGATAATGAATGTTGTAGTGTCTTTGCTCATACTCCAGGGAACACATACTTTGAATTCCAAATTTCTAGCCGAAAGAGTTTTTCTACGCCCCTGATGAAAATTCTATAGAGAAATTTATCGGTGACGTTTTCGGCGTTCCGTTAAGAGACGTACATTTCCCCTTTTGAACACCCAACATTACTACGTTCCAAAAGCTTAGCTTCTCAAAGAATAAGCACTTGTTTCGCGCAACAAATATTTTTTATTTCAGAATTTCAGCCCAAGGTGTTAAGGCAGAGACTTTTTCGCATTTACATATCACGTAAAAATTTCTAAAAAAAAAACATCTTAAAATCGATAACTAATACTAAAGACCCCTTAATTCCACTTGTTCCCTCATTCCCTCTTTCATTCTAGTTTTTCAATTCCACTCGTACATAGTTCATTCCATTTCGTTCGTCTTACCCAGTCTTTCAATTTTACTATTTTTTCCCGTTCCATTTTATATCGTTCCCCTTGCCAAAAGTTTCAATTCTACTCGTTCTCCATTTCGTTTTATTTTATTTTTCAATTTTAGTGTTTTGATACCACTTTTTCTTTAAATTTTAGGTTTCTAACCAAAGCCACTAAGGGGGTCTCTTTTCCTCTTTTCCTTCTTAAATTTCATTTTTCTAGTGTTTTAATTCCAATCGTTTCATTCCATTTCGTTCCACTTTTCTAGTGTTTCAATGCCACTTATTTCGCCGATCCATTACATCATTCCCCTTGTCTAATGTTTCGATTCCTCTCATTCCCCATTCCGTGCCATTTCATTTTTCAATTGTAGTGTTTTGATACCACTCTTTAGGTTTCTAACCAAAGCCTTTTAAGCAGGCCATTAAGAGGGTCTCTTTTCCCCTTTGGAAAAGTTAAAAATTTTTTATTGAAAACCCCCAGTAAAGTCGCTTGAAAAAAAAAGCTAGTGTCATATAGGCAATCGGTGTAGTTGTTTAAAAAAGAACTGGTAAAAATTGAAATTTTACCTATGAAACGCCCTGTATTTTAAAAGTACTAACATTTTCATGTGCACGAGCAGACTTATTACAATACAAAAATTCAATGTATGTAATAAACCTTAAGGAGACGTGCTTCTTATATTTATGAAGGAACAATATTTGCACGCTTTTTCACAGCAACATTATAAATCTTACAAACTATTTAGGCACAATTTGTTGGTTTAATATATATTATATATATGAGTAATTCACAAAAAATTTTAAAATCCATGAAGCTAATTAAGTTTTGTAATAATTTCTTTATAACTATATTTTTGGAAAATGGAAGACAAGACAGGACGTTTAATTAAGTCCAAAATGCGGCTTGTTGCGCACTCACCTGTGGGTTCGAATTTTACTGAGAATCACTCCTTTACTTACCTCAAACACTCGACATTTTTCTTAAGCTTGCCGCCGACTAACTTCAGTCAAAACAAGATTTCTTAAGAAAACCTTCAGCTTACTTAAGTATCAAGCAAGTCTCAAACCAATCAGGTTTGATGTTTAAATAATTGAGTTATCTATTACACTAAAAATTCAGAACTAGTCCTAAATTAAACAAAAAATTTACTTTTTAAAAAATTCTCAAATTTTTAACTCCAAAAATAGAAAAAAAACTGAGAATTGTTCATATATCTGCGGACTGTTAACAAAAGCACTTATTTCCGAAATACAAAGTTTTATACCAAAGCTAAAAACACATTTGCCGTTACATAAATCTATTTGTATAAATAATCTTACTTCTTAAAATTTAGTTTTTCGCCTAGAAAAATCGCTGAATTAGAAATGCTCCAGCAAAACCACACATTACCAAATAATGGGTTAAGTAATGTATAGCCATAGAAGCTGATGTATTACTTTACACCTTCATTGATGAATTTTACAGGCGATGAGCCTCAAAGTAATGGGTTCATTCTTACAATTATGCTTATTAAAAATGAAAAGTTACCTTTTTGCAGATAGGGGGTAAAAAAATTATTGGTTACCTAAATGATTACGAAGAGGTTAACAATAATTAGTTACTTTGACTTTTAATTTTTTAACTTTAATTTCGCACTTAAAATCTTAATTTTCAAAACCAATTTAGACTTTTCCACAGAAATACAAACTAATAAAAACACGAATGCCAGAGTTTCTGAAACTTAAAATTCTTGTTATCAATAGATGGCAGTAGTTTTTAGATTTTACAGTAGTGTGCAATATAAATAAATGCCCAGTCCGTAGTCTAGAATGAAGACAAATATGTGGACATTAGACCGTACCACCTTATAGGCAAAAAAAAAAAGTTCACCGTACACCCTCAAATATAAAGTATTTTAACAAGAAAATTTCGAAAATGTTTTTTTTTGGCCGAACGTAGGGGTCGCCATTTTATATTTTTCGTTATATCTTCGTTATTTACCGTCCGATCTTAAAGTGTTGTATATCAATGTTTTTTGTCTCGCGGAGGCCGATGTTTTCCTCGAAGGAGCCATTGACCTCAAGTAACCCGTTCTAGTATTAACCCACCAGATCTCAGTTGCTACCACCTTAATGTACTACCCTAATATTTTAAAATGAAAGCTCGCAAAAAAGCAATAAACTTTTGTTAGTAAAGAATTCCAATAATTCCAGCGGAACTATTATTTTATTTTTTTTTTTTAATTTTTTATGTTGCCGAATGTAGGGCATTTTTATTTTTTTGTCATATCTTCTGTATTTACAGTCGGATCTTAATGGGTTATATATCAATGTTTTTGTCGCAATGATACCAATTTGTTGCATCAAAAATCATTGACCTCAAGCACCCTTTTTTACTACTTAAGAGGTAACACCTATGTAAAAAGCCTATATATAAAAACTTCCTTTTTTTATTTTTTTATTTACGGAGATGTGTTAACAAAGATTGGTTTTCACAAGATTTATGAAGCAGTACAAAAAAATATTTGTTTTACACAAAGTTTTACAAAATGATAGTATATTTAATGCACGCAGCATTACTAAATCAATTTTTGGTGGATTTCTCTGAAATTTATAATGCATATGGAAAACTAAATTATCTATGGATGCGCGTAGGAGCTTTTGATAGGTCAAATACTTTTTGACTTAGAGCTGTTTCTTTAAGAGTAAAAAAGTAGATATTTTGACTTTAACACTTCGCTGTTTTGTCAAAAATTATATACCCAAAAACTCATACGCTTTTCTCTAGATAATTTAGTTTTCTATATAAAGTGTATGTTTCAGAGCGATCCACCTAAAATTGGTTAAATTATGCTGAGTGCCGTGGATCACTTATAAAATAACACAAATTTTAATCAATCATATTTTGACGTGATTTAAGTTGGCTGTATTTTTGGCGGCTGTCAAGTTTAGAAAAAATGTGCCCCAGAAGATTCATGTACAACATGAACAAAACGATCGGTGTTTTGAGAATGGCACGGATAAGCTGTACATGAATCTTCTATGGCGGTCACCGATGAGCAACTAAATTATCTAGAGAAAAGGAAGTTTTTATTTATAGGCTTTTTACATAGGTGTTACCCCTTAAGTAGTATAAAAGGGTGCTTGGTATCATTGCGACAAAAACATTGATATATAACCCTTTAAGATCCGACTGTAAATACAGAAGATATGACAAAAAAATAAAAATGCCCTACATTCGGCAACATAAAAAATTAAAAAAAAAATAAAATAATAGTTCCGCTGGAATTATTGGAATTCTTTACTAGCAAAAGTTTATTGCTTTTTTGCGAGCTTTCATTTTAAAATATTAGGGTAGTACATTAAGGTGGTAGCAACTGAGATCTGGTGGGTTAATACTAGAACGGGTTACTTGAGGTCAATGGCTCCTTCGAGAAAAACATCGGCCTCCGCGAGACAAAAAACATTGATATACAACACTTTAAGATCGGACGTTAAATGGCGAAGATATAACGAAAAATATAAAATGGCGACCCCTACGTTCGGCCAAAAAAAAAAAAAAATATTTTCGAAATTTTCTTGTTAAAATACTTTATATTAGAGGGTGTACGGTGAACTTTTTTTTTGAGGTACGGTCTAGTGGACATATATCTTCTGTGTGGATGACTCGATTTCGTAAATATTTATTGTCGGCAATTTATGTTGCAATAATTCTCCTGCAATATTCGTTATTAATTATTGCTATTACGTAAAACTCAGCTGTCATTTTCGTTTGACAATTATAAAAAAGGCGACACAAAAAATCAACAAAACATGATGAAATTTAAAAGAATTAAATAAATTTTAACAAGTTATGAGAAAAACAAAAAAAAAAAAAAAAATTGACATAAGCGCGGCGATAAACAATTTTGTGCCGTTATTCTGCCGACGCTTTGCTAAGATTTTTTCTCCAATATTGATGGGATACAAATTATCTATCAAATATTAATTTTTATGCTACGTATGATTTCAATTAATTGATCAGTTTTAAGAGTCATTATTTTATATTAAATTGTGATGCATTACGTAACCAATTGTCGGTAACTTATTATATTATGTTTCAAAATAATGGTCAAGTAAGAAGTATACATTACAAAGTAGTGCATTATGTATCCAAATATCGGTAATTAATTACTTTTTGTTGAATTATAATGATCTAGGTAAGGAGTGTACATTATATAGTAATGTATTTTGTATCCAATTATCAGTAACTCATTACTTTATATTGAAAAATAAAGGAGTACACATTACAGGGTAATGCATGAGTTTATCGCAAGTTTACCAAAATTTTCCTGGGGCATAATTTTTCAAATGAAATTAGTAACAAAGAACAAAAGTCAAACAGAAATTCATACAAAATTTAAATAAGTTGATTGGTCGTATAAGGTGTAGAAATTTAAAAGCATAAAACGAAAATATGCATATTGAAAAGTTTTATTGACTACAAAAAACGTAAGACGACTTAAGTGCTTTTGGCAAAAGTCCACAGATATATATATATATATATCTTTTTCCAAAAGGCTTTTTAGTGCCTTATTACCATTTAGTACGACTACAAATTGTCAATAGCTAACAAAATACGATGTTTAACCTAAAAAGCAAAAAATACATTTCACGCCTTTAATAAAAAAAAAACATTTATTTGTAAGCGTGCGTGTGAAAACAGCGCGCATATATAAAAAAAAAACAAGTGTGGGAATTTTCTGTAAGCACATTGGGCTATAGATTAATTTTTAATACATCGCAATAGGAGAAATATTTGTATACCCTTCTTAAATATTTAAAATGTTCAGTAGAAAATTATAAAAAAAAACTTAAATACGATTCAAATCGAGTAAACGGCACCTTTTAAACATTCTTATGATACCCAAATTAGCATTTCGTAAATAATCGTCTAATTTGAGAATTTTAGTTTGTAATGAAATTCTAAACATAACGAAGGTGTTTTCAAAGTAACGTTTTATTGCTTAGTTTGTGATTTATCGTTACAAATAAAATACTTGTTTACTTACCCAATACAACTGCTAGTAACTATAGCCAACAATCTATTTATAGACTGTGATTTTAATTGGTAATACTGGAATATCTTATACTGTAATAATTCTCATTGAGTTGATATAACTTATTACATATAACAAGGACACTAGAAAGTTATGAATGTGCATAGTAAATGCAGTCGACCCAGCCATCGAACCAAAAAAAGAATAGAAAATGCTTTATAATGCCACAAAGCATGAGGGCGGCTCAATAAGTCCGTGACTTATCGAACTTCCCTCGTAGTTATATGAAATGCAACACTGCTCCCATCAATTACCACCTGTTAATAGACTAATGACAAATTTCCCGTCATTTACTTTGCGCTTAAATGCGCAAAGTAAATGAGAAAACGTCAATCAAAAAAGTGAGTTTCGTGTACTCATTAAACATTATTTTTTGCGAAAAAAAACGTCAATCAAATTAAGAAAAAGCTTGATAAATACTATGGGGACTCTGCACCATTGCTTGGTCCTTATTCTACACATTCCCGGGTATACATAACAATATATAATTACACAATACAACACATGATTTTGGGACTCAATTCTGAGAATTGCAAGTGAAAGTAGCGTCAAAAATAAGAACTTCTGCATCATTTATTTTGTCAAGTTGGCTGCATTAATAATTTTTTCGCTCAAGGTGGATTTTTATCACTTTTTCTATATCTCGATATATCGTACGGAATATCTCTTTTGTGTCTTAAGCAAAGTTGTAGATATTGAATAGGAGAAAAAAAAGCGGACTAAAGAAGTGCATCCAGTGCATTAAAAATCGCAAAACTTTCCATTTTCCCCATTTTTCATCTTTTTTTGCTTAATAACTGGATTACAAATCCACAAATATGCTGTTTTTTTTTTAATCACTCAATTGGTTTGACTATTTTGTGTTTTGTTTTACTCATTAACTTGTTTTTACATACATACATATACATACATATATACTTCGCTTGACTCTCACGCGCTACTGTCTCCGTATTTTGGAATAACAACCCTTTTGTTCAGAGCAAATAACATTTTAAAACCAGAAGAACATTCAATATTTCAATATGAAAAATAGCAAGTGCCCAAAATTGGATGATTTTTGTTACGTTTTACGACTTACGATGTAGTTGGGTTTAGTAGTCTGTATCTCCAGCACCGCGACCAAGTAGATCTATTGTGCACCCTCTATTATTTTCTTCAGTTGTTCTCCAGTGCAGTCTTGAGTAGCAGTGCAATGTTCTTCACTTCCAGTTTCTTGTATTGTTCCTCCATGATATCAGGTCTGCCAAATGTGCTAAATCGTAGGTATGCAAAGGCCGGACATTTAGCCATTACATGCTCCATGGTCTCCTCATCCTCCATACAATTTCTGCATGTCCCATCATATGAATGATATTGTGTTCCATTCTTAAATGATACATGGAAAAGGTGTACAGTTTTCTTTTATGAAGCTAGTAATTTGGGTGCAAGACCCAACTGGGTATGATGAATCCAGGTGCTACGCATGCATAAATTCCGGTTATGGATTGAACAGAAAAAAATTAAAAACAAAAGTATACATTTCCGCTTTTACTGCACTTCCAGTACAAAGCGCTGCTATTACCGATCCACCTAAACCTCGTAGTCTGGATACTGTGTCCCTGCAAGCCGAAACCGTAAATGATGCAGATTGGATATCTGATATTGAAAATAATGCACCACAACCGCTTATTTTTGGGTCTATACTTTCACGTGCAATTCTCAGAATTGAGACCAAAATCAATGAGCTGAAAAATGTTGTATATAACATATAACATGATTTTTTTCAAATTATTTTATATTATGCTATATGTGATCACATCTAGTTTAATACAATTTATAAAATTAGATATGCTTGATATGATATGATATGATAAGATATGATATATATTTTATCATAATAAATTATACAAAACCATATATAGTGAAGTTTATATTTTATAGTTGATCTTTTTAATACTTGTATGTATGAAAATATATTTTTAGTCTGGTTCGAGATCATAGAAAAATTTTTTTCCTTATTTTTATTTAGTAATCATGGAGAATACACAGAAAAATTTATTAGAGAAAAAGTTATAAGAGACTAAGAATGGGATGCATTATCTAGTCCGCTACGACTTTCGTCAGCATTCTTCGTGCCCTTGAAAGTATCAATTATAAATATCTCTATTTAACTCACAAATCCTTTAGCCCATTTTGGAAAGGTAAAAGGTAGGGCTATCTTTTAAAGAAAAAAAAAAACATAAGTTACCTGCCATCTGGCTGAGCAAATTGAGGTTATGTGCACGTTCTTATGTATTTTTCCAATTTTTTTTAAAAGCTCTGTATCGATTTCACTTTTTTTAATTTTATTCATTCTGAAAGGTCTCCCAAAGACCTTTCCAACAAGCCCAAAAGCAAAAAAATCCGACTACTGGTTCAGCAATTCCACCATACTTACCCTCCAACCACCAATCCGAAAAATTTCAAACCGCTGCCATTTCGCACACTTGCATTTTCGGGGATGGTCGTAATGGAGATATTTTCATGAAATGAGCCAAGGAATACGCTGGTGAAATTCGGTGGGTCGTGACTGTATCATCCTAAATATGTATCAGAGAACTGCAAAATCAACTTTTTTCTTGATTTAATCATACACAAAAATTCTTGTTCACATTTAATAATTTAACAAAATTCACTGTAGAATAAAATCAGCATCATGTTACTGAACGCGTAATTCGGATCACTTTGAATCATATGTCGATTATGTTTACTGCAAATTTAATCACTCAACAAAAAGTCAGCGTTGAATAAATCAGAAAAAACAACAAACAACGCGTATGAGTGTATTCATAATTAAAAAAAAATTAAAAACACATTTCATAAATGATATTGTTTACATTAGGGTGGGACTTAAATCCGCTTTTTAGAATTTTTATTAGTAATAAAAATATTCTTCTTTGTGAAATATAAATATTTTTTTTGGAAAAAGAATTTAGGTCGATATCTCAGGCTTGCCTAATCCGGAAAAATTTAAATATTGTCTAAATTTTTTTTCATCTATTTTGATTGGAAAATTAGGCAATATTTAACTTTAACCGGATTGGGCGGGCCTGAGATGTCGACCTAACTTAAAAAAAAAAAAATTCTCAAAGAACAATATTTTTGGTATTCCTAATAAAAATTCTAAAAAACGTATTTTAGACCCACCCTAATATGCATATAACATTTATGAAATGTGTTTCTACAAAACCACCCTCTTTTTATACATAAGAAACTATTTTGTTTTAATTATGATTACACTCATACACGTTGTTTGCTGTTTTTTCTGATTTATTCTACATCAAAATAATTATTGTTGGCTCGAATGAACAGAATAAAATCAATGGTTTAACAACGACCGATGATTATAAATCAGTGACAAAACAATTTGCACGTCGTTTGACTGATTTAAAATCATCAACAAATATGTGTGTTGGAGTTTGAACGCAAACACATATTTATTCTTGTGTTGATTGCGTATGAACGTTTTGCAATCAGCAAATGCAGTTCTCTGATATGTATATATGCCATCAGATATTAGAGATATAATAATATATATGACTCAATATATGATCCCAAATCAGAAATATTTTTGATATGATATAAGAGATAATTATATATAATACAATATATTGCCTCTTATACAATATTAAAAATATTTTCGATCTGGCACATTATATTTAATCATATATATTTATATTTCGATGAGGGATCATATATTATTATATGTGATAGCATATATTAATATATATGATTTTGTATAAGTATATATTATTCTTTAAAATCCATATATAAATTTATATAGTGTTATATATAATTTTATATCATATAAAGTATATCGAATTTTATAAAGATAAGATATATAAGCAGATATAAAGATAATTAAAAAAAAAATTCACGTAATATGTAATTATATATGGTTATGCATACCGACATATGTATTTATATATGATAATTTATTGTTAGACATATGATTATATATAAACTTTTTAACTCGGCTTATAATTTTTTCAGAACATTTGTTCCAAATGATTATAAATAATTATATATAATCAGATAAGGACAGCATTTTTTCCTATGTTCTTCCCAAATTCCCGAATATATAATTTTATATAATTATACACTCACAATATTATTTCGTTAAAAACAACTTAAAATACATAGAGCAATTCCATATGAAAGCGATCACCTTTTGGACGACCCCTCTCCGATTTTAAAATAAATAGTCTCAATCGATTGCCCAGCAAAAAATAATGTGCCTATATATTTTTTTTTTTTTATAGTGACTGGTTTAGTGGTGGTGTACACCACTGTCATGTGACAAAATTGAAGAATTCTTCTTAAGGGACCTCATTGAAATGAAACTGTTTGAATTCTTAAGATCAAAATTCGATGCAATCGACAAAGTAACGTTTTTCTCAGACGGCGCGGCTTCTCAGTACAAGAATAAAAAAAAATTTTACAATCTTTGCATAATTGAAGAAGAACAAAACTGCAAGGTCGAGTGACACTTTTTTGCGACGTCCCACGGTAAGGGCCCATGCGATGCGTTAGGGGGAACCCTAAAACGCATGGCGACTAAGGCAAGTTTGCAAAGGCCATATACTGACCAGATCTTAAATGTACAACATATAAACTATAACTGGAACGCAAAAGTTTCATTGCTTCATACCAAATATTTCTGATATGTCAATTAATGTAAAGCGGTACTCTTCGTCTGCCGACGTGCTAAATTTAAAGTTACTTTAATTTTATAATGATGCCAAGACAATTGAAATTTTTAATAAATATTTTAATTAAGTATAAGCAGCAAAATAAGAAAGATTTTTTCTTCATAAATGTATTTTTAACTGTAAAATAATTTTTAAAATGTATTTTTAATAATAAAATAAAATAATGTTAAATAATTAAAAATAATTCAATTATAAAAAATATAAAAACAATGAGAACAAGGTGGTCTCTTAAATGCTCTTCTCCTGTCCAAACAAGGAGTCGGGGCCCATTTTTTTATTGCTGATTCTTAAAGCAAAAATTATGAGGAATCCAAAAAAAATAAAATTAGCCGGAAAATTTAGGAGCTTCTGTGGAAAATCGGAAAATTTTATTTTCATGGGAAAAAAGGTTAATTTCTGAGAAAAATTAGGAAAATTTTATTTTTCAATTAAAGCCTGATTCAATACCTTTCCAACGAGCTATCACTCGGTGCGATCGCTTTAGTAGTTTTTTTTTAAACAACTTTCAATGAGGTCCCTTATGAAGAATTCTTCAATTTTGTCACATGACAGTGGTGTACACCACCACTAAACCAGTCACTATAAAAAAAAAAAAAATATGTAGGTACATTATTTTTTGCTGGGCAATCGATTGAGACTATTTATTTTAAAATCGGAGAGGGGTCGTCCAAAAATTTGCCAATTTTGATCGTTTTCATATGGAATTGCTCCATATTAAATTAATGGAAAATGCAGTGAAAAAGACGACTACTGATTTTTCATTATATACCACCCATTTTGTTGTTTATTTTCAATCATTGTTTACTAACCAATAAAAGTAGTAAAAACAATAGAAAGTCGTTTAAAATAACCATCAATTTTTTACTGACAAAAAGTTAGAAAAAACTACTTTTGAGGTTTGTTTTCAAATTGAAAGTTTTTTTATTTGCAGAAAACATAAAATTTAACATTTAACTAAAAATATTAACTCCTACTGAATGTCTGTAAAATTTTTATAGTTTGTTTTTTGAATGACTGATTCAAATAGTTAAAAAATATATTTCTATGAATTTCAATTGATTCTTCATTGAAAAACAAACTTTACGTATTACTTTTTAAATAAACTGTAGTCGGTAACGGAAAATATATTGTGAGTGTGTATAACAAAATTACACGAACATTGTTATCTAATACAGCCAACTATTATGTATAGCAGTGTATGGCTATTAGTTATAGCAGTGTCCGGAAAATTAATTTCAAATCCTGCATTTTTTTTTTACAAACAAATTTTTTTTTATATATTTTTTTTATAAAATAGATTCCATAGATTATATTGTTGTATTTAATCTGATAAAATTTGATCTGAGATTTTTTGAAAAAATTAAGATCTTTCTAAATCCCCAAATATAGTGCTGGGTCTAATTTGATCTGTCATTTTTCGGATCAAATAAGATCAGTTAAATATTACAGCAGATGTTAAAGAATATCAATTTGGATATGATTAAATATTGTGCCAGATCAACTTTTTTTTTTACTCGGATACTCAAGTTTGCAGAGTCCTTGCATACAACCTAGCTACAAAATTGACTCTCTGACCCCAGTGTGCTGATATTTTGTAAACGTATAAATTTGTTTTTATACTTTACGCAAATAAAACGTGATACATACGTGTAAAAAAATTGATAAATTCTTTTCTTAACATCTATAATTTAAATAAAAATAACAAATACTACCTACACCACACAGATATGGGCTTAACAAAATCATTGATATTTACAAATGAAATAACAAAAATTTATTAAATCTGCATGAACATATTTTGTATTTTAAAGATACACTAACAATATACATTACACTTGAAATGCCTAAAGCAAAGCAACTGTGTGCAATTTTTATTATACGAAGAAAACTTCATTATGGCAATCGAATTCCTCAAAATATAATAACCAAATTTCTTTTGTCACAAACAAATTCATTGGAATTATTCAATAAAATTATCCAGTTGGCAAGAAATTTGGTTTTCACGTTGAATCTGTTTTATACACTCTTTGCTATTTGTGTAAAGATTTCAAGTAAAAAGTCTGACCTAAATAAATTAATTGAAAATTGACACATAATTAAATTAATTCATAAGAATTTGCAAAATGTTAAAGTAGATTTTAAGGGGTTGATATATAAAATTCTTTGTTTTATGTATATTTTTTAGTCTGCAAAAGTTTTAAACAAATATTTATTTTGAAAAAATTTGTTTAGTAACCCAGCAAAAATGAAGCTGCCAAAGAAGCATTAAAGCATCACTACTATGGCAAAGGCATCACTTCCTTTCTGATGGTTTATTGATGAATTTAACACTAGCGTGTCATAGGATGGAAGTATTCAAATGTAGCTACTAGCATTACTCATACTTTAAGGAAGCAATGATAATACAATGATTAGATATTCTGATGCATAAATGGAAAATGTTCATATACTTTGTAATATTTAAGCTTTGATGAAAATTTAATTCATAAGAATGCAGAAAAATAAGTTTAAAGAAGCGAAATTTATGCATTGATTTACAATTACTTCTTATTAAAACAAATAAATAATTCTTCATTAGTGAAAAAGCATTTTTGAAACATTTTTCAAAAATTTTAATGCATTTTTAGACAAATTTTAAAATATTTTTGGATAATTTAAAAACTGGTTGTACAATTTTGAAAAACTTTTAGACAATTTTAAAATATTTTTGAACAATTTTAAATAATTTTTGCACAATTTTTAAACATTTTTGGGCAATTTGAAATAATTTTTCACAATTTTCAAATTATGTTGGTAAATTCTGAATTAAAACTGGAAATGATGTAGTGTTAAAAGATAAACATAATGCAAAAATGCAGAGATTGTGTCGTCATAAATATTTGAGGCTAAAAAATTTGAGGGTAAAAAATGTGTTTTTCTTGATTTTTCAAAACTTTTATAAAAATTGCAAAACTGCATAAATTCCAACCCTCATGAAATGATTTAATAAAAAAATTTCATTAGAACTATTTTCTCAATTTGAATAAATGAAAGAATACTCTTTTTGTTACGAAAATGAAAGAATACTGTTTTTGTTACGAAATATATTTTTTTATTCAATATATTCTCCTAGAAGCTCAATACACTTGTTCCAATGATCTTCAATAATTTTATCCCATCCTTATAATGGTTTTCCGGAAGCTCTGCAAAATAACCGTCTACGGCTGCTATGGCCTCTTCATTCGAAGAAAAATGCTTTTCACGAAGGAATTGTTTGAGATTTCTGAAGAGATAGTAGTCACTGGGAGCCAAATCTGGTGTATACGGTGGATGTTTAAGCAATTCGTACTTTAATTCTTTGAATTTAGCCATCGTCAAAACACTTTTGTGAGCAGGTGCATTGTCTTGATGAAAAATGATTTTTTTCTTCTTTAAACCAGGTCTTTTCTCAGGAATTTTTTCATCCAGCTGATCCAAAAGGCTGCAATAATATTCAGAGTTGATTGTTTTACCTTTTTGAAGATAATCAACAAAATTCCTTTTGCATCCCAAAAAACTGATACCACAACCTTCTTTGCTGATCGTTGTGACTTCACCTGTTTTGGAGCTGAACAACCAGCTTCAGTCCACTGTAAACGTTCTTGTTTCAATTTAGGATCATGGTGGTAGATCCAAGTCTCATCCATAGTTATAAAACGACGCAAGAAGTCGGTTTTATTGGGCTTAAAACGCTCCAAATTACGCTGAGAAATTTTTTTTCGATCCAGTTTTTGTTGAATTGTTAATGTGTGCGGCACTAACTTCCCAAACAGTTTTTTCATACGTGATTCTTCATGTAAAATATGGAGTACTCGTTCGTCTGTGATGCCTATGGCATTAGCAAATTCACGCTTAGTCAAACTTGGATCTTCACTAACCATATTATGTACCTGCTCAATGATTTCTGCTGTAGTTGCAGTTTTTGGTACGACCACGTTTAAATTCACCAGCCCAAAATTCAACGGTGCGTTTTGAAGGTGAGGACTCCTTATACACTTCTAACAATTGTTCATAAATTTCCTTTGCTTTTAAGCCCTTCAAAACAAAGAATCTAATGACTGCACGATATTCAATTTTTTCCATATTAAAAAATAATCAATGACACATCAACTTCAAATGGCTTGTAAATAAAGAAAGAATTGACAGAATGACTTGCAACTTTGCATGTGTTCTCAGGACAGTTATACCAACTTAAGAAAAAAAAAAGTTTGTAGCTAGCAGTGCCATCTCTTGGTGAGCGCAGGAACTTTTCAACCAACCTGTATGCTTTAGAAGTAATGAAGAGTGATATTTTAATATATGCATCGGGTTTATATCCAGATCACTGCATTTGAAATATGAACACATGAATGCTTTTGGAAGTGCCTTAGAATAACACCAAAAAATCATAAAAGAATGTCAACTGAAGTTTAGGAAACAATGAAAGAAGTTAAAGTCACAGAATGTCTACCATTTTTTTTGCTGGGTAATTATCCGGCCTAGGAAACATTTCGGCGTACAAAATAAGTTACAAATAAAGAGATATATTATTAACAATGAAAAATTAAAATCAACAATTATACATTGTGTTTGTTCAATTAAAGAATTAAATTTTGTTTGCGTTTTACAAATTTCGTTTTATCGCTTATGACATAAATAACATCTGGGTCGACAACGATAAATATTATTTCATACATTTTGTATGAGAAGCAAAATGTCGTTTGTCGTCATTTTAGAATCTATTTAATGTTATACGACAGCACACTTAGGCTCGATTACTGCGAATGTCTAGTAAAAATTGAACAAACAGTTAAATCAAAAATTTTATATGGAAAACAATCAAACAATTTCTCTAAAATCACAACTATAGTGAATGTCGAAATAATATACACTTGGAATCTCGCGGCTTCCACTAGAATCAGGTGGAAATCTCATAATTTTTGGTGCAAACCAACAGAATCCATATAATTTGACCAGAAAAATAAAAGTCAAAAATAATTATTAATTTTGTGACCTTATTGAAAAAAGTCATAACGAACATAACATGAAAAAAAAGAACAATATGAAAAATATTTTTAAGTTTTTATTACTTGTAAGCATTTTTTACATTAGTTAGTTCTCTAATGGTTGTTAGTATTGGTTATACAAGTTAATAATGTCGATTTTTTTGCTTGAAATTATTCCCAGCGAAACCACACTACCAAATAATGTGTAAAGTAATGTGTAGCCATAGGGGCTCATGAATTACTTAAGACCTTACTTCACTGACGAATTTTACAGGCGATGAGCCTCAAAGTAATGTATATACCAATTACTTTAGAGGTTATAATGTAAGGGGTTACTTATATGGTTACGAGAATGGAAAAAGTAATGTGTCTAAAAATAGATTTTTAAGAAAGAGGAATTTTTATTAAAAAAAAATATTACAAATAGTTTATTTAAAATATTTGCAATTAAAAATAATGTGGTCAAGATGGGAATCGAACCAGGGAAATCTGGTTACCAGCCAAGATTACCAAAGTTTTGCTGGGTTATAATAACAAAATGAATTGATGCATTAGTAAAAGTATTGTCCATCGTTAGCCACTACTTTTTCCCATCTTTCTGATGGCGTATGGATTCCGCGCCAAAAGAACTGCTCCGGTTTTGAGTTAAAGAATGCATCAAGCCAATTTCCGATACCCTGTTCTGAAGTGAAACGTATTCCAGTAGTCAGAAGGGGCCAGGTCTGGGCTATAAGGCGGGTGAGCCAAAACTTCCCATCCACTGTTTTCCAAATAGTTTTTGACCGGTCTTGCAACATGTGGCCGAGCGTTGTCATGATGGAAGATTATGGCCTCGTGTCTGGTCGAATATTCTGGTCGTTTTTCGTTGATTGCTCTCTTTAAACGAATCAATTGTGATCGGTATAGGTCCCATGTGATCGTCTGACCCGATTTCAACAGCTTATAATACAAAACACCCTTCTGATCCCACCAAACATAGTAAACAAATTTATTTTGGAAATAACATTTTTAACCAATTTCGAAACTGTCAACGGCAGTAATTAGAAATGAATGCGTATAAAAGCTTGTTTTACTCAGAAGGAACTGACTTTAAGATTATTGTTGGTTTAAAAGAAGATTCGAAAAAAACCCTCGTAGAAAATGAAAAAGTTAAAAAAAAAATGAAAAATTTTTATATTATTGAAAAAATCTCTACACATTTATATAAATAGAATACGGGAAGTATATATATTTCTAATTAATGCCGTTGACCGTTTCGAAATTGGTTAAAAAATGACTGAGTTATAAAAGTTTAATTGCTCCAGTAAAAAAAAAAAAAAATACGAACAGTGTGATCCCAAATTTTCAACATATTAGCTTAACTTGGTTGAAAAATGTGGTCAATGTAACAAATACGCAAAAGTGGACATTACATATAAACGGCCATAAAATTTTACCACTACCCTACGGGAAATGGACTAGTCACAGAGTTAGTCACGTGACTGGAACTTTGTGGCAGAAACGGGTCCTCGAGTTGGTTCTCTTATATGAAAGTAACCGGAAACTTTAACATGGGCTTGTCATAGGAGGTGGTAATTTCTACCTTTTAAGCTTCTTGCGACCTTGCGCTGACCTTGTGTAGGGTACCATATCACTGCATTGGTGTAAGTGAATGCGCAACAGAACAGGTTAGAATTATCTAACACATAAATAGTCTCATGTTAGATACTACGTGATGTGTACCAGAACTAGTACAAAATGAAACGTTACGTGACTGGCTCAAGTGTACATATCACAGGTCTGAGTACAAGTAATTAATAAAAACCTGATTACGTATCAATCACAATGTGTTATGTTGCAGAACTTGTAGGAAATGAATAATTTCGTGACATGTCACTTGACTGTTGCAAATATGTCAAACAGCAAACGAAAATTAGTTAGCATGTAACCTGTCAATATTTTTTCCGCTTGTCTCATATTAAGAACATGTTTCTGAAAGATTCCATAAAGTCCAGTCACTGAGTTTACCTGCAAAGTTTATTACAAACGTTTTTACAATTTTTTATGTTTTGCGACTTTAACTATTTTCTCAAAAAAAAAAAAAAAAAACAAACCATCACAGAATGTGAATATTTTTCAAATTTAATCAAAATTGAAGAACAAATAATTCTTTGCTATTTCATTAAACAAAAAATGAATTCTAAATTTTCAAATTATGGGTGGGGTTAAAAGCAGGTCTGTGGAGGCAAATCTGCTGCTAACTCTTTATTATGAATAAGGGGATAAATAATTAGTTTTGTAATTCACTTTTTAAAAATGAATTAAATTTGGCTCGAATAACATTCCATAAATGCTTTCGAGACTTATTTAGGATTCTCGTTAACATATGTTAGTTTAACCTTTCGCAAACAAATTTTGATAACATACAAACAAATTTAGATGTCCCTTTAAAAATTGCTATTTGAATATTTAGGTCATGTGCGAGGTAGCTAAATAAATTCTAAACTAAATACAAATTGACAAAAGGACATATTGAAAATTATTCGGTGGTTTACTCGGTTTTATATGAAATTTTACACACACGCAAGTATCGCATAGACAAGCTGAATTCCAATTTCTTATAAAATGAGCTGAATTACTTTCTACTGGAGTGTTTGAGCGACGTTCAGTTTAAAATTTCGCGAATTTTTAATTTGTGCCATTTTTGTGATCGTTACGTGGTTTGAATGAATAGCAATCTGCGAATCAATTTTAACAAATCATTCCAACAAAAAATGGTGAATTAGATATATATGTTATTTCGCGAATTAAATCATAAAACAATAATTTGTAATCGAAACAAAATTAATTAAATATAAATTAAATTAAATCACATATATTCCACTTTATTCAATAGCAAATAATTTCTTAAAAATTATTATAAATTAATCACAGACTTGTAAAAACTGTTTGTCCAAATTAATTCGAAAAATGGATTAATAAATTTACAACAAATAAAGTCTAAGGGCCAGTATTATAGTAACAACTTCTTAGGAGTTTTAACTGTTTAAATGAAACAGTGTCCATAATGACGTTAAGCGAAAAATAATTTTTTTATATTTTAACTTGATGAATTTTGTAATAAAATTTAAACAATGTTAAGAGAAAAGAGTCGTCTATCAAAATTTTTAATAACAAATTTTGAATGCTTGGGATAACATCCCCCTAAGTGCATCATAATAAACTCTTAAGTGTTGTGTGATACCTATTAGTCAGTCGCGGCCAGCTTGATTTGCATGTCATTGACACTTTATCGTGAAAATTAACTTCACTTTGAATTAATGCAACTATAGGTTACTATCTTAGCAGTTGCATAATGACTTCTTTTTGAAGTAGATAAGTATTATGTCATCATTTCTGCAGACACAGAGTCGGTTCTGTTTAAATCAGTTTTGTATTATGTCAGCTTTGTAACAGTCGCGGGATTGGAGTTTTCGCAACCGATTTATTTCAACTATAATAGTCCTCATTTCTTTATTCTACATTGGTGTTATGTTCATTTCTCTCTAGTTACATGATATACAAAGTGGCGCAAAAGTAATCCTCCTATCAGAAAATGCTATAAATTTTTCGATTGGCCCCTAATGTCAGTTCTGTTTTGACATTTGTGTAGTAAACACATGCGAAATACACGTTAATAAACAATGTTACGCTACACTGCTCCAGAACGCGGAACATTGGTGACTATTTATTTGAGCAATAATGAAGATGATTTTTCATCAAAAATAATCATGAGTGACGAGGCCCATTTTCATCTTAGCGGGTACGTAAATAAGCATCGCCTGATTTGACCGCTCCAGACTTATTTTTGTGGGGCTTTTTGATGTCGCGGGTTTATGTCAACAAGCCTCAGACTCTTGCAGCTCTTAAAGACAATATCCGTCAAGAGTGTGAGGACCTATCGCCGGAAGTTTTGGCCAAAGTGATGGAAAATGCCATAAAAAGGGCTCAAATGACAATCAACTGTAGCAGCGGCCATTTACATGACATCATATTCTCGACTTGATGTAAAAAAAATTAAAAGACCAAATAAAAACAAGTAAGAGCGGCTAAATTCGGCTATGCCGAGTCTTATATACCCTTCACCATGGTTGGAAAAAAACTGAAGTTTATATATGGACATATATGAAATGGACAGATTTATATACGGACGCCTTTAAGAGGAAATTAACCATTTAGTTTGGAGATAAAACTTGGACTCGGGAAGATTTATGGTTCCAGAAAATAGGTATTTTAAAAAAATGTATGTTTTGGGCATAACTTTTTTGTATCTGAACCGATATTTCCGAGTTTTTTTTAGCAAATATGTTATACTAAAGATTTTCGATCTTTTGCTATATAAGACGAATCCATAGGTCATATTACAGCTCTAGAATAGTGTTTGTTGTTTGTGTATAAAAGGTGAAGAGGTGAAAGAAAAGAATTTCAACAAATCGTTAAAAGAAATCACTAGAACTGCATGTGTTTTATTTCTACAAAATAGTTTGATTTAGCTGGCAAATTTGCATTTGGGATTTTATTTCGCTTTTTTATTAGAAATATTTGTAATTTCTTTAGCTTAGTTTTTAAAATTTGAAGGAAAATAGTTTATAATTTTTTTTATAAATTATTATAAGTTATGACCTAAAATAGTTGCACTCAAAGGTAAATTATGTATAAAATTTTCTTAATATGTGAGAAATAAAATGGTTTAAAAATCTTTTTATAAATTCTTTTAAATCGGAGCAAAAAATAGAAATAAAACCGTTTGTATTTTGTTTGTATCAGAGGGTTTTTATACAAATTTTGATGTTTTTAGCCTATTTATGGATTATTTAATTATTAATATAAAATTTTATTTAAATTAATTATTAAATGTAAAAAAAAAAACAAAAAATAAACAAAAAAATCTTAACGAACCCGCGACCCTTCCACCTGTGGTGAAAGGTATAAAAACGTTTGTATTTTGTTTGTATCAGAGGGTTTTTATAAAAATGTTGATGTTTTTAGCCTATTTATGCATTATTTAATTATTAATATAAAATTTTATATAAATTAATTATTAAATGTTAAAAAAAAACCAAAAAACAACAAAAAAACAGTCTTAAGAAAATAATAAAAAAAAATGTACAAAAAAAAAAGTGAATTGACCTGGCTGAGATTTGAACCTCGAACCCCGCGGCCTTAGAGAAAAAAAAAGTATTTGTGACACAGCGTCTAGACAACTGAGCTATTGAAGCTCACACAAAATCATCGTCAATAGAGGTACATATATAAAAGTCTTCGTTCATTAGAGATTTGTTTAGTTTTTATTTAAATGACAAATCTTTATATGTGTGTTGTTTGTGTATAAAAGGTGGAGATGAAAGAAAAGAATTTTAATTATTAATATAAAATTTTATATAAATTAATTATTAAATGTTAAAAAAACCAAAAATAAGCAAAAAAAAGTCTTAAGAAAATAATAAAAAAAAATGTACAAAAAAAAAGTGAATTGACCTGACCGAGATTTGAACCTCGAACCCCGCGGCCTTAGAGAAAAAAAAAGTATTTGTGACACAGCGTCTAGATAACTGAGCTATTGAAGCTCACACAAAATCATCGTCAATAGAGGTACATATATAAAAGTCTTCGTTAATTAGAGATTTGTTTGGTTTTTATTTAAATGACAAATCTTTGTATGTGTGTTGTTTGTGTATAAAAGGTGGAGATGAAAGAAAAGAATTTTAACACATGGATGTGTTGTTATGCTCAAAATTCTACATACATATTAAACAAAGGGATTTTACTGGAAAAATTAGAGGTAGTCCTGGTTTTTTGCTAATATCTCAGCCATTTATTAACCGATCTGTCTGATTTTTAATAGCAAACAGAAATGGATCACATGTAACAGAAATAAAAAAGAATCAAGTCCTCATCATGTCTGGGTTCTTCGGAAAACCCATTTCAACACACAGACGGACAGACGGACATCGTTAAATCAACTTCGCTCTTCATAAGGACCCAGAATATATATACTTTATAGGGTCTAAGATCAATATTGTAGAAATTACAAACGGAATGACAAACTTATATATACCCTTCCACCTGTGGTGAAGGGTATAATAATCCACAAGAAGAATCAAAGTTTTTCATTTGTTTTTTAAATTACAGCCAAAAAACATCGGAAGGTTATTTTTGCGCCACCCTGTATCTACAAATAACTAGTCAAGGTTCTGCCACCATTTCAATAGTTGGGACACTGGTAATTTTACAGCTATTACCACTTTTTCAGACACTGAATTATATTTTACACCAGTATTGTGACATGTCCCTCATTCAGCTATCATAGATTTATCACCTTGAATCAATCGACCCCTCATTTCCCGTAGGGTACCTATACAGCGCCAAAACGTTTTAATAGTATATAATAATATCTACTCATGAAAATATTGTTGCACAGTGTAATTTTACTTATGGCCCTATAATGGTGTCTTATAATTTACACAAAAATAAACTAAAATATGATTGACATTTCTATGAATATGAATTTGTAAATTCATCATTAAAATACACTGGTTTACAAAATAATAAAATTTTTCTGCGTACTTAAGCGTAATTGCTTTTTGTCATTTTTTTTTTTTTTTGGCAAATCTTATTTAATTTTTAATTTTATTAGCCCAACAAATATAATTCCAAATGATAAAAAAAAATCGTCCTTAGATATCATAATATGATCCATAGGAATCATATTTATGATCATTAGGAACATACTATGGGAAATTAAGATTAATGAATGTCTAGGTACACATCAGCGCTGTTTTTTGTTCCGAATCCACATAAAAAAATACTAAAGCGAAACATTCCGATTTTTTGTTGATGTTTTGTGATTCACATCCACAAAAGAATTGTGAAATATTCCGTGTAGAAAAAGATGGGTGAAAATAAAATGAAAACATTCTTCTCCTAAGAAATATTTATTGGACTATTAAAAATTTTGTTTATATTAATTAAAATTTAAAATGTTTTCTTTTAATTTTTACTTAAATGTTAAAATTTGTAAAACATTAAATACATACATAAATTATTTAAAAAAGTGTCTATAATTTTTAACATTTTCTTTCGGAATTTTAAAGCCAAACAAAAATTACTTATGGAATTAATAACACAAAATAAAACTTACATGGATTCGTCGGTCAGTGTCATAGGATCTGATGCCTCAAAAAAATTTATAATGTTTAACAACTAAAAAAAAAAAAATACAAATGATTTTTTTGTGCATATGGCATTTTAGAAAAAATTTGAATACAAAAAAAAAAAATCCAAAAATATGTCAATTCCAAAACAGCAAATTTCCAAATATTTGAATCATTTATGGACTTGAATATATCTGTTCTTGAGGTTGAGTCTTCGTATGACGACGTTGGAATAATAAGGGTTAATTGACAATAGAACTGGCATATTTTTTGGATATTCGTAAACGTTTGGCTTTATGGAATTTATTATATTACATCCCAGCAAAATAAGAGCTGAGGAAGAAGTAGTTAAACACTACAACTACTGAACACGAAGTTGTGAAAATTTCGGTGAATCATTAATGATTTTAACATTGCCGTGTCATTGGGAGGAAGTAGTTTGTTTCGGTGCTATGAAAAATCAATGAGCAGATGGACATTTTCATTAGTTTACGGAAGTTGTTATATATAGGGCCTACAAAATAAATATAGGGAGTGGCTTTTTTTAAGTTAAAAATGTAATTTTGAACACGCCAAGAATTATTATTCCGACCAGGACAAAGTGAATATCACGGGTATGCAAAATATGTTTTCAATGAGGCAATTAATGACTACAGGAATCAACCATTTATGGACTAACTAAATAATTGTTTTTTTTTTTACTAGTAGGGATTAATATCAACATTTTGCAAGTTGTTTAAAATGACTTCTTACAAATGGAAAAATTTGCAATATTAACTTCTTTGTATGTTCTGAAAAAGAGATTCGTAAAGAATAACATCCATTTTATTTTGCTGGGATATATTTTAAATAAGTGGCAACCCTGGTTTGGAGACATAAAAACACCCTTTATTTTGACTTCACTTTTTATTACTTTAACCTTGGGATTTGGCTGGTTAAAAAAATACGAGTCTTTTATTTCCAAATTTAATTAAAATCTGCTGGTCCGCATCGGGAGACCACTTTTGTAATTATGACCTTGCGGGAGAAAGCGGTGAGTTGGGAATTGGGCCTTGTAGCGTGATAGGTGAAAACAGGACCGGCTCCAAAAATACATATAACGAGATAGGGCAAAAGAGGACCGGTTCCTAAAGTATCTACCACTTTAACGGTTTAAAAGTCTATATCACGTGGTGGGTCTGAAAGTATCAGTCCTGTGGTTTTGGTTTCTTAAGTACTAATCACGTGATGATAACGTATTAGGTCTGAAAGTACTAGTCCCGTGTTAGGTGAAACTCAAAAAACTCGGTTTAAAAGTCTATATCACGAGATGAGTTTTAAAGTACGAGTCCTGTGATATGTTCATTGGGGTTAGTTGTGTGACATGTTGTTTTAGACCAGTCATGTGACATACCACTGAGGGAAATTGACCCCCTCCTATGACAAGGACCTATCCCAAACACGTCACGTGACCGGTTCATTGTGATAGGTACCGGTTACGGGACCGGTTTTTTATATGAAAAGGACCGGTCAATTTAACATTGGCTTGTCCTAGGAGGCGGTCAATTGCCCTCTCTGATATGTCACAGCACTGGTCTAAAAGAACATGCCACACAACAAACCCCAAAGAACATATCACAATTCCAACAAAAAAGAACATGTCATTACTTGTAAACATGTCAGGTACTTTAGGAACCAAAACTCTTTTCATATATCTCGTGATATATATCTTCGGAACCGGTCCAGTTATCACCTATTACATGACAGGTTTCAATTCCCAACTGACCCCTTTTTTCGCGCAGGGCGGTTTTTGCGTCTTAAAAATCTCTATTATTTGCGAATTTTGATTTTAAATATATGGCCATGTCAAAAGTAAAATGTTGGTTAATGGGGGGTTAAAGCCCTTTATTCCCATTTTCAAATAAACTAAAAAAAGACGGAGTATACATTAATGATAATTGGCTTCCTGATTCGATAAAAATCTCAAAGAAATTTAAAAATCTATTCGACAAAATATTTAAGCTATTTTAAATCGATTTTTAATGCACAATTAACCCTTATCGAATACTATGAGCAAATTGGCTGTAAACTAGTGTTATGAACGGCTTAAACATTAGGTGAAAACATGCTCAAAGGCCGTCTTTCACCCACTTCAAGTACAGGCTTTTGTGAAAATGTGACACATTTGTGCTTTTGTAGTGTATTAACCAAATAAACCAATATAAGTGACATTTTAAAATTCAATATCGTATAAATGACAACAAGAAGTGTAATTTGAGTGACAAGATTAAGTTTGAAAAGCAAATATAAACAAAGGAAATGAAAAGTGGTAATACATAATTATTACCATATGGAATAAGGAATGTAAAGAAAAATTATTGAGAACCAATACAAAGCTTTTAAAAGCAATCTTTATGTGTATTTGTTTAAAAAAGTGCAAAATATGTTAACATACATACCAGGGAACTGCAAAATCAACTTTTTTCTTGATTTAATCATACACAAAAATTCTTGTTCACTTTTAATAATTCAACAAAATTCACTGTAGAATAAAATCAGCATCATGTTACTGAACGCGTAATTGGAATCAGTGTGAATCATCTGTCGTTTATGTTTTATGCAAATGTAATCACTTAACAGTGTTCAGTAACATGATGCTGATTTTATTCTACAGTGAATTTTGTTGAATTATTAAAAGTGTACAAGAATTTTTGTGTATGATTAAATCAAGAAAAAAGTTGATTTTGCAGTTCTCTGATACATACATACTTGTTTTAAAGTTACATATTTATTTTGTGTTTTTATTAATCACAATACTTTTTGGCAGACTTCGAACATATTTCTTTTTACATTTACAATTTGAGACATACGTGTTTTTTTTTGGCTTGCTTTAAGCATAGTAAATTGTTTTTCACTCGAACTTTATTAGCCCTTAAATGTAATTTAAATTGTAAAAATTCATAAAATTTTTAATTTTGTAAAAAAAAAACACACAATCACAAGAAACCCAAAATGTCGCTTGTCTATTAAAATTGCGTGAAAACAAATTGTACTAAATTTGCACGAGAAATTTATTTAACTTGAAATCTAAACAACTTACTATGCTTCAATAAAGGTATACTGAATGAAAAATGTTTATGTTTGTTTTTTCCCAGCAAGCAAAGATAATAATTTATGACTCAGAAATAGCTTCCAAAAGCATAAAATGTTATTCAAAAAAAAAAAAAAATCCCTCTGTGTATACAGAAATGACTTACAAGAAAACTATTCTGAATAAAATCTGAACATGTTATAGGGGAGACAGAAACATAAATATGTGTATTATTTTAGCGGTTCAGTGTTATGTTTAGGGATTAAAAAGTTTTAAATAACTTTGAAACTTATTTTTACCTCCTAAATATCAACTTGGGTCAATATGTTTATTAAAGGCTTTTTACACTAAACAACACCTTTGTGAATGGGGTGGAAGATGTTGAAAACGTGAAAAATGAATTTACATTGGCAACATCGGACATCTTTCATTTGCCATTTATTCAGCTGTCAAAAAATAAAAGAAAAAGACTTATAATTTTTGTTAAAAATAAAAAATATTAAAAAATGTAGTTGTTGCTTTGCACGAACAAACCCGAATTTTAATGCTGTACATGTGCCGCTCATTTTCTTTTGTTGAATAAATTTGTTTTGTTTATTTTTTGCATTGTCAGTTTGCTAGTGATGGTACAAAGAAAATCGATTTTTTTTGCCATTTTTTTTAGTGATGACACTTAAAATAACGAAAGATGTAAGATGGAACTAAGTCAGAAAGCATCATATTTTGCAGATATAGTAGATGAAAGCCTATTACCGATATCCAAATTTCATCACACCTAAAGGACACCCATTGGGAAAATTTCCTTATAAGAGAAACAACGAACTAAATCAAAAATTTCGTCATTAATTTGCAAAATTTTTGAGCAGTTATGAGTATTTTGAAACAGCTTTTATTTTTCTTTTTGAAACGGCTTTAGATTGTTGAGACAACTTTTCTAAATACTTTCTAAAGGTTAATATTTTTCTATTGAAAAAGTGTTTAAAAAAATAAACACTAATCACTTTTATGAGTCATTTAAATATGTTTGTTATGATCGCTCCGAAACTGCTGGCTCGATTAAATAAATAAAATTAAAAGAACAAAAAAATTGTTAAAAATAAAATATGTTAAATCATTTTAAAACCCAAACATATGTATAGGGTGTCTCAATAACAGTGTACTTTTTAAATCTAGTATAATTTTTTTGGCAGCTGGCATATATGTTTATTTCGATTATTAAAAATGGAGAGCAAACCAGCAGACCATAAAAAACGCCGGCAATTCGTTCAATGAGTAATGGAGCAAATTGCCAATTTTTCAAAAAAAAGTCATCTTCTTTGATGAAACGCGGTGTGATTGGGCCTTACTTTTTGAAGATGAGGCCGAAATTGCGGTTACTGTGAACGGCATTCCTTACAGTAATAGGGGGCCACTTGACGGATATTTTACTCCATACTTCATCGGAACATGTCTTCTTTACAATCCAATAAAGAAAATCATAAATATCTTAAAAATACCTGTTTTTATTTTAAAATGAAAAAGTGCATTCTTACTGAGACACCCTTTAAAAGAATTATTTTATTTTAACCCATTTGGGATTATTTCACAGAGTCATATAAAAATTGGAGTTACATATTTTATTAGTAACATGCTTTTTTTTTTTGTTACAGAACACATTCGTTGAAAAATCTTCAACAATTTTTATTCCAAATTTTTTAAACATAAAAAGATTCAAAATAATATGAATACCACAAGATTTCTCATTACTTAATCATCAAAAAGAATTCAGATTTTGATATCATTGCTTTACACCTTACTTCACTGATTAATTTTATGGGCGATGATGAGCCCCTACACTCACCAAAAAAAGTCTGTAATGGCAACTGAAAATTTTGCTGTTATTACGGGAAATTTTGCTAATATGAGCTCAGCGGTATATTTTTGCTAATCTTAGCAACACATTTCTGATGACGTGTTGTACAATGAAATTAGTAGAAAAAATAAGTAGCCGCTACTAAATTTTAGTAAACCTTTTGTAAAGTGGAATTTAAAATCATTTTGCCAAAATCAGCAAAAAAAATTGACTCAATATTATTAATGTTAGTACAACCAAATTAGTATACAAAATTAGTAAGCGCTACTAAATTTTAGTAAATTGCTGTAAACTCAAAAAATTGGTTAATATAGCAAAATTTTAATTTATAAAAAAAATATTAAAATACACATTTAAACTCAATTATTTTTAGATACACTTGTTACACTTTTCCTTTGAAATTGCCTTACGAATTCGAAATACAGGTTGGTTGAAAAGTTCCTGCGCTCACCAAGAGATGGCACTGCTAGCTCCAAACATTTTTTTCTCAAGTAAGTACAACTGTGCTGAGAACACATGCAAAGTTGCAAGTCATTCTGTCAATTCTTTCTTTGTTTACAAGCCATTTGAAGTCGACGTGTCATTGATTTTTTTTAATATGGAAAAAATTGGATATCGTGCAGTCAGTAGATTCTTTGTTTTGAAGAGTTTTAAAGGAAAGGAAATTTATGAACAATTGTTAGAAGTGTATAAGGAGTCCTCACCTTCAAAACGCACCGTTGAATTATGGGCTGGTGAATTTAAACGTGGTCGTACCAGCCTTGAAGACGATCCACGCGAAGGACGATCAAAAACTGCAACCACAGCAGAAATCATTGAGCAGGTACATAATAATGTTAGTGAAGATCCAAGTTTGACTAAGCGTGAAATTTCTTATGCCATAGGCATCTCAGACGAACGATCGCGTGGATCGTATTCAAGGCTGCTACGACCACGCTTAAATTCACCAGCCCAAAATTCAACGGTGCGTTTTGAAGGTGAGGACTCCTTATACACTTTTAACAATTGTTCATAAATTTCCTTTGCTTTTAAACCCTTCAAAACAAAGAATCTAATGACTGCACGATATTCAATTGTTTCCATATTAAAAAAAAATCAATGACACGTCAACTTCAAATGACTTGTAAACAAAGAAAGAATTGACATAATGACTTGCAACCTTTCATGTTTTCTCAGGACAGTTATACCAACTTGAGAAAAAAAAAAGTTTGGAGCTAGCAGTGTCATTTCTTGGTGAGCGCAGGAACTTTTCAACCAACCTGTATATGGGGTAAACTGATTGGCTTCGAGGATGGGATAGAATTTCTTAAACAACTTTTTATTAAAATGTCTTAAATACAAATATATTTTGTATTATATCGTCGGTATGCTGTAAAAAGAGCTTAAGTCACATAATTGTGTTTCTAAGTTATTGAAGATTTAAAGTTAATGGCCGCTGAAAATCGATCTAATCTAATAATCTAATAGTAAGAGCATTTATAATTAAGATGAAAAAAAAATAATTTAATTTAATTTATTCAACTTTTTTATATAAAAATAAAATTTATCTTGGACATAGGCTTTTTATATCGGATTATGTTGCCTTATTTTTGGTGGTTTTGCTTGTTTTCAAGCTTTTGTACCAGTGATGAAACTCGTCCAAAACTCATTGTTCTTTTGGATATTTATAGGAAGGCTGCTTTTATACACCTTTTTGATGTTAACTTTTTAAATCTATCGGCCGACCTTTACCAAAAAGACGTATTCCCTTATGGGTTTCATTGCGGTCGGTCGTACAAAAATTTACTTTCAACCAGTTCACCTTATCTCCGTTTTCGTCAAAATTTTTGTTTTTCATGAACTCCGATAACTCTGATAAATCCAGCAAAGCAGTATACCGCATGTGGGTTATATAATAAGGATTTCCTATGCTTTTAAATCTGTTGGACCATGCGTGTTTGAATATAATTAGCCATTCTTGAATTCTTTTTTTTCTTTTGCTTTTCGATAGCACTGTACATGCTATCAACTTTCATGTGAAGGTGTTCACTTTCTAGAAATTTATGTTCAATTAAATAATATTTAAACGCAAATTTTAGATCTACTTCATAAAATTATTTCTAAAAGTTAGAAAGTACCATTTGATTCAATGCGATTTGCTTTTGAAGGTATTGAAGTCACGGGATTGCACAAATTTATATCACAATGTTTTTTTGAAATGCCCTAAGTTTTGTTCTATTTTATCATTAAGTTAAAAAAACATTTTTGGTGCTAGCTATACTTAAACGAACAAATTTTTAAGTAGGCTTTAAACAAGTTTTTTTTTTCTTTGGATGTGAGGACTTGAGCTTTTCTTTTACAGCCAAAAGAAAAAGAAAAGATAAAATAGAGATAAAAGATTTGTGAACTTGGGTCTTTTTACAAGATCTACAAATTACTTTAAATAGACATGGGATTTTTTTTTTACAGGGCATAGACTATGACTTTTGCTACATTCTTGCAACATTAACGAACTTTCACAAAAAAGTGGACTTGAGCTCTTTTTACAGCACACCGACAATATATAAAGTAGTAGATCAATTTTATGTAGTTTACTGTTTGTAGTTAAATAAAAATCTGTGCAGGTCAATTAAAAATAAAGGAACAATACATTTATTTTTCAAAGAAATTTTTATTTGAACTTTCTTATACATTTGTTCAAAATGATTTACTGTCATGTACCGATTTTTTCAGTTTTATATATTATTTTCATTTGTTTGAAATTTAATAAAAGTTTACACACAAAACGGAAATTTGGATTTATTTGTTTTTGGTTTATTTGTTTGTACAGTTAGTACAAATTTAAATTTTGTTTGCTCTGTTTCAAAGAAATAAAAAAAAAAAATAATTCAAATAATTCCAAATTTGTTTTTTTATTTAAATTTTTTATATACAAAATTATTTTAATTTAAATTACAAGAACTTCATAAACACACACACCTACACACACATGGTCATTCACACAAAATGTGTCTTTAGACTGTTTGAGTTTACTTTTTGTAGATTAAAAAAAAAAAAACGAAAACAATTTCACATTAATGAATAATCAGTTATTTTTAACAGAATTGGTAGGTAAAATTTTAACATTTATTTTTAACTTATTAATCCTTTGTTTTGTACTGGCCAGTCAGTTGTTTCAACAACATTTAGAAATATATAAAAAAAAAACATCTACTGGTTTAAATGATAATTTTTGTTATTTTTTTAACTTACAAATTATTTTAATTTATATAGTCTAGAAAAACACATCCAATGTTCGCAGTTTTCTGCTAAAGTTCATTCTGATGAAGCGTGCAAAGTTCTAAGAATCTGACAAGAAATGTTATTATTATTATTAATCATTTCTCTATTACCCAAATGCTTAACCAGTATTTGCAAAAATCGTTTGTTTTAAAACGATGATAATATTCGCAATATTCTTGAACCCAAACAGACTAATATGGGTTAAAATATTTTTATTTGCATGTATAAATATATTAACCCTTACTAAATTCATGCTTGAATTTCAAAGGCAACAATATGACCCTAATGCATATAATTTAAAAATCTCAAAAAAAAAGAAAAATATAACAGATGTTTTATTAGGTCTATACAAAAAAAAAAACGAAGACGTTAAGATATAAAAAACTTAATTTAAAAAAACAACCATAACAAATGTTTAATATAGAAGTTAATATAAAACTCATTTATTTCATTTTTTTTTAAAAAAAAAGGTCAGGAAGTCATGCTTTTAGGATAAAAAAAATCTGACCTAAAAATGATGGATTTAAATATCTATTGTTTGTAAAGTTACACTGCATACCAACAATGTTTTGAATTTTTAAATTTTAGTTTTTCAATAGAAATTTCAAGAAAAAACTTATAAGAAAATTTTAATGATCCCTAAAACTGCACTTTTTAATTTAATTAAAATTTCGCTGAAAAGTATGCATTAAATTTTAAATTATTTTAATGCTAAAATATTAAAGTTTTAAAGTACATTTTTCAAATATTAATTATATGCTGCACCTATAAACAAACTGTATATTTTTTTCGTTTAATAGCCTAAAAGTAGACCAAATATACAGTAAAAAAAATTGGACACTTATATTAACAAATTTTAAACCAAATTATTTCTGTAACTCCTTAAGGCTAGCACAGCCAAAAAAATGTAAATAAAAGCATATTAAATTTTTATTTCGTAAAATAACCCGTTAGGGAATTTTTAACATAACAATTGTTCAGGCAAAAAATAACTTGGACATTGCAAAATTACAAAAATAAAAACCAAACAAGTATTACCAATTAAATTAATTGTTTTTAAAGTTAGTCTTAATCACATTTTACCATTTTTTTTTTATCTATTTTAAGTTCAATAAATATTTTTTTGTAATTATTTTATGTGAAAATTTCGGTAGGTGTGAATCTTGTAAACGGTTTTCAATCCCACTTTACTATTTTTGTACTGATTTTTAGTAAAAAAAATTGTTATTTAACATATCATTTTGCTATTTACATTTTACAAATTACAGTATATTTACAAATTTTTGTTGCTAATTTCAGAATTCATTTTACAAATTTTTGAAAACCGATTTGCTAAAATTAGCAAAAAAATTTACAGAAATTACCAAATTAAAACAAAATGATAAATTCGTTTATGTTTGTTTTTACAATTTTTAAACCTTTGATTGTTTCTTTTTTAATTTTGTTTTAAATATTTTTTGAAAAAAATAAATAAAATAAAAAAATTTTAATGCTCTATAAAAAAATTAATTTGTATTACATTAATAATATTTAGTACTTTTTTTTTTTGCTGATTTTAGCAAACAGATTTTAAATTCCACTTAACAAAAAGTTTACAAAAATTTAGTAGCGGCAGCTAATTTTTTCTACAAATTTCATTGTACTTTACGTCAGCAGACATGTGTTGCTAAAATTAGCAGAAAATACCGCTGGGCTTAAAGCAGCAAAATTTCCCGTAATAACAGCAACAGTTTCAGTTTCTCTCACAGGTTTTTTTTTGGTGAGTGTAGGCCGTTTTTGAAAAATGTTCTAACATTTGTGTTTCAAACTGGTATTGGGTTTAGTTTGTCGTATGCATATGTTTTTAATAATTAAATACAATAGTTTTTGTAAAAAAGATTTAAAATTGTAAACCATTTGATTTGGAATTTTTGAAGTTGTTAGATACTTTCGATCCTGTGGATCATATTTGTGGGATGAATTTGAAAATCTTAAAATGTGTTTTCAGGTGTCTCATTAACAATTCCATCAAAATAAAATAAGATTTCGATTCGTTTGAACCCAATAGTACCCCACACTGTTTTACTTTTATATGACTTTTCAATTATTTTTCATTCAACTGCTACCACCCAATCGGAATTTATAAGATTTTTGCCAATATTATTTTATTTTCTTGGCTTATTTCTTTAAAGAGAAGGTGATGCCGAAAATGTTCATTTCTAAGGTGAGTATTTGTGTAATTAAAAGAATTGTCCATACCAATTTTCATCAAATTTGGAAACAATAAAGGATATCCCCGTTGGTTGAACTGATACGCCTTAATTCATTTACTTGATTGTTTCGTGTTTAAATAGTAGTATGTATGTGTGTACATATGTATGCGTGTAGGTCTTAATTTATTTATATAAAAATTCCTATAATATCAGGGTAATAAATTAAAGTATGAGTATAATGGTTACAAATAGGAAATTGTTTTTTTTATTTACTAAATGAACAAATTAAATAGTTGTTAATCAACTTGTCAGGCACGAACTATGGCTGCCCGGTCAGAAATTGCCAATTGTACAAAAAAAAAACACACACTGGGAAACCACTGGGCACCCATGAAATTAAAAATTTATTACTAGCAGAATACTAATTTGACCTGACTAGCGTTTACCTAAAGCGTTTTCTCAGTATATTTATGTATATATTATAAACATTTTATCTTGTAAAATAACTTATTGTAAATTTGTAATTAACGATTGGCATGAAAAGCCTGATGTGTAAATATTTAATTCATTGAAACTAATAAAATTGCTATAACACAGCAGCATCACATTCATTTGAGTTGAACATACATACCAGAGATCAGCAATGAATCGTTCTTTCGCTATTCATAGTGACTAATGAAATTTTAAATATAAGTGAGTAGAGTCATTAAAAATAAACTCCTCATATGTACACATCAGAGAACTGCAAAATCAACTTTTTTCTTGATTTAATCATACACAAAAATTCTTGTTCACTTTTAATAATTCAACAAAATTCACTGTAGAATAAAATCAGCATCATGTTACTGAACACTGTTAAGTGATTACATTTGCATAAAACATAAACGACAGATTATTCACACTGATTCCAATTACGCGTTCAGTAACATGATGCTGATTTTATTCTACAGTGAATTTTGTTGAATTATTAAAAGTGAACAAGAATTTTTGTGTATGATTAAATCAAGAAAAAAGTTGATTTTGCAGTTCTCTGGTACACATACTCGCAATTACGTACAGTTATAACTACAAGTTGTTAAAAATATATGAATCCAACATCGATTCATCAATCTACTAATTTGTATTTATAATTTTAGGAAAATATTTATTATACTCACTATTGAGTTGAATCATTTAGCTCATTCAACTCATCAATGTGAAAACAAGTGTATATTTTAAAAGGGTGGTTAAATTTTAAGAGCCGATGTTGATTTTGAATAAAACACAATTTATTTGGGAAATTATTGTCATTTCTTTTTATTATGATAATATGGTATGTGTCAATTATGTATGGAACAAAATATCGGCCAAATGGCCGCCGCGACCTCGGCGGAACACCTCCATCCGATGGTCCAAACTTTCGATGACGCTGAGGCATAATTGAGGTTCTATGACGTTAATATGCCGAATTATCCTTAAGCTCTTGAACTGTTGCTGGTTTATCGACGTACACCTTTTCTTTCAAATAACCCCAAAGAAAGAAGTCCAACGGTGTCAAATCACATGATCTTGGCGGCCAATTTACATCGCCACCAAGTGAGATAACACTTTCATTGAATTTGTCGCGCAAAAGAGCCATTGTTTCGTTAGCTGTGGGGCAAGTGGCACCGTCCTCTTGAAACCACATATCGTGCACATCCATATCTTCCAATTCGGGCCATAAAAAGTTCGTTATCATCTCACGATAGCGAACACCATTCACAGTAACTGCCTGACCGGCCTAATTTTGGAAAAAATACGGCCCGATGATGCCGCCAGCCCATAAACCGCACCAAACAGTCACTCTTTGTGGTTCCATTGGTTTTTCGACAATCACTCTTGGATTATCATTCGCCCAAATGCGGCAATTCTGCTTATTGACGAATCCACTGAGGTGAAAATGTGCCTCATCACTGAAGATGATTTTCTTCGAAAATTGATCATCCACTGTTGCCATTTCTTGCCACCATTCTGACCATTGACGACGTTTGGAATGGTCAAGAGACTTTAGTTCTTGAGTCAATTGCGTGTAAATGCAAGTCTTTTTGCATAATGTTCATCAACGCCGAGCGTGAGAGGTGCGATTGTTGGGCACGACGACGAGTTGAGGTGGACGGCTCTTCAGCCACACTATCGCGAACATTAGCAATATTTTCACGGTACGAACTGTACGAGCATGCACTGGTGTTTTTACATCTCCAACAGACCCGGTTTGCTCAAATTTTTGCACGATTTTTCCGATTGTACGCACATTTGGACGATTAAATTGACCAAAAAAAATCACGAAGTGCACGAAAGGCATTTTGATTTGAACGCCCATTTTCATAATAAGCCTGAATAACTTTAACGCGTTGCTCGATTGTGTATCTTTCCATGGTTGAAATTGAGAAATGTAAAATGAAATGCAGAAAAAAACTTAACGTTTAGGTGTGGTTCACATTCAACATCGGCCCTTAAAATTTAACCACCCTTTACTATATAAAAATATAGAATACATAAGCAGAAAATTGTAAGTTTATATAGAAACATTTCAGGGAGGATTAAAAATTTACTATTTTTATGAGCAGGTTGTGAAAAAATGAATGACACGTATTTTTTATAGCTGTCAATTCCATTTTACGTTTTTTTCTTAATTTTGCCAGTCTTTTCAGAGAAACTATAGACGATATATATCAAATTAAAGGCCCCAGCAAAACTTTGGTAATGGGCGCGATATTCTCATGCGTTACCTTGTAATGATAGCTCGTAATTTTTTTAATTATTTGCAAGCATAAAGTAATAAGTTACTTATTATTGATTACGTAATATATGATTTATAAATGTAAAGTAATAATTTATATATTTTTGAAAATCTATTTTTATATACATTACTTTGTGTTTTTTGGTAAGCAAAAGGGTAATGTATGTTTGAAGAGCAACAATTTATTTAATTTAAAGCTATCAAATACTATATGCGACGATAGGTCAGTGCGTAGAGTTCTTGGCTGACAACCAGATTTCCCTGGTTCGATTCCCATCTTGACCTCATTATTTTTAATTACAAATATTTTAAATAAAATATTTGTAATAATTTTTTTTAATAAAAATTCCTCTTTTTTAAAAATCTATTTTTAGACACATTACTTTTTCCATTCTCGTAACCATATAAGTAACCCCTTACATTATCACCTCTAAAGTAATGGGTATATACATTACTTTGAGGCTCATCGCCTGTAAAATTCATCAATGAAGTAAGGTGTAAAGTAATCCATCGGCCCCTATGGCTATTCATTACTTTACCCATTATTTGGTAATGTATGGTTTTGCTGGGGTATTTTGAAGGCGCATATAACAGCGTTTTAAACGTGTTCAAAAATATACAATATTTTTTTTTGTTAGTCGAAATAGTTTGTTTCGAATATTACAAAAAACTTACTTTTGTGTGGGAATAGCAGTTGGTTTAAGCTCCAAATCACATATATTAAAGTTTATTTAATTTAAACGAAGAGGTGTCTGAGGGTTTTTTGATATTTGAAATCGTATGGTTTTAATTCGTCTTTCCCCAAATAAGTTTTTTCACCCATATTTAAAAAATTTGAAATTGTGGCAACCCTGGGTCCATATATAGGTGGTAGCAAGTTTTTGATTTTTTCGAGTACTTTCACGCTGCATAAAAATAAATTTGATTTTCATAAATTTAAGACATGCTCCCATACAAGAGTTATATATTTTGGGGACCCGTCTTTTAACCCTTAAACTTGAGCTTGGGTTGCTATAAAAAAACCCCTGTCCCTTATTTTTTTCTCCGCTATAAGATATCTGAATGCCATTAAGATCTGAGAGTTCAGGTTTGGTTTAGTTCAATTGTTAGTGCAATAGCTTATTATATTGTATGAAGAATTCATTTGGAATTAATTAAGCTTTACACTCAGAAAAAAAAAAAATTGTAGAAAAATTTGTAAACCGTTCTCAATCCCACTTTACTATTTTTGTACAGATTTTTGGTAAGAAAATTATTATTTGGCAAATCTTTTTTACAGAATATTTACAAATTTTTGTTGCCAATTTCAGAAATCATTTCACAAATTTTTTAAAACCGATTTTCTAAAATTAGCAAAAAAAAAATATTAATTTTAAAAAAGTTATTTCTAAATAAAACTTGTAGGTGAAAAACTTAAATTGCATTTAAATGTAACATAGATTAAAAAAATGGATCGGAAGTGAATATACCGACTCATGTCTGGAAATAGGACATCCACTTAAAATAGCACTAAAAAGTTTTTAGTTTTAAAAATCAGCCCTAAAAACAATTAAAATTTGACATTAAAAGTAAAAAAAAATTGACTGAAATATTTTTCAAAACAGAAATTACTAAATTAAAACAAATTGATTAATTCGTTTATGTTTTAAAAATTTTTAAGGTTTTTAAGCCTTTGATTTTTTTCTTTTTATTTAGTATAAGATACTTTTTGAAAACAATAAATAAAACAAAAAACTTTTGATGCTCGATAAAAAAATAAATTTAAAATTTTGTACTAATATTATTAATATTTAGTATATATATATTTTTTTTGCTAATTTTAGCAAACCGATTTTAAATTGCACTTTACAAAAAGTATACTAAAATTTAGTAGCGGCTACTAATTTTTCTACTAATTTCATTGTACTACACTCTGGGCTAATTTTCCCATAATAACAGCAAAATTTTCAGTTGCCATTACAGACTTTTTTTTAAATAAATTTAAATCCAGTTTTTTGGTCCTGAGATATTTTTATTTAATAAAATTACTTTTTTAAAAAAGGAAAAATTTAAAAATTTTGCAATATCCCAAAAACTGTTCTACTTTTGCACTTTTGGACTCCATGTTCGGATTCAGAGCGCGATTTTACATGGGAAATGAATGCAATATGTCGTTATACGCCAAATTGTTCTAAATTTGTGAACCAGTGTAATTAACATAAAATGCAAAAATGAGAAAGCAACAGACCAAACACACGCAACCTCAAAATGGGTATTTTAATGTTCGTGTTCGAGTCATACTTATTTTGCATCGTGCATACACATTGAGTGAAGAAAAGTCGAAATCAACAACGTCATAAATGTTATAAGTTATGAGTATGATGACTACTTAAAACTGTAGAATGAATATGAGGTTCAACATAATTTCAATAAGTTTAAATGCGTATAAGTACAACAAATCATGAATCATCATTCAACTCTACTCACTTTTTCACTACTCATTGCAGATCTCTGATACATAAAGAGTGGGGGAAAACCCATCATCTGATTTTCTTTACTACACCTAAAAAAGTTTGTAAGTTAAAATAACTGAAAATATCATTTAAAAGAAATGATATTTGATTTAAAAACCGGTCTACTTAATTTTCATTTAAATCAAATGCCTTTTGTTATTTATTTTTAAATGTTGATTAATCAACTGACACATCCGTGAGAAACAAATGATATAATTAGTAAAAATAAATGTCAAAATTTAATCTACAAATCCTTAAAAAATAAATGTTTTTTTCATTTATTCCGTTTTTGTATTTTTTGTACAATACAAAATGTATGTATGCATACGAAGCTATAAATACTTTTTGTATGAATGTGTTTGTGTATGTATGTGTGTTTATAAAGTTCTGGTAATTTGATATTGAAAAATTTTGTATATATACAACCAATTAAAATAAAAAAACAAATTGAAATTTTTTGAATATTTTTTTTGAAACAGACAGCAAACAAAAATTAAATTTGTAATAACTGTTAGGGACACAAATAAACCACAAGTTTCCGTTTTGTGGGTAAATTTTTATTAAATAAATAAAACTGAACAAAATGGTAAACGATAGTAAATTATTCCGAATAAATGTATAAAAAAGTTAATATAGATATTTCTTTGAAAAATAAATGTACGTTCCTTTATTTTTAAATGGAAAGGAATACTTTTTTATTAAACTACAAACAGTAAACTACATAATATTTTGAGTGTATAACTTTTATATAAAGTGAAACCTCAATTGATTTTTAACCGATTTGGTTCATTCGCACTTTTAATCAAAATCAGCCACTTAGTCGTTGATTTCCAAAATCACCCGTTCTTGAGGCGTATAACGTTTCATTGTTATTCACTATTAATTTTGCCCGTACCTACTTCACGAATGTCAAAACCAAACTTATTACCGTTAGCATTTGCAAAAATGCCAGCAGTTTTTAATAGGGTGATACATATTGTCCCACCTTGTATAACAAATTGCAGTTAAAACTGAATTGCTTCATTCTTTGTTTACAAAGAATTTTTATTTCAAAGAATTTTTATATCGAAATTGAATTGTAACAAATTTTTTTAATTACCCAAGTAAAAAAAAATAATTTGGCGCAATATTTAATCATATCAAATTCGGAGAAATAACAGATAAAATTAGATCCAGTAACATATTTGGGGATAAAGTTAGATCTTAATTGATCCAAAATAGGGCAGATCAAATAATATCCATCAACATATTTGGGGATTTAGAAAAATCTTAATTGATCTGAAAAATGGCAGATTAAACTAGATCCAGCAATATATTTGGACATTAAGTAAGATCAAAATTTATCCGAAAAATATCAGATAGAATATAACCTAATACCTATGTTTTAAATTAAAAAAAAATATACGAGCGCGGATCAATAAATCCGCGACTTTTTGAATGTAATACAGTTTTTTTTGCAAAAAAAAAAAAATATTTTCAACATAATCTCCTTTTAGCTCCATACACTTAGTCCAACGTTTCTCAACTTTTTGTATCCCTTCCAAAAAATAGGATTTTTCGAGGTCCATAAAAAAGGCATTTGTTTGATCAATAATTTCATCGTTGGAGCTAAATCTCTTTCCACCGAGCCATTTCTTTAGGTTTGGAAATAGGAAATAGTCACTGGTGGCTAAATCCGGAGAATATGGCGGATGAGGTACCAATTTATAGCCCAATTCATGGAATTTAGCCATTGAGACTACACACGTCACACGATTACGTTTATGGTCAATTGAGAGCAAACGCGGCACCCATCTTGCAGACAGCTTCCTTAAATCCAACTGATCATTTAAAATCGAAACCACAATGTCACACGCACTTTTACTCTTCGATCGGCCAAGACCATATCGTGGATTTTTTCGACATTTTTGGGTGTATTGACCTCAATTGGCCGTCTAGAACGTTCAGCGTCATTTGTACTTGTGCGACCACAACGAAAATCAGTAAACCACTTTTTTACCATTGAAATTGATGGTGTAGAGTCTCCATAGTATTAATCAAGCTTTGCCTTGGTTTTTTTTCACAAAAAATAATGTTTAATTAGAACTCGAAATTCACTTTTTCCATTTTTAAAAAAATCCACGAGGTTGTATGTTTTAAACAGCTGTTAAACGCAAAGTAAATGACGAAACTTGTTTAAAATTTGAGAGTAGTCTATTAACAGGCGGTACTTGATGGGAGCAGTGCTGCATTTCATATAACTACGAGGGAAGTTCGAAAAGTCGCGGACTTATTGATTCGCCCTCGTATTTATATTAAAGTACTAAAAAGCAATGCCTTCGCTAGGATTTGAACGCTGTTTGCCAGCGTTGTAGTGAGTTAAGCACTCAGCAGTGTGTGGCTGACTTTATTAGACAGTATTTTTCGAATAATAGTGTTATGCATATTTATATCTTCCGGACTTAAGGAGACTAAATTGGTTCTATATATGATTGGTTGAAAAGTTCCTGCGCTCACCAAGAGATGGCACTGCTAGCTCCAAACTTTTTTTTTCTCAAGTTGTTATAACTGTCCTGAGAACACATGCAAAGTTGCAAGTCATTCTGTCAATTCTTTCTTTGTTTAAAAGCCATTTGAAGTTGACGTGTCATTGATTTTTTTTAATATGGAAAAAGTTGAATATCGTGCAGTCATTAGATTCTTTGTTTTGAAGGGTTTAAAAGCAAAGGAAATTTATGGACAATTGTTAGAAGTGTATAAGGAGTCCTAACCTTCAAAACGCACCGTTGAATTTTGGGCTGGTGAATTTAAACGTGGTTGTACCAGCCTTGAAGACGTATGAAAAAACTGTTTGGAAAGTTAGTGCCGCACACATTAACAATTCAACAAAAACTGGATCGAAAACAAATTTCTCAGCTTAATTTGGAGCGTTTTAAGCCGAATGAAACCGACTTCTTGCGTCGTGGATGAGATGGATGGATGAGACTTGGATCTACCACCATGATCCTAAATTGAAACAAGAAAGTATGCAGTGGACTGAAGCTGGTTTTTCAGCTCCAAAGCAGGTGAAGTCACAACGATCAGCAAAAAAGGTTACGGCATCAGATGCAAAAGGAATTTTGTTGATTGATTATCTTCAGAAAGGTAAAACAATCAACTCTGAATATTATTGCAGCCTTTTGGATCAGCTGGATGAAAAAATTCGTGAGAAAAGACCTGGTTTAAAGAAGAAAAAAATCATTTTTCATCAAGACAATGCACCTGCTGTTTTGACGATGGCTAAATTCAAAGAATTAAAGTACGAATTGCTTGAACATCCGCCGTATTCACCAGATTTGGCTCCCAGTGACTACTATCTCGTGGAAAGCATTTTTCTTCGAATGAAGAGGCCGTAGACGGTTATTTTGCAGAGCTTCCGGAAAACCATTGTAAGGATGGGATAAAATTATTGGAAGATCATTGGAACAAGTGTATTGAGCTTTTAGGAGATTAGAACAGTATTCTTTTATTTCGAGCGCAGGAACTTTTCAACCAACTGTATATTATGGCCTGAGAAAAAATGTGGATGAATAATAATAATATTTAAAACAAAAAAAAAATTTATAAATTTTAACCACTTATAGGAGTTTGGGAAGCAAAGATCATATATAATTTTATACAATATGTTCATAGATTATTATAAACTAATTATATCTTATATCAAAAATTTCTAGGTCTTCTTCCGCAATGAGTTAAACTTTGAAAGTTTTGTAAAAAAAATATAAATATAAAAAAATTAATAAACCCTCAAAAAATTTTATCTCCCTGGCTGGGATTCGAAACCATTGACGTGCAACCACATATAATTTTATCCAATTATATCTTATATCATATCAAAATACTCTAGATATGCAACTGTATATAACAATATCTTAAATTTGTGTATATAATTGTATCTTATACCATATCAAAAATATTTCGTTTATTGGACCATGTATTGAATCATATATGATTATATCTCATACCATATTGGGAAATATTTTTCTTAATTGCCCATATATTATAATATCTCAAATATTAAATAGCATTTATAATTATATATGGTATCAGAATATATGTTTCTGTACAAGTCATTTATAAGTAAATGTGGTCCCGTGTAAGCCATATATAATTTTATATGATATAATATATATGGTATATCCTATCATATAAATCATATCTAATTTAATATATAATTTTATATGGTAATTCATATTGACATATGTAAATATATATGACAATATATTATTAGATAAAGCCAGATATGATTATATCTAAACTTTTTTACTTGGGTACTTAAAATTTTTTTTTAATGTTTGCAAATTGTTATTTGACATATAAAAATTTTTTGGAAATAATATAAGTTACAAAAAAATAAAAAGTTATTTTTTAGCTACAAATTGTATTGTAAATGCCTTTTTTATTTTTTTTTCATTGGCAAACGTATTCTATGAAAGATGCTTAATATTTCAAACAGAATTTTGTAATTTGTTTCTCTGTACTTTAAATTAAATTAATTAAATTAAATTAATTAAATTAGAATAATGTTTTTCTATATCGTCGGCTTAACCTGCAAGCCTGCTAAATCCACTTTTTAAGTAAATTGAGATTTTGATGCCGTGTGGTAGAGAAAGATACGCCTCGTTGACCAGCATGTAGTTTTTCTATAGTTTGAGTCTTGAAGTGTGTAAAAAGGTTTGATAAGAAAAACTGCTAAATCCACTCATAGAAAAATTTTTGTAAGAAAAACTGCTAAATCCAGTACATTATTAGTTGAGTGTTTATTACTAACTCTACTTTAGCTGTTTTTACGGCATATGGGCAGTACTGTAATGAATATGACTTTAATTTAAAAAACACAATTTATCTTAGTAACCCTTGAATTTAAATGAAATATTAAAATCTTTCGGTTTGAAAGCTGCAAATATGATATATAAGAAGTTTTTTGTCTCTCCTGTAAAATATGCTGAAAGGGAGTTAGCAGGTTTGCCGGTTAAGCCGACGATATGTTGCAAAAATTTCAATAAAAAATTCGTAAAATAAAAGTAATGATTTTTTTTTTCATGTGTTTAAAACAGTGCAAAACAATATATAAATTTAAAACGCGTTTTTTTTTCTTCAAACCATGAGTTTAATCGATTTTATTCTGATTATTTATACCCTCCACCATATATGTAATATGTCGAAATATAGGTTTAAGACCCCATAAAGTATATATATTCGTGATCCTTATGCAATTTTAAGTCGATTTAGCGATGTCCGTCTGTCTGTCTGTTGAAATGGCGATCACGACGCGAAGACGCAAGCGGGGGTGTCTATTTTTACCCAGATTATTGAACATCCTCCCGAACAGTTTGGTATTTAAAATGAGCAAAATCGGTCAAGCGGTTCAAAATTTATGAGTGAAAATGTGAAGGTACCTCAAATTTTCCATACAAATTTGTACAATTTTTCTGTATCTATTTTTGTTTTCTGTTAAGTAAGTAAAAATGTTATTAAGTCTTCTTCTTGTTCGATTACATTTATTGTTTTACATACTATGAGAATAATAACATTGTAGAGCTATATGTGTGTTACTCTAATAACTAAGTTAACGTTAAAAGCAACAGTGTTAAAGTCGCTAACAGAGCAGACCTCTGTAAATAACATTGCTTAAACTAAATAAATAACATTTCTAAATTTAAATAACAAAAGTTCTGTTACATAAATTGGCAAAACATATTCATATTACAGTTCATGCAAAATTTAGTATATACGTATGTATATCATCTTCAGCCCTTATGATTGCCGGAGGCTGGGCTCATATAGAATGAGGTAAGGTCCAGAGGAGCTGGATCGTCGTTAATACGTTCATTAAGTATACCGACAGGAGAAAGATATGTAGATCCAGCCCAGATGGTGTTTTTCTCGCTTTCTTATATTTGGCTGACAAGCATATTATCGTGTAGCGCAAGTTTCTCAACAAATCTGGCTTGCAACGACATGGAGTACCTACAGAAGGGTAGAACATCGGCATTTTCATAGACGTAACTATTTGAAAATAGTTTAATGAAATTTTCATAATTTCTTCCAATACATTTTCTTAGGATTTTCAGTTTAAATATCTCCAATCCTTTGGCTACTATAGGAGATATAGTAAGCCAGATTGGGTTTTTCTGTTAAGCTTTGTTGGTTTTTCGTTTCATTCCATAAAATGTATTTTGTTGTTTTTGTAACCTAAGACATTTATATATAAAGAAAGAGCAAAATACATAATTGCTTTAGTGCCGCTACTTTTGAATAGATGGCGCAGAATCACATTAAAACTATATCCTGTCCCATGGCGATATAGCCTTGGATTAGGCTATCAATTAATTTATTTATCAAAAATATTAAATTAACTACATACTTTAAAATATAATGCATTCAGATGCTGCTAGTAGACTTATTACATAATTTTAAAGTAAATTTTTCAAATGTTTGTCGTAATAAAAGCATTTGTTTCACATTTTTATGTCAAAAAATAAATTTTCATAGAGGAAAATAGTATTTTTTTATTCCATTTGAATTTTTGAGAATTGAGGGGTTGGCAAATGTATATTTATGTTAATTTTTTCTTTTATAAAAAAAATACACATAAATAAAGTGCAATATTGTGCTCTTAAACATCTAAATGAATATTGATTTAAAAAATTAAGGTATAATATGCACATAAAACATACATTTTGCATAGTTTTTTGGCAAATTTTAATTTATGTTACGAAGAAAATAGAAAATCAATAATACTCTACTGCATATTGTAGCAAAATATGGCTAATGGAGACTAGCTCTGCAGCAAAATATGCCTAATGGAGAGAATGCATCTTTTGATAGGCCATCTATTGACAAATAGTTACAACTCATGTTCTTTCTTTAACAAATTAATTTCTTTGTTGTATTCTCTCTATTAGACAAACACACTTCAATTTTTTAAAGAAAGAACATTCGTTGCAACTATTTATCAATACGTGGCGCATCAGAAAGTGCATTCTCTCCATTAGGCATATTTAGCTGCAGAGCTAGTTCCCATTAGCCGGAACAAAATTGAGTATTTGACAAAAAATATGCTTTAAAATGTGTTTTTTGTGCAGTCCATGTTTAAAAAACTACTGAAAATGTAAAGGTGCCTCTAAATTGCTCACCAGTCGCTTAGCAGTAAATATTTTGTATTCACCTCAAACATTTTTTAACCACAAAAATTTTTTTCACCGCAAAAAATTTTTTCACCTTAAAATTTTTTTTTCACCTCTAAATTTTTTTTCCAACAAAAAAGTTCTTTTCACATCTAAAAAAGTTTTTTTATATTATTTGTATCAAAAACAGAAGAGAACATCTTTTTAGGATATTGGTGGAGGGTATTCAAAGATTCGGCACAGCCGAATTTAGCCCTTTTTTACTTGTTTTTTAATTGAATACAAATGGCATCACATTTTATTTTTCGGATTATAAATTAAGTTTTCAAATTGGCAGCCATTTTTTTAAGACCAATATTGGTGTGGCAACCCTGGAGATTGTGGTTGCCGTAATTTAAAATTAATATTTTTTTTAAACACTGTAATATCATAATATCTCTTAAAAAAAAATTAAATAATACACTTAAAAAAATTTGTAAGTTAAAATAACTGAAAATATCATTTAAAAGAAATGATGTTTCATTTAAAAACCGGTCAACTTAATTTTCATTTAAAATAAATGCCATTTGTTATTTATTTTTAAATGTTGATAAATCAACTGACACATCCGTAAGAAACAACTGATATAATCAGTTAAAATAAATGTCAAAATTTTACCCACCAATCCTTAAAAAATAAATGTTTTTTTCATTTATTTGAAATTATTTCCGTTTTTGTATTTTTTGTTTTTTTTTTTTAATATACTCGTACAATACAAAATGTATGCATATGAAGCTTTAAATACTTTTTGTATGAATGTCTTTCTATATGTATGTGTGTTTATGAAGTTCTTGTAAATTGTATTGAAAAATTTTGTATAAATACAACCAATTTAAATAAAAAAAACAAATTGAAATTTTTTGAATATTTTTTTTTGAAACAGACAGCAAACAAAATTTAAATTTGTAATAACTGTTACGGACACAAATAAACCACAAGTTTCCGTTTTGTGGGTAAATTTTTATTAAATTTCAAACAAATGAAAAAAATAAATGAAACTGAAAAAAATCGGTAAATGATAGTAAATTATTTCGAATAAATGTATAAAAAAGTTAATATAGATGTTTCTTTGAAAAATAAATGTATCTTCCTTTATTTTTAAATGAAACGGAAAACTTTTTCATTAAACTACAAACAGTTAACTACATAATATTCTGAGTGTAGTTATTTAAAATTTTGCCAACCATTTAAATGTTATCTTTAAAAGGAATTGTAAATTTTATTGTTTTACACTTAAAATTTATTATTTGCTAAAAATTTAATTTATTTAATTTATACTTTAAAATATTTTTTGTTCGTGGCCTATCATATAATTTCAAATTTTTTGTAGATAATATTTATATAGATAAGTTGCTAAAAATGTATGTAATGTCCTTAGGGATTAATATGTATGTAAATTTTAAGAAATTTTAATGAATTTTCTTATTACTGCTGCGTATTTGTGAAACAAGTTTTTTTATAAACAATTTTGCGGTAAAATTTTAAGTTACAAAAAAAAATATAAAGTCTATCCAAGATATTACATATTATTAATCGGTTATGGTAATTGTCTACCACCATATTAAAACCACAAAATAGACAATACTATTATTAGGTCAAATTTAAAATTCGACAAGGGTTTTGGTTAAAACTGAAAGAAATTTAAAAATGTTCAAGAAAACGTTAAATCACAAAAATGTGAGCATAGATCCGATTATTAATGCGTATGAACAAATTGCATAAGTGAATAATTGAATAAATGTAATTGAGATCGACCAGGTCTGCCAAATATCATTAAAGGTTAATTCATAAAATACTCTTCTTTGAGAGATAGATCTGAACAGGAAACGATTCTAAATTAAATTTCATAGGATTCGTCCAATAGAAATTTATGACCTTTAGGTTGATTACAATGTTTACTTTAATACACGCATGGACGGATTATTTTCCATTTATTTTCATACTGGAAAATAATTACTAGCCTATGGTTTCAGACCCAACGGAATTCTAAAAAATGGTCTCATTGTCTAGGAATTAGTGACAATCTGTCCTACCACAAAAAAATTAACACGTTTGGAGGAAAAATAAAAATAAAAACGGCGCCAAAAACTCTTTTTACCCAAAATTTTATAAAATTTTCCTTGAAATTAAGAAACAAATTTTATTCACGATTTCGTCAAAATTTCTAAATTATAAAATATTGTTACTATTAACCCTCTACTGCACGCACTATGATCCAGCTAACAAATAAATTTTTTTAGTTTGATTTATTTTTTTAAATGGAATAATTAAGATATGAAAGCAAAATTTTTTAAGAAAAGTAGGTAAATTTTGTTGAAAAAAAATTGCCATATATGGCTTCATATGCACTCTTACAAAAATTAAAATTTATTGCCATATATGGCCTTTCATGCAACAAAGATAATTTAAATTTTTTATCAATTTTTATATTTATATTTTATTTAAGCAATTAAAAGTAACTAAAAATAGTATAAGGAGCATTAATAAGAAAAAAAAAAACACAAAAGAACACTTTCTGTTGGATTCTTCTACAATCATGTCAAGTAATTCATCGGGGAAAAAAATCAGTAAGGGTTTCCAATTTAGACTTCACCTCTGGCAATTCCTTGGTTCCCAAAAAAATTAAATCGTCTTCCTTTTATGTACCAAATTTAGTTTCCTTTCAGCTTATTTTCTGCTCCCTCTTCTCACTTTTTTTCTTTTTCGTAAATAAACTCACCAGCGAATCCTCATCCCCAGAATAAAATTCAGGTATTTCTGCATCACTTTCTAAGTCATCACAAGAAATCGAACAAAATCGTTTTCTAGTCATCGCAAAACAAAATTCCTTAATTTTTATCCGTGAATGCATAAGAAGTCAAATATGGCTTATCAATATTTGACGAATTTTTCTGTGAATGCATTAGAAGCCATATATGGCTGTTCTAAGAAATGCGTGATTTCATGAGTTCTACATGCGCAATTGAAAAATAATCGCATAAACACTATTTACAAAGCTATAAATTTCACATAAAAAAAGCGTACCAACTTACATGTAACTTTAAAAATAAAAGTTTTATTTTGTCAATCTACGAAGTGACAACCCGCACTGATAAACAAGACTGAGGTTTTCAATGCAGAAAAGAAAAAAACAACATTTGTCTTATATTCATAAAGGCCTACTTATGCTATTCAAAAACTATTATTTTTCGTAACTGTTAATTTTCGTTGAGAATTTAAATTTCAAAATGATAAGCCATATATGGCTTCTCATGCAGTAGAGGGTTAAAAACTAAATTCTTATTAGAAAGCAATCAAATTTCTTCCTAATTAGTTCATATATCATCTTAAATTTTACATTTAGTTAAGAAATGTTTCCTTGGTTTTAAGAAAAATTTTATTTCATTTAAGTTTATTAGATATTTCTTTTTTTTTTACTAAAAATAAGAAAATATTTTCTAACATGAAGTTAAGTAGAAACATCTTTTAAGTGAAAATTATACTTAAATTTGATAGAAATAATTTGAAACTATTTCTATGGTAAAGGTCATATATTTTATCATATATTTTAATATACTTTATACTTATTTTGTAAGAATTTTCCGGAGAGTTTCCGCTTTGTGAGGACAATACTTTTAACAAGCTTTTTGCCATACATTTTTATATTGAAATTAAATTAAATTATACTAAACTATTGTTTAAAATATAAATTAAATTAACTTATAATTTAAGGAAACTGTTGCAAAAATACAAAATATCACGGTTACACTTCGTTTTATTATTGGAAAATGGAAAAATATCATAAGTTTATTTTATGGCATTTTAGTTTTAATTTATGACATTTTTAGCTTAAATTTGAATTGTTTTTTAATTGGTTTTATTTTGAAAAGAAAAAAAAATTAAAATATGTTGAAACGCTTTCCTACAAAAACTAAATTTTTCCTCGATATAAGAAAAGTTTACTTAAGTTTTTTTTATACATTTTTTTGAAGAAATTTTTTTAGAAAAAAAAAATCCTATACATAAGTTTATTATTTCTCAAAAATTAGATAACTTATACTTGAAAAAATAATATTTTATTATTAATAATAAAATTTAAAATTTTAAAAATTTATTTTAACTAAGTTGCATGAAAATTTTTCCTAAAAATTGTTCACCAGTTTCTAAAATCACATAGGATACATAACGCAACGACACCCTTCGGTATACCCATAGCACGTGTAACGTGTCGTTACAAAGCTTTTTATTCCCATACTCAGTATTACTACTTTTACCCATACCCAATATTATACTTATAGCAACACCTTATAAAATTCTCATCAAGTTGGGAAAATTATTTACATATAGTGTGAAAGTTAAAGGCTGTAAAGGTTCAATTAGACGTGACATGCTATATCGCCATAGCTGTAACCAAAGCCATAACCATAACAAGAGTTATGTTATCGATTAGAGGTTCCATAACCATTAAAAACAAAAACACAAATAAAATATATCTAAATATATATAAAATATATATATAAATTATGTATATATAAAATATAATATGCATTAAAAATAAAAACAGAATAGAAAAACAATAAATAATAAAAACAACAATCAGCTGTATGTTATGGTTATAGCAAAAAAAAACAAAATTCAATACGGCGTAATGGCAAGTCACCAACCATACGATTGGTTCGAACAACTGTTTTATATGTTTATGGTTTTGTCACGTCTAATTGAACCTTTACCAGCCAGAACCGAGGGACGGATCGTGTAATACTTCGACCCGGCAACGAAATATTATCTGATTTCTCTACCGTTTCCTGCTTTCCTTCACGAGAACCGTGGTTTTTCTCGCTGTTAGCCCGTTGTATAATTTGAACTCGGGAGTCGTTGGTTATTATTTGTAGTAAGCCGTATTATTCGAGTGCGGGAACCACTGTTTATCCCCGTTGGTTGCAAATCAATCCAACTAGCCAAGCCGACACTCTTTCTAGAATTCAGTAAATAAGACCTTCAGGTAGTGCCGATCATCTACGATTAAAACTCGCTCAGTGTTCTATTGTAATTCTCGCTACTCGAACACCAAAACGTGGTTTCCTCTAAATCCGTGTCGTATTGTCGACCATCCTTGTACAGGGTTGGGTTGGGTTATCGCGTATTATTTACAATTACCTCAAAGAAAGTAGACCTTTGGGGAATCTGACCTGCATCATACACTTAACCCCACCGAAGTAAAATAAATAAACAGGGCTATGGACTTAAAAAACAAAAAAAAATCTTTAACAATTCCGCCAACTATTCATCAGATGGCGAGCAACAATTGTTCTAAGAATTATCATCTCCCGCAATTGCAGCCCTGCCATATTTGAAGTCATACATCTTCTATATTTGAAGTCCTGCATCTTCTATCCCATTACCGAAGAAAGAAATATTTTAAAGGAAATTTTGGATTAGTTTTTAGTTCATGTCTTTCTTGTTTTTTGAGTGTTGGTCGCATTACGTAACCTCTTACAAAACGGTCATAGGAAAGTGCTAAAAATTCAGTATTTCAGTTTAGTAACAATTTTTTTTTAGCTTATTTTTTATATTTAATTTTATTTAATAAAAAAACTATTGTATCATATTTTTTTTTTCAAATAAATATTAAAATATTTTAAATTTATTAAAAAAGGCACACTGACATATGTAAAATTTTTTCCAAGTTTTGTTTATTCTGTTAAGCAGTTTATTGAGAATGTTAAAATTGGCCGAGAATGAGAGCAAGGACTGTTGAATTTAAGGATGTACAAAATCAAGGACTGTTGAATTTAAGGATGTACAAAATGCATAAAATACATAGCAAAAGATTTTGTCGAGTTAAGAAGTTCCATCTCACATTAATGTAAGATAATATAAAATGTAATATAAAATGTACCAATGTCTTTTCAATGACTGTTGATACGAAGGAATGTTACTGTTAGGTATAAAATGCATAGACATTTCTCAACTGCAAATATTGTCAAGGAAAAAGATTATTTCGAGTTAAGAATGCTCATTATGACGTTCGTTGAGATTGGTAAACAAAAAATTGATATAAAAATATTTTTTACTTGTTTTTAATTTTTTATGTTTTTTCTTTACATTAAATTAATTAAAAAATATTAATAATAAAATTTTTAAATCAATTACATTAAAATATTACTATTTTATATTAAAAAAAAATTTATTGTATTTTTAATACATCTATCATCTATCTATTTAAAAACAAAAAAATATCAACATATGTATATAGTGTGTTTTATTAGTTGTTTTCTTTCTTAACTCGCTAACATAATAGTCCCAGCAAAAACATGGTATCAACTACTTACCAGGCTATTTACTCGCTTAATTACTTTTGTTCGCGATGTCCAAAAAGCAATGGGTACTCATTATTTTTGGCTGTTCGTAAGCGAGAGGGTAATGACCACCCATTACATTGTGTTTTTTGTAAGTGAGAAGGTAATGACCACTCATTACTTTTGGGACATCACGACCAAAAGTAATTAAGCGAGTAAATAGGCTAGTAAGTAGTTAAACCCCTTGTTTTTGCTGAGGTATTATTTATTTTTAATTCTCTGTGCTTAAGGATGGGTATGTTATATGCGGAATTCAAGTATAACACAGCTTCTCACAACTCATGCGTGGCTGCGTGTGGTAAGAGGCTGCGCAAAAAATAATTGATTCTTTTTTGAGGTGTCTCGGGTTCGAATCCTGATCTGATGGGGGTGTTAAAGTTTTTTTCATAAATCATTTTAAAAACAAATATTTGCAAGTTGATAAATTTAAAATTTTAGAAATTTCAAAAAAATTGCGATGTTGCCTATTTTCATTTGCAAAAAAAAAATCATTTAATAAGGTTTTGCATTAACGATGTTGTCAATTTTCATTTGCTAACAAAAATTTATTTCTGAAACAAGAAAGTAGGAAAAACTAAATTTGTGATAAAATATTTTCAAAGATAATAAGAAAATTATGGAGGTTTTGGGATTAAAAAAATTTAATATATTAAAATTTCTAATATATTTTATTTTAACTACACTCAAAAAAGTTTGTAGTTTCAATTAACTTAAAATGTAGTATAAAATAAATGAAAAATTACATATAAATCGGTCTACACTAACTCGTATGTGTGGACCATATATTTTTATATATGTTGTCATATATTTACTAACTAATATTAAAAATTGAACTAAAGCAATCTTAATCACACACCAGACTAGTATTTAAGAGCATAATTTTTGATATTTTCGTAACAGACGGTAAGATACCCAATATAAAAAAAAAAGCTTTAAAATTATTGTAGAAAAATCAAAAAGGAATCCTCGTGAAAATATGCTTGCAAAAAAGAAATTCACATTTTATTGTATTTTTTAATTAACTTTTATTGAAATTAATAAATAGTTAAACAAAATACAAGATGGAAAAAAAAATCAAAAATCAAGCATTAAATTAAAAAAATATAAAAAATGCAATACTGAAAAAAACATCAAAAACATATATGCACTCTCTATAAGCAAAATAAAGAATGACAATGAAATGACAATGCACGCGATACAAAATATTCAACGATGAACTTAAGGTAAAATTAACGGGACTTTACTGGAACAACACTTCAAAGAGTTTAGAAATTATTGTTTGCTATAAGTCTTGTATAATCATACTTACAATGCTGTTAAGAAAATGCAAAATATGACAAGTATGTTTATATTTATAATGAATAATAGGCGAAAATCCATGAATTGTGTTTCGACTTGCTTCCGCATCCACCGTTTTCTTCAGATCTGGCCACCGGCGACAATTTCCTGTTCTCAGATCTCAAAAGAATGTTCGCTGGGAAGAAATTTTCGTCGAATGAAGAGGTGATCGCCGAAACTGAGGCCTATTTTGAAGCAAAGGACAAATCGTACTACAAAAGTAGTATCGAAAAGTTTGAGGGTCGCTATAATCAGTGTATCACCCTTGAAGGGAATTATGTTGAATACAAAAATGAATTTTGCCAAAAAAAAATGTGTTTTAGTATGGTAGGCCGGGAAATTTTAAATTTACCTGATATCTATGCATCTGCGCATTTTAGCACGAGCGCCATTTTATGTTATATATTTTTATAAAAAAACACAAATGAAAAGTTATGCTAATTTGTTTTTCCAACAAATTATTTTGATTTATATTACTCCCTTTAATATTTTTTTCTTTCCCACTTCATTACTTCTGAAATGATTTGCACATCCAAACAGAGGTTTAGACTCATCGCAAACCTGGTAGCTTGGGAAATGGATATGTGCGCTCTTTTTGGAGCTAGTAAAATAATGTTTTTAGCTGTAATCAAATAAAAAATTAGCACTATTAACCGTCATTTTATGAGTTAATATTTATTTATGCGAGTATATTTTGTTTTATTATTTTCTTTATAAAACTACTTTAATAATTTTTTTTTCGTAAGCAATGATTTTTGAATGAATTAAAATTAGTTATTTTTATGCATTTGTGCTATTTCATTACCATTAATAATGATATTTTTTCATTTGCATTAGTGTCAACTAAGGGTAATGAAATTTCAATGGTAAGGAAAAATTCCCAAGTATATTTTCGTGCAATACCGATACCTACGTCATTATAGCTAAATATTTATGTTAATAAAAAATATTCATCGAACTAATACGTTGTAAAAACAAAATAGCACAGCAGGTATACATTTCCTTGTTGTTGTTTTTTTTTTATGAAAATATATATAAAAAAAATGCATGTGATAAAATGCGCAGATGCATAGATATAAAAATAAATCAGGAGAACTGATTTTTTATGATTTTTTTTGTGTTGTTATTCATAATTTTTCTTAGTTTAACCTACATTGAATGAAAAGTTAGTTTAGACCGGTTTATATGTAATTTTTCGTTTATTTTATACTACATTTTAAGTTAATTTAAACTACAAACTTTTTTGATTGTAGTTTAAATAAAAAAATTATGAATTTTTATAAATGAAATTTTTTAAATCCCAACACTGGCTAATTTTCATATTATCTTTTAAAATATTTTATCACAAATTTTATTTTTCTTGTTTCATTTTTTTGTTCAAATTTTGTAAATTAAGATTTCTTGAAAAACTTTTTTAGACAATAAATTTTCGTTAGCAAATGAAAATTGACAACATCGAAAAAGCAAAATCTTATTAAATGAATTTTATTTGCAAATTAAAATAAGCAACATCGCAATTTTTTTGAATTTTCTGAAATTTTAAAATTTATCAACTTACAGATATTTGTTTTTCAAATGATTTATCAAAAAAACTTTTAAACCACAAAAAAAAAAAAAAAAAAAAAAACTTTAACACCCCATCAGATCAGGATTCGAACCCGAGACACCTCAAAAAAGAATCAATTGTTTTTTGCGCAGCCTCTTACCACACGCAGCCACGCATGAGTTGTGTGAAGCTGTGTTATACTTGAATTCCGCATATAACATACTCATCCTTAAGCACAGAGAATTAAAAATAAATAATACTATTATGTTAGCGAGTTAAGAAAGAAAACAACTAATAAAACACACTATATACATATGTTGATATTATTTTGTTTTTAAATAGATAGATGATAGAAAAAATGTATTTCAAATACAATAAATTTTTTTTTTAAATATAAAATAGTAATATTTTAATGTAATTGATTTAAAAATTTTATTATTAATATTTTTTAATTAATTTAATGTAAAGAAAAATATAAAAAATTAAAAACAAGTGTTTATTATATTAAATTGTACTTATTTTATTGTAAAAAATATTTTTATATCAATTTTTTGTTTACCAATCTCAACGAACGTCATAATGAGCATTCTTAACTCGAAATAATCTTTTTCCTTGACAATATTTGCAGTTGAGAAATGTCTATGCATTTTATACCTAACAGTAACATTCCTTCGTATCAACAGTCATTGAAAAGACATTGGTACATTTTATATTACATTTTATATTATCTTACATTAATGTGAGATGGAACTTCTTAACTCGACAAAATCTTTTGCTATGTATTTTATGCATTTTGTACATCCTTAAATTCAACAGTCCTTGGTATTTTATGCATTTTGTACATCCTTAAATTCAACAGTCCTTGATGAGAAAGCAAAATACTAATAATATTTATGTTAACATTCCTCTGTAAAATTTAACATTTTTCTGTTAATTTTGGAATTAAATTTCACACATGCATACTTATAACTTCTTATAAAATACAATTTCTTAAAAAAATACAATTTTTTCTTTTTAAAGCACTGGCGTCCAAACACTTATACTATGATATTTGCGTTTGTAGTGAAGAGTTTTTTTTCAGGGACGGAAAATTCAGTACGTTAGTACTTTTCCCTAAACTTGAAAATAACTTTTCAAACGAACAACGATCAGTCTATGTTCTCTAAAAAAAAATTAATAAAGCGTGGGAACAGTTGTTTTTGTTTATTGAAAACAATGACGGCGATCCCGTATGTTTGGTTTGAAGTTATAATGCTAAACGCAATCACAAACATATCATTGAAAGGCATTATAATACATGCCAAAATAGATTTTTGAATAAAAATTTAGATAGGGCCAAATTAGTAGATGAACTGAAATTAAAGTTTCAAAAGAAAAATTTGCCAATCGGCCAATTTCAATATGAAAAAAATATTAAAGAAAAGATTCCTTTTGTTGTTGCTCTATCCTTAGCAAAGTGCTGCCAGCCTTTTGGAAATCGAGTTTTTTTAAATATCTTTTAAAAGAAGTGTTAAAGTGTTTTGTCTTCAATAAATTATACAACTTATAACATTTCGAAATTAAAAATTGTCATCCTTGTATTGTGCTCTCATGTATGTAAAAGCTCTCGTCGAAGCTCGCTGTAGTTGAAAAAGCTCTTTTGTAAAAGCTTGCACATTGTGCATATAAGTTGGACGCAACTGTTTTAAAGATATAATCAATTTTTTTTTTTTTTTGGGAATTTCATATATATTTTATTTTTTTTTCTACAAGCCTGTGGATAAATTTATAACCAAATGCAGAGATATTTTTATAACTGACTTAATAAAAAAATTATTATGTAAAACAACAACAAATTTGATTTATAACAGTTATTAAAGGTTATGTAATTATTATAGTATTTGCTTGTTTTATGCATATGGCCTATTACTATTTCAAAGAAATTTAGTTCTTTATTAGAGTGTTTATTGATTTTTAAATTCTTCATTCCATTTCTTTAGGTAAACTTTCATCTCATATACTTTATTTTCAGATGTTATCCTTTCCTTATGTATTATTAAAACATAAAGAAAAAAGGACAAACAATCGAAGTTCAGCAAAGTGCAAGTACTTTTACTATCAAACTTTAGTTAAGTACTTGAAGAAAAAAACTTTGTTAAAGGTCATATATAATTTTTTTTCTTTTGGCAACTTTAGGAAAAATTCTATAAGAACTTATTTATACATCTGCAAGTGATTAACAAGTAACTTAACGAAATAAAAATAGTCCGTTTACCGTTTTTGACATTAACATTATTAAGGAGGTAAATATACTCTATAAAAAAAACCAAACTAGAGACATATAAAAAAGGAACAAGCGTAACTGGAGGATCTATTAACCCGGTATTTACACATGACATAAAATTATAGCAAGCAATTCTTAAAACGTTTGAAACGTCAAAATAATGTTAATTGCACTGTAGTGGAGAACACTTTCAAACACTTTGAAATAATTATTGCTAAAAAACATCATAATTTTTTATTTTGAAAACTCAAAAATTTTTTTAATCCATTTTTATTAACCAAAATTTGTGTCGTTTTTTGTTGTTGAATTAAAATCAAAACTAAACATTTTGTGATAAATATCATGACAGAACCGATTGCTGCATGTCAACCATATATTAATATGTTGCACTAACATTGAAATTAGGTGTTCTCACTTTAGGTGAAATTAATTTGACAATTGCTTGCTATAATTTTATTGCCACAGAAAAAAAAAAATATAACAAAAGATGTTAAAAAAATTAAAATGGCGTCTGACAATTTTAAAAATATTATTATTTGTATCGTAAAGACATATTTTTAATCTTTAAGCAAAATTTTAAATAAAAAAATGTTAGATTTAATATAATTAAATATTTGAAATTGTCACTTTCATATTGTATCTGCCATTTTTTATTTACAGTTTTTAATTTTAAATTCATATTTAGTAAACAAAATTCATTTACAAAAGTGTCTTTTGGATTCAACATACAGGGTGGGCCAAAAACCATCATCCGAATTTGTTTCGCAATAACTTTTGTTTAAAGTAAAAAATAATTTTGTTTTAAAGTGATTATGGATATTTGCACTTTTAAATTTTAATTGGCCGCTATTTTAAAGTCTTAATTCAAATCTCAGATTTCTGAAACGTATACATGTTTTTTTAAACTACTACAAAAACATTTCTTTTAAATACACTTAAAATAGTTTGTAAGTTAAAATAACAGAAAATTTCATTTACAAGAAATGATATTTCTTTTAAAAACCGGTCTACTTAATTTTCATTTAAATTAAATTAACAATATTTTTAAATGTTGATTAATCAACTGACACATCCGTAAGAAACAAATGATATAATCAGTTAAAATAAATGTCAAAATTTTACCTACTAATCCTTAAAAAATAAATGTTTTTTTTTTATTTATTGAAATTATTATCGTTTTTGTATTTTTTTTTCTTAATATACAAAATGTATGTATGCATAGCTATAGACACTTTTTGTGTGAATGTGTTTGTGTATGTATGTGTGTTTATGAAGTTCTTGTAATTTGAATTGAAAAATTTTGTATATATACAACCAATTTAAATAAAAAAACAAATTAAAATTTTTTGAATATTTTTTTTTTTTTTTTTGAAACAGACAGCAAACAAAATTTAAATTTGTAATAACTGTTACGGATACAAATACACCACAAGTTTCCGTTTTGTGGGTAAATTTTTATTAAATTTCAAACAAATGAAAAAAATAAATGAAACTGAAAAAATCGGTAAATGATAGTAAATTATTTGGAATAAATGTATAAAAAAGTTAATATATATATTTCTTCGAAAAATAAATGTATGTTCTTTTATTTTTTAATTGGAAGGGAAAACTTTTTTATTAAACTACAAACAGTAAACTACATAATATTCTGAGTGTATATATTTTTCTTGTTTGTGACAATCCTTCTTATAAAAGTGTGCATAATATTCTATTGAAAAAGAAAACATTTTTTTTGGTATCTTATTGAATAATATGATTGGAATTTGATTACTAAGAATTTTTCTTTACTACATTTATAAAGTTGATTTTTTTTTTAGTTTCACTCAAGCATACCAAAGTAGATATCTAAATGGGAAGTATTACATTATTGGCAGACGTTCACCCATGTGCCAAAAAAGTTACGTTTTTAATTCGAATTTAATTTTGCAGCACACACATTCGAAATTTTTACTTCCCCTATTTAGATTTTTATTTTTTTTTTTCAAATGAGCTTAAAATACTTTTAAAAACCTTTGAAAATAGTTGTGTGTGTTATAATTGTTAAGCAATAAATATATATTTTTAATGTTCAAGGAAAAATGCAAAGAAATTTGAAGAGGTTTTTAAAATTACCAAAAACTATGCTTTTTGATACCTTACTATAAGTTTTTTTTAGAAAAAAAAGCATTCAATTTACTTTCGCCTAGTTTTTCTGCTTGAAATAAAACGAAAAAATTGTTCGTGTGTTAAATCTTGGAACAACAAAGAAAGAAAAACTTGTTATTTTTCCATACGATTTTTTTATGTGAAAGTGAATTCTGTGGCTGGGGTGTGTGGTTATTGTGGTATTTATTATTTTTTTTGTGAAATATTTAAGCTATTTTAACTTAAGTTTTTTTTTTGTAAACAATTACCCAGTCATAAAACTACAATAGGGGAAAGCGCTGCCAAGGCACTTTTATAAGGTAAAGTTCGTTTAAATTTTTGTTTGTTTAAATTTCATGTTTCAGATTTCTACCTTACACAAGTGATTACTACAGTTTTTCTACGCTTTATTTGTTAATTCCAGAAGGTATATTTACAGTAAACAATCTGAGGGAAGATGTATTTTATATGACAGATTTCCAGCCAAGATTTCCTCCTTTTTTGCCCCTACCCGCAAAAATCTTGTCTCATTGCATGTCTACGCTGAAGTGGGAACCTTCATGTCAAATTCCTAGCCCCAGGCTAGGTGATTAGGGACGCACTTTTTTATCCTTTAACCTCATTTGTATCACAATATTAATGGATATTTCAAAAATTACGTTTTCTATGAATTATATATTTTTTATTCCAGAAAAGAACACATTTTCCAGTTCCAGATTTCAACGCAAGAGGTTTGGGCAGTTTATTAAACGGAAAAATATTCCTCCACTTGCTCCGGTCCTTAAAGATTTTTGGTACTCCCATCTAAGTGGATGTATACACTGAAATAACAGCATACAGAATTTTTTTTTCTTTTTAATCGCATTTTTCCGAATTTTTGTAGTAAATTATAAAAATTATTTTGTTTTACTACAGGAAAAACATATTTTAAATGTCAGATTTCGAGCTGGAGGATTTTATGAAGGCGAGACCAGCCTTACTCCTTTCCATTTAATTCCATTTCCTTCGTTAGTGTTTCAATTCCACTTATTTGACGTTTCATTTCATTTCGCTATCCCCTTTCAAGCGTTTTAATTCCTCGCTTTCCCCGTTTCTCTTGTCTTGTGCTTTAATTCCACTACTTTCATATTCGATTCCATTTTGGTCACGTTTTCCAGCCATTCAATTTCACTCATTTGATGTTCCATTCCATTTCGTTTCACAATTTCAGTGTTTCAATTCCACTCGTTCTTTTAAATTCAGGCTTTTAGCAACAGTGGTTTGGACAGGCCGTTAATAGGGCCAATGAACGACACAAGTGGCTTGCACAATATTGTGATAGTATACGTATGTAAGTACATGGTGGGGCAAAAAACATCATCTGATTTTCTTTCGTTATAACTTTTGTTTAATTTGAAAACTCATTTAGTTTTTAACTGATTATTTTTTTTCGTACTTATAAGTTTTGTTTCAATTGAAAATTGTGTCCGTCAAGTGGCCATCGTCGGCGTGAATGCAACTTGGGCTCTTTTGATTACATTTTGCAGAACTGTGCGCAGCATTTGCACGTTGTCAATTTCAGCTTGAATGTTGTTCCTTAACTTTTACAAGGTGCGGAGCTTGTTCGCGTATTAACTTTCGGTAAGACAAATTCAGCCAGAATGGCGTTTGCCGCAATGGCGTTACCGCAGGCTGCTTAGAGAAAATAAGGCCCAATCACATTTTTCCACGTAACTGCACACCACACGGTGGCGTTAAGAGAATTTAATTGTGTTTCATAAACTATTTGTGAATTTTAGTTCCCCCTGAACAGCGAATTTTGCTTATTGAGGTGGTCGCTGAGATAAAAAAAAAACCTCGTCGCCATGATCAATTTTATTGGAAAATCATCCACTTTGTCGTTGAGTTCCAAAATTGGCGTATAACGATTGATTGTTATTTACTATAAATTTCACATGTGTCTACTTCACGAATGTCAAAATCAAACAGATACACGATGCCATTTCCAAAAATGGCAGCACTTTCCAATAGGGTGATACTTATTGCCACGTATGGTATAAAATATGTGTGCGTCAAAGTTTTTGTAAAAAAATCAAAATTGTTTTGATTTTTACACAAACTTTTATAGTTGTGTGTGTTAGTTAAACCAGCTTTCAGCCAATATTCTGGCAGAAATTTCAAAAATGTTTAAACAGTGAACCAGGGCATCACATTTTTTAAATTTCAGATTACCACCTAAAGCAGTTTAACCAGGCCGTTAAGAGGGAAATTTCCTCTTTTTATCCCCCTTTTTTTATCATATTTAAAGTTTCAGGTTTCTAGACAAAGTCTATGGCAAGTCTATGGAACCCTAATTTTTGATACGTTCTTCGCTCCTTCTTATTAGCTCCTTTTTTAGGCAGCATATGTTTGAAGTTTTGTGCAGGCACTTAAGAGATCCTTTTCCCAATTTTTGACCCAGAAAACGAATTCGTGCTGACAAGCGAATTTATTACAAAAATTAAAAAAAAAAAAATAATAAAATTTAAAAAAAAAATCAAATTTTGAATAAAAATTAAATTTTTCAAAAAGAAAAAATTGTTTAAAAAAATTTGATTAAAACCAAACTTCAAAAAAATAAAAAATATATATATATAAAACAAACTAACTTTTATCTATTATTTAACCTCTTTCTTTTATTAATAACTAATTTATTCTTTGAGCTTAAGGTTTGATTTTTTATAAAAAGTATTATTTAATGTTTAATATTTCGCTACTCCGTTGTGTAGCATCTTCAGAAAAATAACTAATGAAAAATGTTTTGAAATATTTTTTTTTAAATCTTTTTTAAAACTTTTATTTTGTTAATAATTTGTCATTACACTTATTTTCCCTAAAGATGTTACACTCACCAAAAAAATTCTGTAATGGCAACTGAAAATTATGCTGTTATTTTTTTCTAATTTGAGCCCAGCGGTATTTTTTTGCTAATATTAGCAACACATGTCTGCTGACGTGTAGTACAATGAAATTAGAAGAAAAATTAGTAGCCGCTACTAAATTTTAGTAAACTTTTTGTAAAGCGGAATTTAAAACCGGTTTGCTAAAATCAGCAAAAAAATTTACTAAATATTGTGAGTATTAGTATAAAATTTTAAATTTATTTTTTTTTTATCGAGCATCAAATTTTTTGTTTTATTTATTTTTTTCAAAAAATATTTTATACAAAATTATACAAAATTTTATTTTATACAAAATAAATTTCTGTTTTGAAAAATGTTTAAGTCAATATTTTTTTTTTTACTTTTAAGGTAAAATTTTAATTGTTTTAGGGCTGATTTTTAGAACTAAAAAAACTTTTTAGTGCTATTTTAAGTGGATGTCCTATTTCCAGACATGAGTCGGTATATTCACTTCCGATCCCTTTTTTAATCTATGTAACATTTTAAGGCAATTCAAGTTTGTAGGTGTAAGTTTTAATTAGAAATAATATTTCCTACAATACCCACTTTTTTAAAATTAGTAATTTTTTGGTAATTTTAGCAAATCGGTTTTCAAAAATTTGTTAAATGATTTCTGAAATTAGCAACAAAAATTTGTAAATATTCTGTAAAAACTCTGTAATTTCTATAATGCAAATAGCAAAATGATTTGCTAAATAATAATTTTTTTACTAAAAATCAGTACAAAATTAGTAAAGTGGGATTGAAAACCATTTACAAATTTTTCTACTAACTGTACACAATGGAATAGCGAAATATTAAAAAATAAATAATACTTTTTATAAAAAAAAAAACAAACCATAAACTCAAAGAATAAATTAGTTATTTAAACAAACTAACACTAAAAGAAGCTTATTAAAAAAAAAAACGTTAAAATTGAAAGAAAAAAAAATTACAAAATTTGAAAATATCGCGGCAATTGAAAAAAAAAAAAAAAAAAACAAAATTGTCCGTCCCATCTATGGGACATACAAAATTGGTGGGTGGAAGCGGGGATGCATTTCTAGGGGTTGTTCTGGAATAATCGCCTTTTGCAAACCATGGTAATTCATTTATTTACGCTAAAAATCAATACTCTGCCAGTATTTCTTTTAATTTGTATAGTTTATTGGTTTTTTAAAACAAATCAGCTAACGCTGGTAAAGCGTGCCAAACGGTTACCCTGTGTTATGCTAGTGCTTTATTTTTTTCTGTGTACCATTGGCAGTTTTTGACTGGGTACTTTTAATACATTATTTCTGAGAAATAATGAACCTTATTACAGTTAGTATACGAATATGTATGGGAAATAGCAAATGTATAAAGGTCTATGGAGGAGTGTAAAATCTAAAAACCCTTATTGGTCTATGAGATTCATTAAGAACGCAGTAGAAATAAAGTTAAATACTTTATTTGACGAAATTTTAAAATCTAATTTATATTTAACCAATTATAATACAATTTTTTTTTTAATAAAAGAATCTAAGGGTGTGTGTCAAACGGTAGCTAAGTATATATGAACATACATGATCATACATGGGCTTGTATATGATCATACATGGGCATACATGGTCATATACGTTCATACATGATCTCATATATGACCATATATCTTCGGATCCGAAATTTGAGGGTATATGGTGATATATAATCATACATGCTCATATATTGAGCGCCCCGGTAGGCTAGTTGGTAGCGTGCTAGCTTATCAGTGCGGGGGTCGTGGGTTCGATTCCCACCAGAGGCTCTGGTCTGTTTTCGCTACAACGATCCGAAGGCCTTTATTGCTAATGCTCGGTTAGGGTATTAAAATATAATTTGTAATTATATGATTAATAAATAAAATAAATTAATAAATAAATGCTCATATATTATTTATGTATGCTCGTATATGATCATATACGTCCATATACCCTCAAATTTCAGATCCGAAGATATATGATCATATATGAGATCATGTATGGACGTATATGACCATGTATGCCCATGTATGATCATATACAGGCCCATGTATGATCATGTATGCTTATATATATTTCGATTTTTACATGGGTGGTGAAAAAGTTTTAAATTTTTATGTATGAAAAAGAATCGAATTAATTTATTTGTTTTGTTTTCTTTTTGCTTGAAGAAGCTTTCAAATTTTGAAACTTTAAAATTGTCTATTCTAATTTTAAAAATTCTACTAGCCCATAAGGCTAGTGAAATTTTATTTACCTCAAAACTGTCAAAAATTTACCAAGAAGCATACTTTGCTACCATTTAACACACACCCTAAGAAAACATTAGTTTTATGTAATAAAAATCATTAATAAATGAGATAAACTGCCTTGTAAAATATCATTACGTATGAGTGTTATGTTTAGAATAATAATAAAATATCACTCATACGTACACTATAATCATTAATTCGTACCCACCAATATTGTAAAGCTGTAAATAAAAATTTAATAGATATTAATCAAATCACTTAAAGCGATGATATTACTTGTTCATAAAAAAACTATAAATAAATTACTTGTTATAAAAAAGTAAAACATTTTATTCTTGGATTAAACGTTTCGAATAAAAAGTAAACACTATATGTCGCCTGTGTGTTATTTCAACATTTAAAACAATTTATATGCTTCAATAGCAACATTTTAACCCCACACATTTATTGATAAATACTTGTGTGTGTGTGCGTGTTTTTTTTTCATTTTATGCAGACAATCAATAATTCACATTTTCATTTTTATTGCTTAAATACAATTTGATTTATCATCAAAATCAAAACACTCAAAACATAAGTAGAATAGGAAGTAGATGTGTCTTTAGAAAGAAATTGTAAAGTGAAAAGCGTTAATATTTCAACCATTAAGAATTTGTCTTTTTAATCTTAACGTTTTATGTTTAGCATTTAAATGTTATTCTTTAAACGTATAGTTACATGTGTTTTGTGGTATCATTAGTGTATGTGTCAGAGAAAATACCATATGTGTTGATACATGTTTTTTTAACTAAGATTCAACTTATATAAATAATACAGTTTTTTTTTGTAAATTTAAACAATTTTTAAAATTTATTTTTCCCCCTTTTTTAAGTTGTCAGTGAAAATTGGTTTTATTTAGGATATTTAAGCCCTCAATACTAAGAAATTATTCGTAAAGTTTTATTGAAAATTAATTTTTATTTATTAGAAGAAGTTTTATTGATTTGCTTAACTAAAATATCTAACTTTATGTTAAAAATAAGTGCCACCCTAATGTTTGTTTTATTCCTTGCAATTATATACTATAAAATGACAATATACCAGATAATAAATATTTTATACAATCAAAATACACACGCTGAAACAAATATAGTATAATACATTATTGATCACTTCAGTGACTTAAATTGCAAAAAAAAAAAAAAATAAAAATAAATAAAAAAAACTAGGACTGACTACGGAATTGATTGACGTATCAAACACACTGACCATAAGAGTGCCATCGAATAATTTAATTGTGTTACCACAAAAAAGGTTCGGTTTTTAGAATCTAATTAAAGGCAATGCAAAAGAAAATATTAATAGAATTTAATGATTTTTCTTTATAGAAAAAATTCTTCAGAATCTGAAAATTTTTTTACAGGAAAAACTCCTCAGAATCTCATGATTTTTCTATTGGAAAAATTCATCCGAATCAGATGATTTTTCTACAGGAAAAACTCATCAGAATCAGATGATTTTTCTATAGGAAAAATTTATTAGGATATAAGGATTTTTCTATAGAAAAAATTCATCAGAATCTGATGATCCTTCTTTCTTCAGAATCTGATTATCTTTTCTATTGGCAAAATTTACCAGAATCTGATGATTTTTCTGTAGGAAAAATTCATCAGAATCTAAAAATTTTTCAATAGGAGAAATCCATCAGAATCTACTGATTTTTCTATAGGAAAACTTCATCAGAATCTAAAGACTTTTCAAAATCTAATGATTTTTTTAATTAAAAATCATAAGATTCTGATGAAATTTACCTATAGAAAATATTCATCAGAATCTGATAATTTTCTATAGAAAAAATTTACCAAATCTGATGATTTTTGTATAGGAAAATTTCATCAGAATCTGATGACTTTTCTATAGGAAAAACTCTTCAGGATCAGATGATTTTTCTATACATCATAATCTGATCTATTTTCTAAAGCAAAAATACTTCAGAAACTGATAACTTTTGTACAGAAAAAATTCTTCAGAATCTGATAATTTTTCTATAGCAAAAATTCTATAGCAATAATTTTTCTATAGAAAAAAAATCACTAAAATCTGATGATTTTTGTATAGAAAAAATTTATCAGAATATGATGATTTTTCTATATGAAAAATTCTTCAGAATCTGATGACTTTTCTATAGGAAAAATTCTTTAGAATCTGATTACTTTTCTATAGATAGAATTCATTAGAATCTAAAGATTTTTCTATAGAAAGGAAAAATTTTTTAGAATCTAATGATTTTTCTATGGGAAAAATTCCTCAGAATCTTATGGCTTTTCTTATATGTTTATATAGGGTCCGCCAAATAACTTTTTTTTTTTTTGAAAATGCTATAAAAAAAAACTACTGAATATTTTCTCAAATTTCTTTTTTTATTTGAAAGTACAATCCTTTCGGTTAATAATGGAAAATAATTTCATTCAAATGGCTGCCTCGGCTGGCCATGCAGTAGCCTACACGATCGGTCCAATTTTTAAGCACATTATCGATTGTGTGCAGCTGTATTTCACCAATGGCTTCACGAATATTGTCCTTTAAAGCGTCAATTGTCTCTGGCTTGTCGGCGTAACACTAATCTTTGACGGCACCCCACAAATAATAATCCAACGGTGTCAAATCGCAGCTCCGAGGTGGCCAAACGACATCATCTCTGCGGCTGATAATGCGATCTTCAAAAACAGGCCACAAAACATCGAGTGTAGCTTCGGCTGTGTGGCACGTAGCGCCGTCCTGTTGAAACCAAATTGTTGCCAATATCCTCCTCTTCAATTTGTTTGAACAAAAATTCGTTCAACATGGCCCGATAACGATCGCCATTGACTGTAACGGCCACTCCTTGCTCATTTTCGAAGAAAAATGGCCCAATTATGCCTCTGGACCAAAATCCGCACCAAACAGTGACTCGTTTTGAGTGCATCGGCTTTTCAATGTATGCGTGCGGGTTTTCTGTGACCCAAATGCGACAATTTTGCTTGTTTACATACCCGCCAAGATCAAAACGAGCTTCATCTGAAAAGATGACATTGAAAAGATGACATTCTGCAACATTACCATAATTTTCAAAGTAATGTCGCAATATTTCCCAGCGTTGTTCAAGCGTATACACAACCATATTCGTTTAGCGGAAGGATAAAACTAATTATCTGTCAAATCAGACATGAGCTAAGTGTTACCATTCACGAAATAAGCACTAGTTGAAAAAAAAAAAAACGTTAGATGGCGGACCCTATATAAGAAAAGCCACCAGCTTAGGGAAATTTTTTAACAAAAACTCACAAGTTTGTGTATGCTTTGAAAGATGATAGTTGAGTTTTAATTAAAAGTAACGGACTTAGCCACCCTCGTAGAATGATATTTTTTTATCGCCTTTATTTTCTGTTTGTTGTGCGAAACACATAATATTTTGAATTTCATTGCAATCCAAAATAAATGCATTAAAAAATTAATGACCCTAAGTTAGTAACGACTTCGGTAATATTAATTTTTATCTTCGGTTTTTCTCCTTCCATGCTACATTCATTTCACTTTAACTTGGTTCTCTTTGTTACATTGCATAATATAACATAGATTATTTTTCAATAAGAAATAAATCGTCTTAAAATGACTGTAACAAAAAGATGTACTATAAGAAAAATATATATAAAATCAATATTGTATTTAAATGTCCATAAAAATAAATTACAAACAAACAATATGTTCGTATCATATGTCGGGTGAGTATGCCAGAGATTTAGTGAATTTTGTAAGAAAAACACAAACTTGACACTTACACATGCAGGTCACCCACTATTGTATGTGGCTGTAATGGTAAATAGATAAATTGGACTATGACTGATCTAAGAATGATTTAAATTGGAGGTATTTTTTTTGGTGGGGATCTAAAAAGAAGTTAATACACTTTTTTTTTTTTTTTTTTTTTTTTTTAGAATTCATTTATTTTCAAAAAAAAAAATACAAAATTACAATGGATGTGCCTCTGCGCCTTGAAGGCATTTTAGAGGCGAGTTGGCAATAATATATTGCATAACTTAAGAAATAGTTCCTAGTTAAATAAAGAAATGCTATTTATATTTTTCAAATTTGGCGGTAAACTATTATATTCACGACTACCCATGTACTCAATACGTTGCTTCGTTGTTTCTAGCCTACACCATGCTACTGCTAAATTCATGTTATTCCTTGTATTGAGTGAGTGCTGATAACTCGAAAAGTGTATGGTATGATGACCAATACTGTTTAAACACTTAAAAACATACATAAGTAATTGCATTTTGTAAATTCCATAGATAGGTAATACAGTTTTAAAAACGTCGGTGTATAATGTTAAAGTTGAATGTGTGATGGGGAGATTAGCTACCACTTTTAAAGCTTTATTTTGCATACGTTGCAACGCTTTTAACTCAGAACTTTTCTTATATCCATACAAAATAGCTAAGTAGTTAAAATGGCTTTGAACCAATGCATTATAAATTAATAATTTCGTGTTTTTATCAAATTTGTTTTTAAACTTGTATAGAAAACCAACAGCTTGGGCTGTTTTTATCTTAACATTCTGGATATGTTGACTCCAAGCAAGATTGCTTTGCAGTTGTATGCCTAAGTACTTAATAGAACTGACTTCCACGATTTCTTTTCCATCTACAAAAACACTAAAGTTGGTATGATCTGAATATGGTTTAAATCTTATCAATCGAGTTTTGTTAGCGTTTAAAAAGAGTTTATTTATTCTCGTAAACTCCGATATTAATGCTGCGTCTCGTTCTATATACACTTTAGCTACTGTTTCATGCTTGTAAGGGTAAAATAAACTAATGTCATCTGCATATATAAAAATTTTACCTGTAAGTTCAAGATTTTTCAAGTCATTAAGATAAATAGTGAACAGTAAAGGTCCAAGTACGCTGCCTTGCGGTACTCCATGCTCAACTTCACGAAATGAACTTTTACTAACACCAATCTGGACAAATTGCTTGCGATTTCTCAAATAACTTCCCAAAAGACATAGTTCTTTTCCACATATACCATAACACTTAAGTTTATGTAACAAGATGTCATGATCAATTAAATCAAATGCCTTCGTAAAATCGTAAAATAAACCTGCCATACCACAATGCCCATCATCTAGACCTTTACAAATAAAATTAACGACATTTACGGCTGCTTCCTCTGTACCACACGCTTCCCGGAATCCATATTGAAAATCATTTAGCAAATTGTGGGTTTTCATAAAAGTAGAAATTTGGTTGTGTAAAATTCTTTCGAATACATTATCAATGGTAGACAAAATAGCGATTGGTCTATACATATCGGACGTACAACTATTGATTCCTTTTGGAATCGGTATTACCTTGTGAATTTTTAAAATATCTGGATAAATGCTCATATTTACCATATTATTAAAAACATTTACCAAAATAGTAGTAAACTCATTCTTATTACTCAATATAATTTTGGGCAATATATTATCATGTCCAGCGCTTTTATTTGGCTTTATCTTAAATATTACATCCTGTACCTCATCATATGTTGTATTATTTAGGTGAAATATATTATTATTACGTACCATTGTTCGTAAAGAATTATACGAGTCAGATGGAAATTGTTCGATTTTCAGCTTGACGTCCTTAATTGATTGAATGAAATAACTATTTAGTACCTCCGCCTTTTCATAATCATCTAAAATAAGTTGCCCATTAGAATCTTTAATATTTATTGTTTTTTTCGGAACTCGTCCAAGTGTCTCATTTAAAAACCTCCAGCTCTTTTTTGGATCATGTTGAATTTCATCAAGTTTATTTTTATAGAAGTTGTTCATAGATTCTTTACAAGCTTTCTTTATAACATTGCTAACTCTTTTTAATCGTTCTTGAATATCTGAGCTTCCAGGTTTTTTTCGCCGTTGTTTTAAAAGTTTAATTTTTGCAAATTAAAAGTCATCCATGGAGTAATTTCTGCTCTAATTGACCTTTTTTGTCTTTTCTTAAAGGTAGAGTTTCTGACAGCGTCATCAACACAAGATACTATTAGAGTTGTATCAATTGATGGATCTCCTGTTTGGTTTATATTCGGCAGATAGTTACGAATGTAATCATAAACACGATTAAAATCACAACACAAAGAAACATTTTCTCTTAATATTTGGTTTTGAACTTCAATTCCGATTGTACAGGAAATAAGATTATGGTCTGATAGTTCATATTCCACGGATTCAATGGACAAACAATTTTGAATGTTACTGTAAATATGATCTATGGATGTTCCACTATTCGGCCGAGTAATCAATGTATGACAATTTTTAAAGTCATAATTTGCAAGCAAATTTAACAAACTTTCTGACGAATGTATTTGTAAACCATCAATATTCGAATCTCCAGCAAAAATGCATGGAATCCGCCCATAACTTTGAAGTAGATTCTCCATGAACGATAAAAATATATCTGTGTTACATTTCTGTGATCGATAGAACGAGACAAATTGTATAGATTTACCATTTATTTTATTATTTTCTAATGATAAAACAATCACATCTGTAAATGTTTTACTTTCACACATTTCCACTTTATATTGTAGGTGCTCTCGAATAAAAACTGACGTACCTCCATAGCCATCACGTCTACAACAATGAACACTATTGTAACCTGGAATATTGTATAGCTGAACTAGATTTTCCATGAACCATGTTTCTTGAACAGCAATAATATAGGGTAGCCGTGGTAACCTTTGTATACATTGAATAATTATATAAAAGATTTACATGCCAGACTTTTTTGTGTGTGTATGTTTTTTTTTTTGTGATGGGTGTTAAATAAAGGGAAAAAATTACCTTTTTTGCTAGAAACCTGAAATTTAAAAAAGTGCTTTGCTTTGCTATGATATCATTTGGTGCTTTCGCTAGGGACATAGTAAAGATGAGCATTCATAAATGGAAAAGTCTTCTCTTTTCTCATATCCAATAAAAAGGTGGTCAAAAATTTGATAAATAAATTAGAAAGGGTCTCTGAAGAACCCAGGACAAACAACTAAATTGAGGGACTGGGAATTTAGCATGTAGGCTTCTTCACCGGCAAAAACATTCGAAACCTTGGCTTGAAATTTAAAATGTTGGTTCAACTATAACGTAGTTTTGGAAATTTGTTTAGAAATGTTGTAAAAATTATGACTCAAAATGGAAAAAGTCTCCTTAACGGCCTGCTCAAATCTCTTTCTCTAGATATTTGAAATTTTGGAATATATTTTTCTTGGAGTGTGGGCTAATTTGCTGAAAGAATTCCTTATGGAATCAATAAGAATGTGACAAAAATGGGCTCCCTTGATTACCTAACCCAAATCTCTGGAGCTACACAAAGCCACAAGCAAAGACATCTGCCATGACGGGATCTTTGAGAATTTCTACAAGAAGGGAAAAATTCTGCTAGAAATTTTAAATTTAAAAAATATGAAATTGAAAATATATCTATATTAAAATATATTTTGAAATTTTGAGTAAGTAACGAAAAAAGTTCCCTTTTCATCACCCAGCCGAAACGGTTGGAACTGGAGACTTCAAATGCTGCTAATTTGTCAACGACATCCACCAAAACGGGATTTTTGAAAACACAGAAAAGTCCTTCGAGTTTTTGTGAAAATTCAGTAAAGTCCTATTGCTTGAAAATCACTTTTTGGTGGAAAAGTTTTTACTAATGACATCTACATATCTGGCAAAAATTTCCGAGAAAAATTCAGTTTTTATATATATTTTTTAACATTTATCTACAAACCATACGATTTATTTTTGAATGCAATACCCTCTATCAACCAGAATAAGGTTATTGGCTTATTATAAATGTTTTATTACTACATATATTTAACGAGGTTGTTTCCTCCTTGCGGGACAAAAGGGGTCAGTTGGGAATTGGAACCTGTCCCGTAATAGGTGAAAAGAGGACCGGTTCTGAGAGTACCTCCCACGTGACCTGTTTAAAAGTCATGATATGTTCTTTTGCGTTGGCTCTGTGTTATGTTCTTTGGGGTTAGTTGTGTCATATAGACTTTTAGACCAGTTCTGTGACATGTTACAGAGGGAAATTGACCCCCTCCTAGGACAAGCCCATGTTAAAGTGGCCGGTGATTTGCATATAAAAAACCGGTCTCTATCACAATGAACCGGTCACGTGAGTGTTTGGGGATAGGTCCTTTTCCCTCAGGGAAGTTATTCATGTTTACAAAACATATCAAGCACATTGAGATGCTTGCCCCGTAAAATACGTTTTCTGAATTCTTATAGACATCGCATTTAATTAAAGAATTTTGGCATGCCGACAAAATGTAATACAAGAGCACTTATTTTTATTTTTTAATTTATATTAAAAATCGTTGCGGGGGAATATTAAAACAAAATCATTGAATAAAGTTAAATCGCCGCTGCGATGTTTTAATATTGTAATAAATGGGGATTGGTATAACTTAATTTTTTTTTTGTAAACCAAAAATACTTTTTGTTCAATTTAAATGAAATGTTTGTTAGATTTATTTTTAATTGCTCCAAATTTAGTAAATATAAATTCTAATTTAGTCATTTGTATCCACAAATTTTTAACTCTCACTCTCTCGAGCCAAAAATGATACAACAGTTGCTCATTTAAAATCTTTGAAGTATTTAGTAGTGATGTTAAATTTAAAGTGAATTTTGATTAAGAACGCCATAACTTACCCAAGCGAATTAAAGTATACACAGAATGTGATGAACGAAAACCATTATGTACTTTTCAACTTGCAATTTAGTCTAGTACATGGAAACGGCTACAGGATTTAAAGCCAGTTATACCATCAGAATGCCATAACTTTTATATTAATTTAGTTTACCTGAAGTCAAAGTAATAGTCAGCTATGTAGCAATGTACAATTGAAGTTTTCGTGATTATTTTTAATTGTTTTGTATTGAAAACAAGTTGGAAAACGTAAAAAGGTTAATAAAGTTGTAATTTATAAACTTTTAACTGTGCAATACCCTCTATCAGCTAAAAAATATTTAAATTTTGCAAATTGCAATAGCCGCTATCAACCATAGATGCGCGAATAACGTAAAATATATTACTTTTAGATGTAGAACTCAGTTGTCATATATATATTGTAGAAGATAGATTGATTCGTACTTTTTGAATTTTTAGAAAAGTCTTTCAGTTCATGAATATAAACTCTCTGTATATTTTAGAGTTTTTTTTATTTTTAATAATTTTTGCTAGAGATTTGATATTGAAATATATACTATGGAACGATTTAACAATTTTGTTAAAAGAGAAAAATCTTTACAGGATTTTTTATACCATCCTCAGATAGTTTGTCACAGCCCTGCGGTAAAAGGACCTATCCCAGGACACGTCACGTGACTGGCTCATTGTGATAGGGACCGGTCACGGGACCGGCTTTTTTATATTTAAAGGACCGATCACTTTAACATGGGCTTGTCCTTGTGACATGTCACATTACTGGTCTAAAAGAACATGTCAGACTACTAACCGCAAAGAACATATAACACAAAAAACGCAAAAGAACATGTTATGATTCTTAAACCGGTCACGTGGTAGGTACCTTAGGAACCGGTCCTATTTTCACCTAATTCGTGATATTTTCGGAACCGGTCCAGTTTTCATCTATCACGGGACAGGTACTAATTCCCAACTGACACCTTTTTCCGCAGGGCGATAAAATAAAAAAACTGAAATTGAGAAAACATTATCGAGGAAAACAATTTTATGCTGCAAAATGTTTTTGGGAAGTGAAAACAATTTTTGTGGTAAAATAATTATTTTTTAAGGTGAACAAAAATTTTTGTGGTAAAAAAATTTCTGAGGTAAAAAACAATTTTTGAGGTGAATAAAAAATATTACTCACCTCTGGGAATCTGGTGAAAAAAAAAACAGATACGAACAGAACTTTCTGCCAGGTGCATGGTTCTGTTTGAGCTACCGATATATCTGCTTGTGGCGATAGGATTTCGGTTACTATTACAGTAATACATTTGATTGCGACAAACATTCATAAAATATTAAAATAATATTTTAAACTGACCTCAAACTTTTTTCGCCTCAAGAATTGGTTTTTACCTAAAAAAAAAAATTAAATTTATAGCAAAAAATTTGAATCACAACTAAAAGCGTTTTTCACGTGGTGAAAAATCTCCTCAATAATGTATTTTCAATTTATAATTTTTTATTTTAAACATTTTTTATTTTAACTATTTTATAATTTTTTTTTTTATAAATTCCACAATTTTTTATAAAAATGTTTAAATTTAGTGTGACCTTTACATGTTCATATTTTCTGAACTTAAAATAGCGCCGTTTATTAGTACTTCTATCCATTAAATTGTCTACAGAAATATTTTCAAGTTCAAAGGCATGACAAATGTTAATACACACACACACACATACATACATAGTTCAACACGCACGTGGTGGTTTATGTTTTCATTTAAAAAATAAAAATTTCCCAAACAAATCAAAAATATAAACAAAGCAAACTGTTATACGCCGCCTAAGAAAAAAAGGGAAATTTCTCTGTGCATGTATGTGTAAGTGGGCTTTGAACAATTTTGTTAGACAACAATCATATATCTCGAAGAAAAGAATGTGTTAAGTGCCAATTTATGTGTCTGATAACATACAGTACGATTTTAAAGGTCGGCTTGTTAAGAAGTATTATTCTTGGCAATAATTTGTGATAAAAAAAAAATAAAATAACTACAGATAAAAAAGTAAATTATAATTTTCAAAAAATTAATAATATGCACTCAATGAAAAATCACAAAAAATACACATTTTAGAAATAACAAAATAAATTTTAAACGAATACATTTAAATTTGTCAATAAAAAAAAAAAAAATTAACAAAGAAAATATTAAAAAAATAAACAAAATAAAACAGTATTAATTAAAATTTATTTATTAAACTGTTAACTTAAAACACATAATGTGTACATTTATAAATTTAAGATCAAGTTTAACAATATTAATGTCTGAAAAATATATAATAAATTAATAAAAATAAAATCATTTAACACTAACATTTTGTTTTTTAAATTTCTGTGTTAAAATAAGTGTGTTATAAAAATAAAATTATTGTAATTTACTAATAGCCTCATAATAATAAATGTCAATGTCAGTTCATGTGGCAATAATATTTACTCTTTAAAATGTTTGTCCATTAAAAGTGTTTGTTGCATGTCGAAAGTATAAAAGCTTTTAATAGATCAAATCATCACCGTAAGTAAAGTTAAATTAAATGTAAAAATTAAATGTGTAAAATAATTATAAATTAAAAGCAATTAAGTCTCTGTCATTTATTATCAAAAAATTGGATAAAACTTTGAACCAGACAAATGTTTTTGTGCCTATTTTTTATTTCCTAAATATTCTGTTTGGAGTAATTGGTCGTTTATGTAATTTCTTCAAAATTCAAGGTGGCCGTTTTTTGTTCTTATTTTACATTAAAAATGTCATCGAAAAAATGTTTGAGCAGCTATAACAAAAAATTTAAATAAATAATTTTAAATATATTTTTAAACAACAAGGATTTTGTGGTTAATTATTTGACAGTTAAAAAAACGAAATAAAGGAAAAAAAATCATTTATTTTCTACGGATATGTGGTTAGTTTTTTGACAGTTAAAATAAATGAAAAAAATCATTTATTTTCTACGGATATGTGGTTAGTTTCTTGACAGTTAAAATAAATGAAAAAAGTCATTTATTTTCTACGGATATGTGGTTAGTTTCTTGACAGTTAAAATAAATGAAAAAAATCATTTATTTTCTACGGATATGTGGTTAGTTTCTTGACAGTTAAAATAAATGAAAAAATCATTTATTTTTAACGGATATTGTAAGTTAATTTATTAACATTTAAAAATAAATGAGAAGTTATTTTGATTTAAATGAGAAGTTAATAGGCCGGTTTTTAAGGGATTTTTCATTTATTTTAAATTAAGTTTTCAGTTAATTTAAACTACAAATTATTTTGAGTGTAATAATAGTAAAGAAACAAATAAATCACAAATTTCCCTATTTGTAGGTAAATTTTTATTAAATTTTAAACAAATTTAAAAATAAATTAAACTAAGTTAAATCGGTAAATCACAGTAAATCATTTGAAACAAATGCTGGTCTTGATTCCATGGTCTCGGCGAGAAATGTTTTTATGTGATGATGGTAGTACTGGACCTGAACTATTTGTTTGGTAATCCATACTTGAAGTTGAGTATCCTGGTGAATATGAAAGCACTTGACTACAGCTTGCAACTTGATCTTGAGCATACTCAATTTCTTGTGAATGTGGAACAGCAAGTGTAAAAGCATCAGCAGACCTCGTGGGGTAAGACCATCGTTTTTTGTACTTAAACAAAAATAACAATCGGATTCGTGGCTCGCTGTTTTTCTCCATAGCATAGGCTTCGAAATTCCCAAGTGTCGTCTGTAAAATGAAAAATAAAAAATGAATTAAGGAATATAAAGAATTTAAAATTTAATAAGGAAAACTGTAAGTTTAGGTATCAAATATTCCAAATCTATTAACCTATACTTACTTTACGTTAGAAGACCTCATAGATAAATTCAATGGTTGTCCAATACTGCTTCAAATTGTGCGGATATATATTAAAGCAATCTTGCTATAACTTTTGCAATGAAATTAAGAAGCAGTTCCGTTTTTTTTCCGGTAATATATTTGCCTCACACATAATAAAATAAATCCGGATTGTTTTTACATAAAAATTGTCTGGCTTTCTTGCTTATATTTTCTAATACTTGAAGATTGTTTTAACTTGTAAGCTGAATCACTCTACTATAAGTAGGAATAAAATGATTTTTCATTATCGCAAACACTTCTTGAATGAAATAAAACGGCTCTTATAAATACTAATATTAAAAATTTGACTTAAAAATTAGTTAAAAAAAAATTATCCATAGAATTTGAAAATTTGACCATTTTTGTACACTAAAAAAAATGAACTAGAATTTAGAAACTTATTTATATTTAATAAAATTTTCCTTGAAATTAAGAAACAAATTTTACTTAAAATTTGGTCAAAATTTCTAAATTATAGAAAAATTTTACTACTGAGAAAGAAGTAAATTTCTATCAGAAAACAGTAAAATTTCCTCCTAATTAGTTCAAACATAATCTAAAATTTGACTGTTAGTTAGGATATGCTTCCTTGGTATTAAGAAAAATTTTATTTTATTGAAGTTCATTAGATAATTTTTTTTACTAAAAACTAGGACTTAACTCCCTAAAAATATGAAAATATTTTCTAACAAGTTAAATAGCACTTCTTTTAATTGAAAATTATCCTTATCCTGCTTCTATGGTAAAGGTAATATATTTTACCATATATTTTAAAGTACTTTACACTCATTGAGTAGGTATTTTCCCACTTTCGGAGGACTTCCGCTTTGTGAGGACACTGCTCTTAACAAACTTTTTGCTATACAATTTTGTCTTAAAACTAAATTGAATTATACCAAATTCACGTATTTAAAATATAAATTAAATTTTATTAGCAAAAATGTAAACAAATTAAAAAAATGTACTGCAGGATATCCTGAAACGTAATAAATTGTGACAAAGTCAGATCCTTTTCGTGGTTTATTAACGGTTCTGCTTGAGAGACTACAAAAAGGGACGCCCTAAGTGACACACGGCATCTATGGCTAAGGAACACCGGGGGTCCTTTGTCTTCTTAAATTAACTAATTTAGAGAAATTGTTGCAAAAATACAAAATAACACTTGTTATTATTGGAAAATGGAAAAATGTCATAAGTTTATTTTATGGGATTTCTAGCTTAAACTTTATTTGACATATACAAATTTAAACTTTGTTAGTGTTAAGTGAAAAAAATAGTTCGATAAATATAAAGTTTAATAAGAGCTATGTCAATTATAGGAAAACCATTATGCCGTAATGTATAAAATGTGCCTGTGATATTTTGTATTGTAGTCAACAAACAAATTTATTACATTAAAGCGCAAATTCGAAATTTTGTATCCTTTGCTATCAAAATTTTAAAATATATTTTTAGCTACTTTAAGTTCAATATGTATTGCTGCTAAGATTAGAGATGGACACGTGAGAGATTTTTGACTCACCCACGATCACGAACCAAAAATTACAATCATGCACGATAGTTTTTTTTTTTAAATGGTTACTTTAATTTCTTTTATTTAATAATACGTTTTCTTGAAAATTAGGAAAACTAACAGGTTTGTTTTTAATTGATTGTTTTTTTGGAATAGAATATTAAAAATAATTTAAGCGTTTTCCAACAAAAAAAAAAAAAAAAAATCCTATACCAAATTTTATTATTTTTTAAAATTTAGAAAACTTTTACTTGAAAAAAAGAATATTTTATTGAAATTTTTAAAATTTATCTGAACTAAGTTGCATGAAAATTTTCCTTAGAAATAGTTAATCAGTTTCTAAAAACAAATAAATTTTAATTTTTAAATAAGAAAAAATTTATTACATTTTGTTTTTAATTGTCTGAACTAAATTTTTGAAAATAATTCTTCAAAATTAGAAAGTGGTATACTTAAAAACTGAATTTGGAAATGGCTTTCTAAAATTTAGTTGATTTTACTACTCGCTAACAAAAAATGAAATGAAAATGAATGAAAAATGAAAAAAATGAAAAAATGAAAAATGAAGTACTTTTACGTTAGACACATTTTTTGAACTAAATGGGAGTAAATTATGTCCTATTTTTTTTTTTTTAACTAAACTTAATTTTATTACATTTGAGTATGCAAATTTCTTAAAACTAAGATGTTTTTTCTTAAAATTAATAAATTTTTATTTAATTGACTTGTTGTTTTTTTCTAAAATCAAAAAATATTACTTAGGAAAAATATAAACTATTTCTAAGTATATAAACTATTTCGTTTTTTCTCAAACTTAGGAATTTTTATTCTTTTTAAGAAAATTTTTCTAAGTTTTAATAAAATTTTACTTAAATTGAGGACAATTTATAAACTATTTTGTTGGAAATTTTTTATTACATTTTAGTTCATGTCTTTTTTTTTTTGAGTGTACTTAGGTAACCATAATGCATCAAATTTATATAGAGGTTATTCAAGCCCGTTTTTGCTGTTGAGCTTTTATATACCTCAGCTTGAGACACAGCACAGATAATCCATAACATTTTAAAGTCGCCTGCTATGTACTGTGTGGTACTGCTGTACGTATGTGGAATATTATTTTTGAATTTACTAATAATCACTCATACGTCATGATGTCCAATCTTGTAGTATAAAACATCAGGTGGTGGGTATCCATTGTGTAGATTTAAAATTGCTTAAATTTCCAATCAAAACTGAAAATTTGGAAGAAATTTAACAGCGAATGAGAAATTAAGGAAAGTGGAAAAATAGTTAATAAAAAACAAGAAAATAATTTTGAACGGGAATACAAAATTCGATCATTTTATATGAATTTTTCAAGGTACAGTAAACTGTCGCTAATCCGAATTTGTGCTTACAGAGTCGATTGGATTATCGAAATATTCAGATTACTAGATAGGGTATTAACATTCCAGAATATGATTTTACTGAATTCAAATACAAAATTAAGTTTTATAACGATACCTGTGATTTTCCCATAAAAGTATGCAATAAAATAAGGCTATGGACACGGGCTTGGTAATTTCTTACCCCGGTCAAATGCTTAAGGTGAGTTTGGTAAAACCCTGAAAGGGCTTGGCGCTGTGTGAGTGTCAACTATTTTGGATATTTAACATTTTGCCCAAAATTGTAGAAAATATAACTCAATAACCAGTAAAAAGTTGTTCTGAGCTAAATTCAGTTTTCTGATACCCACAATGAAATGCTAAGAATTTTTTTATAAAATATTTTAGCCATATTCCAATGGGTCATTTAAGTAATTTTTCAGAAGTACATTTTAATGGTTAATTTATTGGACTAACAGATAAATAATATATCTACTTTTTCTAGATTTTACATCTAGCGACTAAATGGTTTGTCTTGGCAAACCCTAATAAAATTAGCAAAAGAATACTTTAGACACAATTTTTTTGAAGAACTAAAATTGTATTTAAAATGGCAGATATAGAGTTAAAATATTCTACGGAAAAATTTCTGATAACATTTCATTGTGGATTGTCTTATACACTCAGAATATTATGTAGTTAACTGTTTGAAGTTTAATAAAAATGTTTTCCGTTCCATTTAAAATAAAGGAAAATACATTTATTTTTCAAAGAAATATTTAAATTAACTTTTTTATATAATAATAATTTACTATCATTTACCGATTTTTTTCAGTTTCATTTTTTTTTTTTCATTTGTTTGAAATTTAATAAAAAATTACCCACAAAACGGAAACTTGTGGTTTATTTGTGTCCGTAACAGTTATTACAAATTTAAATTTTGTTTGCTGTCTGTTTCATAAAAATATTCAAAAAATTTCAATGTTTTTTTATTTAAATCGGTTGTATATATACAAAATTTTTCAATACAAATTACAAGAACTTCATAAACACACATACATACACAAATACATTCACACAAAAAGTGTTTATAGCTTCATGTGCATACATACATTTTGTATTGTACGAGTATATTAAAAAAAAAAAACAAAAATTACAAAAACGGAAATAATTTCAAATAAATGAAAAAAACATTTTTTTTTTAAGGATTGGTAGGTAAAATTTTGACATTTATTTTAACTGATTATATCAGTTGTTTCTTACGGATGTGTCAGTTGATTAATCAAAATTTAAAAATAAATAACAAATGACATTTAATTTAAATGAAAATTAAGTAGACCGGTTTTTAAATGAAATATCATTTCTTTTAAATGATATTTTCAGTTATTTTAACTTACAAACTTTTTTAAGTGTATAAAAAAATTGCCATCACATCATATGTTATCTGATCCAAGAATGGTATGCATTATCTAATCTCAAGTGATACTGTGTTATCACATCTGATATAATATGATCTGCGAAATTACTGTATATAATGTGATCAAGTTATATATAATTTTATACAATTTGATAAAACTTGATATAATTCAAAAAATAGTTTTAAAATATTTTAGACGGTAGTTTTTTTTTCAAAACTATACATTTTTTCAAAACTATAAATTTTTTTATAATTCCGATTTTGTTTTTGTTAAATTGGAAAATAATTTTAATGCTCAGATTTGTTCTTTTTTTTTTTTTGGCGGCTCATAGCTGCTGAGCTTCCACCCTTGCGATTATATATTATATCTTATCATTTTTATAATGATGTTTGATATACATTCACAATATATTTTCCGCTACCGACTGTATTTTATCTAAAAAGTAATATGTAGATTATGTTTTTTAAATGAGGAATCAATTAAAATTCAAAGAAATATATTTTTTAACTATTTGAATCAGTCATTAAAAAAAAACTATAAAAAAATACAGATTTTCAGTCTGTTAAATGTTAAATTTTATGTTTCTGAAAATAGAAATTTAAAAAATTCCATTTTGTTTCTTTTTTTTTTTTACAAAATAGTTTGTTTAAACTCGAAATTATTTCTAAAAAAATTACAAGAAATTATATAAAGATACATACACACATAAAAAATAAAAATATATACATATGTGTGTGTGTTGTGTTTTGTAATTACATCCAATTTCATTTTGAAATACAAACCACAAGAATGTTTTTTTTCTAACGTTTTGTCATTGAGGGTTTTTTTAAAATTATTTTTACTGCTTTTGCCGATTATTAAACAATGATTGAAAATAAACAACAAAATGGGCTGAATATATTGAAAAAATCAGGAGTCCTCTTTTTGATTGTATTTTCCATTATTTTATTATGTATTTTAGATTGTTTTAATTGATAGGATATTGTGTGTGTATTGTTGTCAACGGCAGCCACGGACAGTAAGCGGTTACAAGGGGAGAGTCCCTTTTGGGATCCCACTAAATTTCGAGTTTGCCTGTGATCCTTGTAACGTCGTGGAGAGCAATTGGCGCAATTCACAAAACCAATACCACAACCGACCATGGGCGGTATAACTCTATTAGCCGGATGGACTAAATCCCAACTCCAGGATACGACGCTTTAGTCCAACCAGTCATTCTTCTTAAATCAAACCTGATTACCGAAGCCGTAGCGGCACTATGCTCCTTGCAGGGTCATTTCTCCAATTAAATATTATTAGCTATTAGATCAGAATAAATTATAAGTCGTTGGAAGGTTACCTAAAATACCTTTCCAACGATATATAATATGTTTTTTTTTATATATATAATAAAGTGATGGATTTGATTTGTTAAATTCTACCAGTGCTGTCAGTTCAGGGGATTTATCCCCAAATTTGCGGAAATTTCAGTTTGATGATCCGGGGATTTATTGGGGATGACAAAAACAATATTTCTTCTATTTTTTTTATTATATTTTCAATCCTGATAATATTTTAGAATTGGTGGTCACAGTGCAGAGTTATTAAATGTGAATACTTTTGAATATTCGATACTGCTCAATAATTTTAGATATTAATTTGATAGTACCCAATACCTCGAATCAAACGAAATATTTCTGACAGTCTGGGAAATACTATGTATTAAATATACTATTTTTAATGCGAACTTCCCAAAAATTTTTATTATTTTCTATGTTTTTGTTTTTTTATATTTTGACAAATTTTAAACTGAACAATCTGAATTGTTTCCTTTAATATATCGCAAACAATTAATTTAAGAAATCCAATGAAAGTATTTGCACAATTTTAGAAATTGTTTTTAGACACTGAAGATTTTGTTGATAATCAAATTTTTTTTTTTTTTTTTAAATTTTACCTCATTTAATTTTTATCTCTCGAAGTTGGTATTAACCGGGTTTTACTATAGAAGAAATTATTATGGAATTTCATAAAAGTATTTATTGATTTTCTAAAGTATATTCTATTTAATTTTTTTTAGTTAAATTTCAATTTTAAATATTTTTCAGTTTTGAAATTTGTTTAAAAATAGCATTGCAGTTACAGCAAAAATTAAATTGTATCTTTTAAAAAAATATTAAAAATAAATAATTTCTTTTTGTATAATAAAAACGTAGAACTCTAAGATTATTACATACTTTCTCTACCCAATGCACCACAGACACTTGCATTTAGTTGTAACTATTCTGATGTAGAATTTTAAGTACTTAAAATTAAAAGTTTTGAATAATGGAAAAATGTTGGTGGTTGTTATACAATTCCAACTAATTTATTTTCTGTGTGTAGTAAATATATTTTTTAGAATTACGCTAGTTTGCAGCCATTTTGAGTACTAAAGACAAATAGGTTTTGTATGTATTCTGGCCTTTTAAAGACTTAATGTCTATTCAACTTTTTGTCGATTTATTCTTCCCTTTTTGCAATACCTTCGACTAAAATAAACCCACATTCAATGAAATTTGTATTAATTTCATTAAAAGTATTTTATAAAATTTCTTTTAAAAATTGCATTTCTCATTCATTTCTTTTTCATTTGTCACTTTGTGCTTTTAAATTATTTACTTAATTTATTTTTTATGGCAACTCTTTTAAACTTTAAATGGAAGAGTATATTTTAGCTGTAAGAAATAAATTAAAACGGAAATTTGCAATTTTTCAAAGTATACTTGTAGTCAGTGGCGTGCCCAAAATATAAATTTTTTACTATGTTTAGTATACATATGTACAAAATAGCTTGTTTTTTTCCAATGGATTTTCTTTGCAAGACCAATTAATTTTTTTGGCAAGTCCAATTGGGTTTTTACCAGGGTAAAACAAAAAAACAAAAATACACTTAAGTTTTTAAAAACAGATCAATTATCTTTTTTATTTAATTTAACGCCTTTTATCTTTATTCGAACGTTTTCTTAAGTTTAAAGGTTGATTTACACGTCGGTTATCCCTATCTGCTATTACTCAGTATTGGGTTTAATAATCAGCAAAACAAGAAAATAATACAAACGTTAGAAAAAAAATATATGTAGTTTATTGTTTTTAAATTTTGTATTTTGTGTGGCTAAATAAAATCTAAACTAAATTCAGGTATCCAAATTTCTATGAAATTTTAAAAATTGTTCAAATATTTTGTTAAAAAAAATTTTAAAATCTTTTTTCAATTTGTATTTAATTTAGAATTTATTTAACTACCTCGCAAAGGTCCTAAGTGGAATTATTTAATTTGTATACTTTCTTTTAAAACAACAAAAAAAAATGTTTCCAATTACTATTTTTTAATTAAAAATCTGAGACGAAAATACCACATTAACTCTTAACTGGAATCCCCAAAATTTCAGATTTATAAGTTTTGGGGTATTTAAAATTGAAAATAATTATATTACTTAAAATTGAAAATAGTTATATTACTTAAAAAGTAAGAATTTATAAAAATGCTGCCAAGTCTTGGCAATTCTTTTCTCTTTTAAATGTAAACAAAAATATTTGTCATAAAAATATTTGAAATTTTTCTATTTGAAATTTCATAAAATATATTATAAACAACAAAAGCTAACAAATGTAGAACAGGGCATTTAATATAATTGCTATATTTCGTGTTCTGGTGAAGTTCATATATGAAAGCAAGAAGTTATAGATATAAAGATAAAAATAAAGCTTTTTATAAAAAATATAGACAAAATTGTCCAAAAATGACAATTGAAATTAAAAAATTATCCTAAATAAAATTTAAAAAATTACAAATAAAATCCAAAAATTCGCCATCGATACTTTAAAAGAGCAATTAAAATTTAAAAATACCAAACACAATGAAAAAAATTATAAAAATTTTAAAAATATTTGGTGTTTTTGAATTTAAATTATTGCTTAATAAATTACATTTGAAGTCATTCCAAAAGTTTTTAAAACTATCTAATCCTTTGGATTTTAGTAAAAAATTGCACATGGCAAATCCACGTTCCCATGATATCTATGCTGTTTTTTATTTTTAAAAATTAATTAAAAATTTAGAAAATATACTTTGCCCCCCTCCCATCCAAAACAAAATCCTGGGCACGTCACTGCTTGTAGTAGGTTGCAAATACAAATTACTGCTGATATATATTCACATATAAGCTACTTACAATTTTTTTGTTTGGCATAAAAAGGGAAATTAAATTTTATTTGAATAAAACATAAATATATTCAATACCTCATTATATTCAACTATTTCGCATACTACTAACTCCCAGCAAAACTTTGGTAATGGGTGCGATATTCTCATGCGATACCTTGTAATGATAGCTCGTTACCTTTTTCATTATTTGCAAGCATAAAGTAATAACTTACTGATTATTGATTACGTAATATATGATTTATAAATGTAAAGTAATATTTGAAATATTTTTGAAAATCTATTTTTAGATATATTACTTTGTGTTGTTTTATAAGCAAAAGGGTAATGTATGTTTGTTTTGACAACACTAGCGAAAAAACGAAGCGCAACAATTCATTTAAGTTTAAAGCAATCAAATCCCAGCAAAAAAAATGGTAGTCATTCTGTGACTTTAACTTCTTTCATTGTTTCCTAAACTTCAGTTGACATTCTTTTATGATTTTTTGGTGTTATTCTAAGGCACTTCCAAAAGCATTCATGTGTTCATATTTTAAATGCAGTGATCTGGATATAAACCCGATGTATATCTTAAAATATCACTCTTTATTACTTCTAAATCATAAGATATAGCATATCGTATATATTTTGAATCTAAAGCATTTATTCAAATTGGAAAAATAGTTCTGATGAAATTGTTTAATTTTTTTATTAAATCATTGTTTATATTTAAGTTTAAAATTTCATGAGGGTTAGAATTTTTGCAGTTTTGCATTTTTTATAAAAGTTTTGAAAAACAGATTTTTTTTGATCTTTAATTAAAACTTGCTGGCCTGTCATTTGCATTTTTCAGCCTCAAATATTTATGACGACGCAATCTGTGCCTTTTGGATTATGTATTTTATTAAACACTACATCATTTCAAGTTTTAATTCAGAATTTACCAAAATAATTTTAAAATTGTGTAAAAATTATTTCAAATTGCCCAAAAATGTTTTAAAATTGTGCAAAAATTATTTAAAAATATTTTAAAATTGTCTAAAAATGTTTCTAAATTCTACAACAAGTTTTTATATTACCCAAAAATAATTTAAAATTTGTCTTAAAATTCATTAAAATTCTTGAAAAATGTTTCAAAAATGCTTTTTCAGAATTATATGTTAAAACTTATTTTTCTACATTCTTATGAATAAAATTTTCATCAAAGCTTAAATACTACAAAGTATATGAATATTTTCCACTCATGCATTAGAATATCTAATCATTGTATAATCATTGCTTCCTTAAAGTATGAGTAGTGCTAGTAGCTACATTTGAATACTGCCATCCTATGACATGCTAATGTTAAATTCATCAATGAAACCGTTAGAAAAGAAGTGATGCCTTTGCCATAGTATTATTTATTTTATTGCTTCTTTGGCAGCTTCATTTTTGCTGGGATACTATATGCGTCAATAGCTTAGTGGGTTCGATTCCCATCATGACCACATTATTTTTAATAACGTTGAAAATATTTGAAATAATTTTTTTTTTTTAATAAAAATTCCTCTTTTTTTAAAATCTATTTTTAGACACATTACTTTTAACATTCTTGTAACCATATTACAAGTAATTGGTATATACATTACTTTGAGGCTCATCGCCTGTAAAATTTATCAGTGAATTAAGCTGTAAAGTAGTCCATGAGCCCCTATGGCTACACATTACTTTACACATTATTTGGTAATGTGTGGTTTTGCTTGGTAAGTACGTCAAAATGACACACGAAAACCCTGGGATACGTAAACTGACCAAATAATATGTCTAGTAATCTAAACTTCAAGGTTTTCACGTATTACCCTTTATGTTATGATTTTAACTTTTTTGTATATGGGATGTCCCGAAAGGTAAAGTGTTCTGCTTACGTGCAAGTTTACAAAAATATAAGGAATAATGGGTTACGCGTATGCATATTAATAATTGGTTAGTAATAACCAATTATTATTGATTTTTCTGTAAGAAATTGAGTAACACATAATTTTTTAACTGCTTGTAACCAATTATAATTTAACTTTGAGTAAGCGACAATTTCTAACCCTTTGCCAGCCAATGTTTAATAAATGTCCCATTTTTAGTTTTTGTCGTATTTGGCTTATTTTTCAACCGATTTTCTTAAATGTTGTATCGACAGATGATAATTATTGCTTTCACACAATACTAACCATTTGAATCAATATAGCCTCAGAGCCATTAGGATCACCACAATATTTTGGTAGGGCATGGTCCATTCCTTTAATTTTTTAGAAATATCGAGATATTTGGAATTGGTTTACTTCATTTGTTACAGGATATACAACTTGGGACATACATATGTATCCCATGGGTCGTCTAGTTTTTGCTCAATTTTAAACATTTTTATTATTCACATTAAAAATCAAGTAATTTTCATATGATTTGATTTTTATAAAATAATGTTAAACCAATATTAATTATACACTGGAATGTGTTTAATTGGAGATAAAGTACACCAGTACGTATACGTAATATGAGTTAAACCGATTTTAATGACTCTTGTGCAGTTTTATTTTCTAAAAAAAAAATACTAACGAAAAAAATACTAATAAATAGTAGGTGGCGCAAAAATAACCTTTCGATGTTTTTTGGCTGTAATTTAAAAAAAAAAATAAAAACTTTGATTCTTCTTGTGGATTATTTTTATTTGGTCTTTTAATTTTTTTTTTCATCAAGTCGAGAATATGATGTCATGTAAATGGCCGCCGCCACAGTTGATTGTCATTTGAGCCCTTTTTATGGCATTTTCCATCACTTTGGCCAAAACTTCCGGCGATAGGTCCTCACATTCTTGACGGATATTGTCTTTAAGAGCTGCAAGAGTGTGAGGCTTGTTGACATAAACCCGCGACTTCAAAAAGCCCCACAAAAAGAAGTCTAGAAGTCGGTCAAATCAGGCGATCTTGCTGGCCAGTGCAAATCGCCAAAACGGGAGATTTGGCGCCCGGGAAATGCATCCTTCAGCATATCAATTGTGGCACGTGCAGTGTGTGGCGTTGCACCGTCCTGTTGGAACCACATGTTTTCCAATCCCAATTCATCAAGTTGCGCCAAAAAGAACTCGTTGATCATTGCTCTGTAGCGCTCACCATTCACAGTAACCGTTTGGCCCGCGACGTCTTCGAAGAAAAAAGGTCGGATGACTCCTCCAGCGAAAACAGCACACCATACAGTGACTTTGAGCGGGTGTAATGGCTCTTCGTGGGTTACACGCGGATTTTCAGTGCCCCAGAAGCGTAAATTTTGCTTATTTACGTACCCGCTAAGATGGAAATGGGCCTCATCACTCATGATTATTTTTGATGAAAAATCATCTTCATTATTGCTCAAATAAATAGTCACCAATATTCCGCGTTCTGGAGCAGTGTAGCGTTACATTGTTTATTAACGTGTATTTCGCATGTGTTTACTACACAAATGTCAAAACAGAACTGACATTAGGGGCCAATCGAAAAATTTATAGCATTTTCTGATAGGAGGATTACTTTTGCGCCACCTTGTAAGTAAAAAAAAAAAAAATCAATAAATAAAGTCATTGCAAAAGAGTTTTCAAAGTCTTTTCAGTAAAATTTATTTAAAGAATTGTTTGAGTCAATACAAACTTAAAATCTAAATATCTTGTTAAAATTACCTGACTCTTCAAAACGGGTTTAGTCATTGAATTCTAAGATCCAAAATTAAATTAACGTATCTCGGCGTATTCGTTTGTCATTTTACTTACAGTGTAATTTATAAATATGAATTGTAATTATGTAATTTTTACAAAGTTATTTTAATATACCCCCTACCTCTCATTTACACATTAAATTTTATTTGGCATCTTGTTAAATTAAATCTAAACTAGTTTTTGTTTATTGTTTTTATGATCAAGTAAATTATTAGTTGTTGCTTTTTAAGCGAAAAAGTCAAAACAACAACAAACATAAACAATTAACTATCCCTTGTATTCTACTCGTATATGCAATGTAATGTTAAGTTGATCCCCTCATGTCACCTGTAAAATGTTTTTTTTTTTTTTTTGTAAAAAAATAAAGTACATATTTGAGATGGGAAAGAAGGTTAAACTTTGTGTCTTAATAAAGAAATATTATTGTTATAGTTGTTGAATTCAATCAATCATCATACATATTTTGCCTTTCATTTCGTTTCACAGGCTCAAATTCTATTTTGGTTTAGTTCGTTTACACTGCCCCAAGCATATTTGAGTATCATATGAATCACAATTACTAATATAATTCAATTTTTTCATGTGACTGTCAAAAAGAAAACCCCTCCTCTTCATACAGACTCATTATTTATTCAATACTGGTAAAATTATAGGTAACTATCTATTATTTTGCAAGCCACCCCACCCCACCCCACGCCAGATTGTGTCAAAATCATGATTTGCAGTTGGTTTGTTTGCATGACATTCCTTTTTTTTTTTTTGCTAGCTTTACTATTTCGACTAGTATTACTCAAAAATTCAGTCCAGTGAAAAAAATAATAGTAAAAACAAGTAATTAATTTAAGGGAAAATTTTACTTGTTTTTACTAAAAATATTTCTTGCAGTAAAAACAAGTGTGTAACAGGTTTTTTCTATTCAACAAATGATAAATTAAACAAATTTTTTAAATTTGCACTCGGCGTCTATTTTTCTCCTTTTTTTTTTGCAATTTATTTTTTGTTTGTTTACTATTTTTACAATTTTTTCTTTGAGTGCACTCAAAATAGTTTGTTATAGAAAATAGTTTGTAGTTTAATGTAATAGTTAATAGTGTGTGGTTAATAGTTTGTAGTGTAATTTAAACTAACTGAAAATGTAATTTAAAATAGAAACTAGACTACTAACTTTTCATTTAAATCAACAGAACTTATCATTTATATTTTAATGTTAAAAAAATTAAGTTATAATATTCGTAAAAATTAATGATATTTCCTTAATTTCAACTGTGTACAAACTAACCACATATAAATAAAATGATATTTCCTTTATTTGTTTCCTTTAACTGTCAACTAATTAACTACGAAATCCGTTTAAAGTAATTAATTTTTCCTTTTTAACTGTTAATAAATTAACTACAAAGTATGTAAAAACAAACGACTTTTGATTTATTTTGTTATTTTTTTTAGATTATCAGTCTATTAACTGCAAAAAAAATAAAAACATTTTTTTTAACCAAACTTTTTAAATAAAAATATTAACTGTAAAAGAAAATCCGTAATTATTTGTAATTTATTATACCCTCCACCAAAAATGGTGAGGGTATATATCAGTTTGTCATTCCGTTTGTAACATATAAAGTATTTATATTCGTAAAATTTTAAGTCGCAATTTCCGTCTGTGTGTCTGTTGAAATGACGATCACGACGCGAAGACGCAAGCGGGGTACTCATTTTTACCTAGATTAATATACATCCTTCCGAACAGTTTGGTATTGAAAATGGGCAGAATCAGTCCAGCGGTTAAAAAGTTATGAGTGAAAATGTGAAGGTACCTCTAAATTGTCCATACAAATAGGTGTATTTCAGTACAATTTCATAGTAGTATGAGTAGTATACGAGGGCGGATCAATAAGTCCGTGACTTTTCAAACTTCCCTCGTAGTTATATGAAATGGAACACTGCTCCCATCAAGTTCCACCTGCTAATAGACTACTGTCAAATTTTGAGCAAGTTCCGTCATTTAATTTGCGTTTAACAGCATAAAACAGACATTTGTTTGATCAATAATTTGATCGTTAATCGAGCCATTTCTTTAGGTTTGGAAATAGGAAATAGTCACTGGGGACTAAATCCGGGGAATAAGGCAAATCGAAGTCTACTTCATGCATTTCTGCCATGGAAACTAAGCTGTCACACGATTCCGTTGGTGGTCGATTGTGAGCAAACGCAGCAGCCATTTTGTGGAAAGCTTTCTCATTCCCAAGTGATCGTTCATAATTAAAACCACTGAGCCATGTGAGATGCCTATGTCTTCCACAATCTATCGCACATTCAATCTCCGATTATCCAACACCATATCGTGAATTTTTTCAATTGTTTTGGATGTAGAGAACTCAACTGGGCGTTTAGAACGTTCGGCATCTTCCGTGCTTGTAAGGTCACAACGAAAGTCAGTAAACCACATTTTAACTATTGAAACGGATGGTGCAGAGTCCCCATAGTATTTATCAAGCTTTTCCTTGGTTTGATTGACGGTGTGTTCCGCAAAAAATAATGTTTAATAAGAACTAGAAATTCACTTTTTTCCATTTTTAAAAAAATTTACGAGGTTATATGTTTTGAACAGCATTTAAGCGCAAAGTAAATAACCAAATAGACTACTTGACAGTAGTCTATTAACAGGTGGTACTTGAGGGCAGCAGTGTTGCATTTTATATAACTACGAGGGAAGTTCTAAAAGTCACGGACTTATTGATCCGCCCTCGTAGTAGAAAAATATTTTCTCTTGTTTTTTTAAGCAGTTAGAATTGAATAATATTATATATTCACTTCAAATATTTTCATCTCCAAAAAATTTTTTCACCTCCATAATTTCACTGCTAAAGTTTTTTTTTACATTATTTATACCAAAAACACTGAAAACATTTTGTTTAGGACGTAGGTGGAGGGTATTCAAAATTTCAAATAGTTTAAGCCTTTTTTTACTTGTTTTTAAAATAAATTTGAAAAAAAAATTCTTGGTATTTTATCATTTAAAAACAAATGTACGGATAACTTTTTAAATAAAATTTAACCAGAATTAAAAAAAAAAAATAAACAAAAAAAACTTTTATAAAAAGTAAAATTATTTAAATGATTTTAAAGCGCTTTAAAAATGTCCTCCCGATTAAAGACATCATTTAAACAATTTTTTTTAGATTATAAATTTGAATTTGTAATAATTTTGTTAATTAAAATTTTTTTGTCCGACCGAGTATTCGGCTTCAGAGTTCAGCCAAAAGACTGAGCGGGTAAATTAACGACGAACTTGGCCGAATATGGTGTATTTAAAGAAATTGAGTATATGGGTACGTTCGTAAATGCAGTAAATTTGTGCATCACTGCGGCAGTTATGCCAAGTTTTGTTGCTGATGCGTGATCAGCTGTTGCAGATGCTTTCATATTGCCCAACAACTGAACAATGTTTGCTTTTTAAAACGTTTGATGAAAAACATGTTCACAATAATATTATCAAATATTATTGAAAACCTTGATGGTAAAAATGACAGCTTTTTGTTAAATTATAATAAAAAAAGAATTAAAAGAAAAATGAAACGTCTTATGATTATTAAAAATCAATTAAAACGAAAAAAAGGCGGATTCCTAAAATAAAAAATTAATATTATTAAAAATCTTGACAACTTTTAAATAACATAGTAAAAAAGAATTAAAAGAAAGATAAAACGACTTTTGATTATTAAAAATCAATTAAAACGAAAAAGAAAACTGATTTCGCACTATTGCATCAGAAACTTTAATGATGCCATATTTGCAAAAATTTGCGGCAGCACTGTCAATTTTTTGCAAAAAAAAACGTTTGACGCAAATCAGAACTACCAAATGATGCTTTTTTGAACGTTTTACTTTTATTATGCTGCAATGATGCGCAACTACTGCATTTACGAACGTACCCTATATTTGTAATAAATTCGTTTAATTTGGTATTCTTCCAAAAAGATTTGAGTTCGGTTGGGCACTAATAATTTAAAAGTCTTTGAATTGTATTGCATGATAGCCTTACTTTGTGCCTTAATGGTGAAAACTGCTGGCAGGTATTGATTAGTTCAGCGGCGTACATTAGGACGGAATAAAAAACATGATATCTGCACGTTTATCAAATATCTAGATTTGTGTGTAAACGAAAAAGCATTTAAGGTATATAAGTAATTTTACTTTGCAAGAAATACGTACTGCTGAATTAGAAAAAAAAAATAAATAAATAAAATAATTTATGCTATGACACATGTATGACTATCGTACATGTGATCTACATATATTATTTATTATTTCAACACTGTTCTGGCAAAACAAGTCATGTGTTTGTAAGGAATTATAAAAATATAGGTTTATTATTCTATGTTACACCCAAAAAAATATTTTACAGTACTTGTAACTGTTGTTTATTTAAACATTTTAGCCGTACATTTGTTTTTAAATGATAAAATAGTTAAAATACAAAGAATTATATTTTTAATATATTTTTTGATATTTATTTTAAAAATAAATTACATATTAAGAGGAATTATTTTGTAACAGTTAAAATTTTCATTTAAATGTTTTTATTTTGTATAGTGAATGGGCAGATAGTTTAAGTAACAAAATAAATTAAAAGTCGTTTATTTTTACAGACAGATTTGAATTAAAAGTTTGTAAATTATATTCCATTTGTTTTAAATAAAATCATCAGTTAATTTTATTTATAACCGAGTATTATCAGGATATTTTTTAATGACAGTTTTTTTTTTATAAATTTTTTAACAAAATTGCTAATTTTCTATGTTTAAAAAAAATTAAAAAAATAAACTTTGAAAGAGGTCAAAACAAAAACTAAAAACTTCTCAGAAACACATGCCTTATTTCGCTAGAACATCAAAGATGCATAAATATTATTGTTTATATATTCTAGTGTGTGTTCCTAGAATTTAATATGTGTTATTATATGGAATTGCACATACACACATAAATGTAGAGTGTCTAATATCAAAAATGTAGACATATAAGGAAATTACACACTGCACAGTGGGGTACTTTAAAGGTAGTTTGGTATTTGAATATGTTAGTTTGTTATGAAACGTTACACACCCATAGTAAACGTAATTTCAAGCTTAAATTTTGTCGATGGACCCCAGAGGACCCTCCAGATACTGAGTCATTAGGGCCTAAAGTAGGATACATGAAAATTTTGAAAACATTCCGATTTTCTTTTTATTAACTGATTTTAGTATAACTTACCGAATTGTGGATTATATTGATTCCGACAGAAAATTTTAGACACGAACTGTCTGAAACTAGATATCAATTGTAGTAAAAGGATAGTATTTAAAAAAAATTAATACTTATACTTGACCCACAACACCGATATTGATGAAGGAAGAGAAACTAAGCAGTTTTATGCATACTTTATCTTACCCTGAAAAAAGGATATTGATAATGTCCTTTGAAAATTTAATCCTTTTTTCTTTTGAAAAAAAAACATGCTTTAAAAAATATATATGTTGAAGACCTAACTATATAGAAACTCATACTAAAATTTACATTTCCTAGCCTTATTAGTTAAGCGGCAATAAAAAATTAAAGGTACCGAAACCAAGGACCGTATAAACCAGGATGTAGAAACTACAAAATTTTAAGCCACTCATATGCCATGCTCCATAATGCTATGCTGCCATGATGCCAAATGGTGCGACTATAAAAAAATTCATAGCCGAGACCATGAAATTCTTAGCCGAGACCACCAAATTCTTAGCCGATTTACAGAAACACTTAGCCTCTAGCAAGGGTTGTACCAATTCAAACATATATACATTTACATTACAATCACTGTACTTGTGCTACAACTCTTGCTAGAGGCTAAATGTTTCTGTAAATCGGCAAAGAATTTTGTGGTCTCGGCTAAAAATTTTTTTGTAGTCGTACCATTTGGCATCATGGCAGCAAATTATTTCCAAAATATTTTTTAAAAATACCCTACTGTACAATTCAATATACAACAATTGCATACATTTCAAGGAATTTATTTTTAAAAAAAATTTTACTGCCATTTCTGGGTTGTGACAAATTTATTTAAAACAAGTAAGAGCGGCTAATTCGGCTATGCCGAATCTTATATACCCTTCACCATGGTTGGGAGAAAAGTGAAGTTTGTATATGGACATATATGGAATGGACAGATTTATAAACGGACGCCTTTAAGAGGAAATTAACCATTTAGTTTGGTGATAAAACTTGAACTCGGGAAGATTTATGGTTCCAGAAAATAGGTATTTAAAAAAAAATATGTTTTGGGCATAACTTTTTTGTATCAGAACCGATATTTCCGATTTTTTTTTAGCAAATATGTTATACTAAAGAATTTCGATCTTTTGCTATATAAGACGTATAGATAGGTCATATTACAACTCTAAAATAATATATGAGAAATAAAATAATATATGAGAAATAAATTGGAGCAAAAAATAGAAATAAAACCGTTTGTATTTTGTTTGTATCAGAGGGTTTTTATACAAATTTTGATGTTTTTAGCCTATTTATGGATTATTTAATTATTAATATAAAATTTTATTTAAACTGATTATTAAATGTTAAAAAAAAAAAACAAATAATAAACAAAAAAAAAAAAATGTACAAAAAACAATTTAATTGTGTCTTGTGTAGGAATCGAACCTGCGTTCTTAGAAAAAAAAGTGTTTGTGAGTTAGCGTTTAGACAACTGAGCTATTAAGGTCATATGGAATCATCGTCAATAGAATTGAATAAACAGTTTTCGTTCAATAGGGATTTGTTTGGTTTTTATTTAAATGACAAATCTTTGTATATGTTTGTTGTTTGTGCATAAAAGGTGTAGAGGTGAAAGAAAAGATTTTCAACAAATTGATGTGTTTGTTGTGCTTAATATTCAACATACATATAAAAACAAATGGATTTTACGGAAAAAATTAGAGGTAGTCCTGGTTTTTTGCTAATATCTCAGCTATTTATCAACCGACCTGGCTGATGTTTAATAGCAAGCAGAAATAGATCACATTTAACAGAAATATATCAAGTCCTCATCATGTCTGGGGTCTTCGGAAAACCCATTTCAACACACAGACGGACGGATGGACAGACGGACATCGTTAAATCAACTTCGCTCTTCATAAGGACCCAGAATATATATACTTTATAGGGCCTAAGATCAATATTTATATATATATACCCAGCAAAAAAAAAGTAGCAAAAGAAGAGAAAAAGAAGCAGTGATTTTGATTCCGGTGTTGTAAAAATTTGGATCGGAACCCATGATTTTTACATAGGGGTGTCATAGGGTGGAAGTTTTCTTTTATGATCCTTTTTTATTGCATCTAAAGCCCTTCTTATGGTTTAGTGAAAAATTAAATCTTTTGTTCTTCCCAAATAAATTTTGAATTTGTAATTTAGATTTCTACAGGACATCAGTAATCGAGCCTTAGCCTCAGTTTCACAATCTCCCGTTAGCTTCTACCTGGGAATTTAACTGACACATTTGTTGTTGTTTCCTATACAAAGTTTGAGTTTTACTGTTCGTTAAATTTTAGCGGGAAATTCAGCAATCGGGCCTTATTTATCTCTATTCGAAATGCTTGCAACTTTTACTACAATACATTTTTTTTACTTTTTGTAACTTCATAGATTTGAAAAGTGTTTAATTTCATTAAAAATCAGAACTAAAAGACACTTTAGAATCAATGAAAAATTAATTCCTTAAGAATCACTTCCATTTATTTTTGCTGGGTATATAATATTTATTATATATACCCTTTATTATATATACCTGTGGTGAAGGGTATAATTACAAGTTAAAATTTTTTAAAAAAATCAAAAAAAAAATTTTAAAAAAATCAAAAAAAAAATTTTAAAAAATATAAAAAAAAATTTCCTTAAAATTGATTTTTAAATTTTTTTAAAACAATTTAAATTTATGGTTGAAATTAAAAAAAAAACTGAATCCATTGAAGAATATCAGCCAGTCAGATAACAAAAAGTTCAAAAAAATCTTATTTGAGCGCAAGACTGGTCATACCAATTTCCATTGCAATTCAGAAGATATGGCTTAATGTAATATAGCCCTCCTACTAAATTTTGAAATTATTTCTTTAAATTAAAAAATTTCTACATAAAAATTCATAAAACAATTTATTCCTTGAAATTCTGAATTTTTGGTCAAGTTGCTTCTAATGAAGCATATAAATGCTGATGCATGGAACAACATGTGTTTCGGTTCATTTAAATCAACAGTAGAGTACATATAGCCCTCCTACTAAATTTTGAAATTATTTCTTTAAATTAAAAAATTTCTACATAAAAATTCATAAAACAATTTATTCCTTGAAATTCTGAATTTTTGGTCAAGTTGCTTCTAATGAAGCATATAAATGCTGATGCATGGAACAACATGTGTTTCGGTTCATTTAAATCAACAGTAGAGTACATTTAAATAGCTCTGCAAAAATCAGTTATACTTAAGAGTTTCTTATTTGTTTGAACTTTGATTTTTATACCCTCCACCATATGTGGTGAAGATATATATCAGTTTGTCATTCCGTTTGTAACATGTCGAAATATAGGTCTAAGATGTCCGTCTGTTGAAATGACGATCACGACGCGAGGACGCAAGTGGGGGTGCCCATTTTTACCCAAATTATTGGACATCCTCCCTAGAAGTTTGGTATTTAAAATGAGCGAAATCCGTTCAGCGGTTAAAAAGTTATGAGTAAAAATCTGAAAGTACTTCTAACTTTTCCATACAAATTGGTGTATTTTAGTACAATTTCATAGTAGCGAATGGTACATAATCACCAGTTGCAGTTAAATAATATTTTGCTTTCGCCTCAAATATTTTTCACCTCAAAAAATATTTTCACCACAAAATTTTTTTTTTCACCACAAAAAATTTTTCTCACCTCAAAATTTTTTAACACCAAAAAATTTGTTTTCGCATCCAAAAAAGTTTTTCACCTCAAAAAATTTTTTTTCACCTCTGTAGTTTTACTTTAAAAATGTTTGCATTATTTGTATCAAAAACAGAAGAGAACATTTTTTAGGATATTGGTGGAGGGTACTCAAAGATACGGCACATCCGAATTTAAGTCTTTTTTTAACTTGTTTTTTTTTTTTAATAAATTTAATATTTTTACGGTAGGGTAGGCCCCTAAAATAAACTTTGTCGATTATTGTTGTGCCCACCCACTGAAATTATTCTAAGTGGTATAAAAAGTAAATGTTGAAAATTATCTTAAATTAAAAATTTAATTTATCATTTTATAGTAGTTTTTCATTGGACTATATAAACTCCTACAAAAAATATAAAGTATGTTTGACATCTATAATCCGTTTTAAACTGGTCCTACAAAATATCACAACATATTAATGTGTGGTTCTCGCAATTAATTTCACTTTTAAAGACAACTATAGAAAACCAAAACATTTGTTTTTAATTTTAATGTAAAAATGAAACATGAAATTTATTGGACTTGGTAGGTTTTTTCAGTGAGTGAGTGGATCGATTTAAAGTAAACGAATTTCGTAAATTTACTAAAATTTGATTTTATATTGTTTTAGTGGGTTTGTAAGTACTTAAAAAATAATAATTTTAAGTTACAACAATTTTGGATTCTGGATTAAAAGCCCCAAACTTAAAGGGTTTTTCTTAAATTGAGTAAAATTAAGAAGAGACTAAAATTAAATACTTAAATGTACTTGCAGATAATTATACTGCTATTTTAATATACTAAACTGTATATTTAATTTATTTTTTCTAATACATAGCAAATAAATATTAAAATGAAATTATGTAAGGAGATACATATAATCAAATTAGGATTTTACCATATGATTAAAATAATAATTTCGAATATATATTTTGATATATTTTGATTTGAATTAGAATAATTAAGAAATAAATTTGTTTAGAAAAGAATAAAATTTTACTTAAGCCTTTTTTTTAAAGAAAAACTTCTTTTTAACAAAAGAAAAAAAAACACACATTTAATTTTAAATTATTTTATTTAAAGTTAAAATTTTCTAGTTTTTCTGTTTTCAAAGAAAGTACAATGTATTTACAGTACGAGTTCAATGGTTATTTTAAAAGTGTATAAGAAAAGTTTTTTTCAATGAAATAAAAAGTTATATAACAAAGAAAAATAAATAATATATTTTAAAAACATTTTCTACAACAAATAAAAAACACATTTTCCGCATTCTTTAAAATATTAAGATAAAATATGCGTTTAAAAACAAACAGCTCTCTTAGTAACATGTATTGGGTAACAAAATAAACGGTTTTGTCAGTTATTTTTTTCAACAATTATAAATAAACGACAAAATAAAATTGTTTTAAAACAAAGTACTACTACTTACTTTTATTTTAAAACAATTATATTTTTTCGTTCATTTTTGAACGGATTTTCAATTACTTCTGTAGGTATTTAGGATATAATATTGCGTGTATATTAATTTGAGTTTAAAAAAAATTTTAATATCATGTTTAAACTATTTTTGCGTGAAATCAACAAGTGTTTCTAATGCATCTGTGAAGTTTATTGAGAGACTCGATGTAGTCCATGACATAGTCCACAGTGACACTTCATAAAACAACAATGCCATGAGTGGCGTTTGGCTGACCGAAAAATTATAAATAAGATAAGTGGCCCCTGGTAAGCCTTCATAGGCACTCCGATGCACACACATAGATGACGGAGATCTCCTCCTGGATTATGGACGAGTACATTCAAAATATTTTGCAGCCCAGCAATACTTTGGTAATGGGTGCGATACTCTCATGCGTTACCTTGTAATGATAGCTCGTTACCTTTTTTATTATTTGCAAGCATAAAGTAATAAGTTACTTATTATTGATTACGTAATATATGATTTATAAATGTAAAGTCATAATTGAAATATTTTTGAAAATCTATTTTTAGATACATTACTTTGTGTTTTTTTGTAAGCAAAGGAGTAATGTATGTTTGTTTTGATAACACTAGCGAAAAAACGAAGCGCCACAATTCATTTAAGTTTACAGCAATCAAATACTACATGCGTCGATAGCTCAGTGGGTAGAGTTCTTGGCTGGCAACCAGATTTCCCTGGTTCGATTCCCATCTTGACCACATTATTTTTAATTATAAATAATTTAAATAAAATATTTGAAATAATTTTTTTTAATAAAAATTCCTCCTTTTTAAAAATCTATTTTTAGACACATTACTTCGTCCATTCTCGTAACCATATAAGTAACCCCTTACATTATCACCTCTAAAGTAATGGGTATATACATACTTTGAGGCTCATCGCTTATAAATTTCATCAATGAAGTAAGGTGTAAAGTAATCCATCGGCCCCTATGGCTATACATTACATTACCCATTATTTGGTAATGTGTGGTTTTGCTGGGAGTTTAAATTAATTGAAAATGTAATATAAAATAAATGAAATATCCTTTAAATACCGGTGTACTAACTTCATTTAAATCAAAATAACTTATCATCTATTTTGAAATGTTAAAAAATTAACTTACAATATTCGTAAAAAATAAATGATTTTTCATTTATTGATAACCACAAATCCGTAAAAATAAATGAAATTTTTTTTTATTTTTTTCTTTTAACTACAAAGTCTGCAAAACTAAAACTTAAAAAATTGTATATACTATTAATTTTTAATCGGACTAGCTAGTTAGTTTTTGCCTCATTTTTTTGGGTAGGCGTTATCAATGACTTTTCATTTATTTTGTTTATTTAAATTAGCGGTTTCCATCAAGTTTCACTTCACGGACCCCTTGAGACAATTTTTACTGGCTGATCTACCCCAAATTTTAATTTTTTTATATTTAAGTAAAAACATTTAAATTCGAAAATTTTTAGGAAAAAGTAGTAGTAGAGATTTACCAGATCAAATATTTGGAAAAATCAATCCTTTGATGGGTTTTCTAAAAAAACTTCTTAGTATCTGTGATTTTTTAATAGGAAAAATTGATTCTTTAACACATTTTGATAATTTTTTCACATCAGAGAACGTTTTCTATATGAGACATAATATTGTGTATTCAATTAAACAAAAAAAAATAAGAATTATTTATTACCTTCAGTGAAAATATTAACTATAACGGAAAATAAATGCCAAAAAATTAAAAAATATAATTCTTTGTATTTCAACTATTTTTTCATTTTATATTTTCAGTGTACCGGTAGGGCACGTTAAAAGTTGGCCATAAATGCCCAATCCTGTATCCCCATTTCGCGATCCTAATATTTATTGGTCCATATACCCCTCCTCTTCAAAATGATCACCTCGTTATTCCGTGATTTGATTTGGTAACATTTTGTCTGTGACTCTGGCCAGTACGTCGTCAATGAAAAACCCCGCTATCCTCATTTAACCCCGCAGATCACCTCCTTTAATGTCACCAAACTTTCGGAGGTGCAAAACACCTATATTTAAATACCTCAAATTGTAATTTATGTGAAGTGTAAACAATTTTTACCTAAAATGGTAACAACTTTATATGCTTAAAACGGGAATTTTAAAATTAAAGTGTTATTCATTTCAATGGAATGTCATTTTTTTGCAAGGTAATTTTGAAATAAAATACGTTTCATACATTTAGTTAGAATATCGTTGGAATAGTGAATAATTTTGTGGATTAAATACAAATATAAAATAATTTTAAGATACGTTTTTCAAAAAAAAAAATTTTTTTTTTCTTTCAGTTTTTAATAAACGAAATTTACCTTGTGGCAAACAATTTGTATTCGAATAACATCAGTGATTATTTTTGAAACTTGATGGTAAGTTTACATTATTTAAAAGTTAATAAATATTATTTTTTTTTAATTTATACTTTTTTTTTAAATAAAATAAAACACCATAATATCGTCTTTCAGTGTTACCCTCATCAAATAATGTTATCATTATTTTTTGTCCCTAAATTTTATGCTTGTCTTTTATGACAAAAAGCTACAACAAAATAATTGTTAACATTCTCTTTTATTATTTGGGTCCTTTAAAATTTATATTTTTTTACGATAATTTGTTTTCTTATTATTCCTGATTTATGTCAGAAATAATCAACAAGTTTTTTGTGGTTCTTTTTTAAAAAAATTTTTTCTTTGTCAGTAAACACAAAATTTTCACATTGTGATCCGTAGAAGAGATTATGGTTAAATGAATAAAATTCAAGCTAAATATATTCTTTCGTTGATAATGATACCTACTTATATAAATGTTAGCAACAAATTTTTAAAATAAACATTTAATTGTGTTAAACAAAGACATATTTTTTTTTAAATGAAAAAGCGAATTTTTAATAAAGTCCTTTATTTATTAATGTAGTTAGCTACTTATATTAACTATATACTCAAAATAACAGTAACTGTTAAGTGATTAAATCCTTACGATAAAAAAAATAAAATTTTAACCTTTGTTTACATTTACTAAAAAAATAAATTAAATATAAATACGGATTTTCTATAACAGTTAATCGTTATATTTAAAATCATTTGTTAAAATAAAGGTTTCAAATTTTTTAGAGTAAATTGTCTAAAAATTAAAATAAGCAAAATAAATTACAGACTTTGTAGTTAATTTGTATGACATTGAAAAAACGAAATATCATTTAATTATTACGGATTTTGTAGTTTAAAAAAAAATCATTACTTTTTACGAATTTTGTAGTTAATTATTTCATTATTTTAGTTGAAAAAAAAAAAAACAAATAAGGGAAATTTCATTTGTTTTTACGAATATTCTTGTTTGGTTCACAGTCAAAATAAATGAAAAATAATTTATTTTTAACGGATAATATAAGTTAATTTATTAACACTTCAAAATAAATGAAAAGTTTTTTTTTTTTGATTTATTTAGATTTATTAAGAAAAGTTAGTGAACCGGTTTGTAAGTGATATTTCGTTTATTTTAAATTACATTTTCAGTTCATTTAAACTACAAACTGTTTTAGGTGTAGCAGCTTTCGGTCAACATACTAACAAACTGATAAAATTTTTGATTTTAAGGACGATTAGGAGGTGTTATCACATTTTCATTCACAACTTTTGATCTGATGCCCCAATTTTGTTTTTTTTTTTTAATACACTCAGAATGCTATGTTGATTACTGCTTGTAGTTTAATAAAAAAGTTTTCAGTTCAGTTAAGAATAAAGGAACATACATTTATTTTTATACCCTTCACCACAGGTGGTAGGGTATACATATATAAGTTTGTCATTCCGTTTGTAATTTCTACAATATTGATCTTAGACCCTATAAAGTATTCTGGGTCCTTATGAAGAGCGAAGTTGATTTAACGATGTCCGTCCGTCCGTCTGTGTGTTGAAATGGGTTTTCCGAAGACCCCAGACATGATAAGGACTTGATTGTTATATATTTCTGTTACATGGGATTTTTCTCCGTAACATCCATTTGTTGAAATTATTTTCTTTCACCTCTTCACCTTTTATACACAAACAACAAACACATACAAAGATTTGTCATTTAAATAAAAACCAAACAAATTTGTTTGAAACAAAAACTGTTTATTTTTTACTTCTATTAACGACGGTTGCATATAAGCTTGAATAGCTCAGTGGTCTAAGCGCTATGTCATAAATAGTTTTTTTTTCTCTAAGGCGCGGGTTCAATCCCCGTCTATTCAACTTTTTTGTACAATTTTTTTATATTTTCTTAAGATTTTTTTTTTGTTTATTTTTTTTAACATTAATAACTAATTTTTTATAAAATTTTAGATTAATAATTAAATAATCCATAAATAGGCTAAAAACATCAAAAATTTTATAAAAACCCTCTGATACAAACAAAACACAAACGGTTTTCTTTCTATATTTGCTCCGATTTAAAAGAATTTATAAAACGATTTTTAAACCATTTTATATCTCATATATTAAGACAATTTAATACATAATTCCTTTTTGAGTGAAACTATTTTAGGTCATAACTGATAATAATTTATAAAACAAATTTTTATAAACTGTTTTCCTTCAAATTTTTAAAATTAAGATAAAGAAATTACAAATATTTTTTTAATAAAAAAGCGAAATAAAACCCCAAATGCAAATTTGCCAGCTAAATCAAACGTTTTTGTAGCAATAAAACACATGCAGTTCTAGTAATTTCTTTTAACGATTTGTAAAAAAATATTTTTTTGGTCGAAAAAAGCTTGTTGTTTTTATTTTATTTGTTGAACTTTTTCTCTTTCACCTCTTCACCCTTTATACACAAACAACAAATCCATACAAAGGTTTGTCATTTAAATAAAACCCAAACAAATCTGTTTTAAACGAAAACTCTTTATTTACTTCTATTAACGACGTTTGCTTATGTCCTTCAATGGCTCAGTGGTCTAAGCGCTTTGTCACAAATACTTTTTTTCTTTTGTCGCGCGATCGAGCCCCGTCTATTCAACTTTTTTATTTTTATATATTTTTAACTTTTTTTTTTTTGGATTTTCTTAAGACTTTTTTTTGTTATTTTTTTTATTTTTTTTTTAACAAAAAAAATACGTCCAGCACAGTTGGCTTAACGATGTCAGTCAGCTTTTCTGTATAATTGGAGAACGGAAAGAGGAAAAGTTTCCAAGCATCTTGGTTATCAATACACAACATCTGACCAAATGTGGGCGGAATCCTTGAATTGGGCGTGGCACAAAATAGATTAATTTATAAAGGGTGTCCCAAGAAGAACGCAATTTTTAAATTTTAAATAAAACACAGATATTTAAAAATATATTGTGAAACTTTATTATATCGTAAATTAGACAGAATGAGGTTATGTATGGAACAATATATCAGATGGCCGCCGCGGCTTTGCTGGCATGCACGCGATCTTTTAATGAAATTTTCAATGACCGTTTTGCATGAATGCTGCGGTATTTCATTAATGCAGCGTCCAATTTCCTCTTTTAAGGCTTGAGTCGTCGTCGGCTTATTCGCGTAAACCATCGACTTCAAAAAACCCCAAAGAAAAAAATCTAATGGTGTTAAATCGCACGATCTAGGCGGCCAATTCTGATCTCCAAAACGCGAAATAACACGACCGGGAAATGACTGATGCAGCAATTGAATTGTTTCTCTGGCTGTATGACATGTGGCGCCGTCTTGTTGGAACCACATGCCCTCCACATTCATTTCTTCAATTCTAGGCAAGAAAAAACTGGTTATCATTTCACGATACCGAACACCATTGACTGTTTGCGCTTGACCTGCCTCATTTTCATAAAAGAAAGGTCCAATGATTCCTCCAGCCCAAAAACCACACAGTGACACGTTGAGGATGCATTTGCTTCTCGTGAATCACTCGAGGATTTTCCTCACCCCAAATGCGACAATTCTGCCTATTGACGAAGCCATCAAGATGAAAATGGGCCTCGTCACTGAAGATGATTTTATCGGCAAAATCAGCATTTTCATGTTGTCTCTCCAATACCCAATTAACGAACTCCCTTCGCTGTCCATGGTCAGCTGGCTTCAGTTCCTGCAAAGTGGATTTGGAGACACCAATTTGCTGAGCTCGGTGTCGAATTGAGGTGGATGGAGTTTGAGCGACATCATCACGTACAGCTGCGACATTTTCGGTCGATCGACCTGGTCGATGGCGCGTTTTTGTCTTTACATCACTAACAGACCCAGTTTCGGCAAATTTATCCATTAATCTCTTTACAGTTGACTCTTTTGGAGCATTATTGTGACCCCAAATTGATCGCAATTTGCGAACTGTAGCCGCAAAACTTTCACCATTTTGGTAAAACAATTTCACAATGAGAATGCGTTGTTCATTCGTGTAGCGCTCCATTTTTACTAACCTCGTACCTTCTACTAGCAAACAATAACAATTGTTCAAATGTCAAACAATGACACTTCGAATGTTGCCAGATTTAAAAATTGCGTTCTTCTTGGGACACCCTTTATATATCATATTGTTGGATCCATTCTAATACAATTTGATTTGGTATTTTAAGGATAAATTTGTGTCTTACTTACTCCCTAAATATATTGCGGGATGTAATTAAATCTGCCATTTTTCTGATCAAATAGGTTCAGCTAGATATTAAAGAATATTTAATAGGATAGGATTCAATATTGCGCCAGATAATTTTTTTTTTTACTCGGGTGTACACATAGTATAGGTAATACTTTTATATCTTCTTTGATCTTAGTGCTACATTGCAACCTGCAAATAATTTAATTTACTTTTCTAATTTGTAAAATTAACTTTAAAAGCAAATAAACTTTCTAAATAATTGATTTACATAATCAAATAAATAATAATTATCGATAAAAGATAGTTAAAGTTCTTAAGTATAACACAATATTTAACTATTATTTATTCATGTCGATTTCGTTTATGTAAATTTTACATTTTACCTATTTTGTATAAATAAAGTTTGCTTAACAAGCATTCAAATGAAACATTTCAAGTACAGTAAAATCTGTATAATTCGTATACTATTCATCCGAGATAGCGTTAACCCAAACATCAGTTTCATTCTCATTTGCTATTCTTAATTCCGAATTGATAAAAAGGATACCCTTGATGTTTTGGGTATGAGAATTCAATGAGTGCAAGAACTACTTCACTTCATTAATCAATTTCTTTAAGATACTTCTTTAAAACATGAATGCCAACTTTGTAAGGACTTACAATGGTTTTTGTTTAAGCTTGGCTATTTTTTTTTTAACAAGTTACCCGCCCTAGATGTACAACTCAACGGTTTAGTAGCAGGTTTGTCTGTTAAATCTGTACAAGATTGTACTTAATTCAAGTAAAAATTCATTATATAAAACAAATTACTTAATGTGAAACCATACACGCAGAGAAAAACATGGTTGGGACAATCATATTCAAAGAGCATCATATATTTTTGGGTCTATGATTGTGCCAACCATAGTAGTACCCTAATATGGTTATCATAATATGATAATAAAATAACCATATTTTTACAATAATATGGTCCCTAGAGTTATATTATGATTAAAAAATTACCATATTATCATTCTAAATAAACAATATGGTGTTGAATTTATCATAATATGATCGCATGCAATCATAGTATGCTCAAAATGTTATCATATTATGGTTCCCATAAATATATTATGATTCCTGAATTATTATTATATGATCCCCACCAAAAATATCTAAATGATTCTTCTTATTATATTATGATTATTAATATACATAATATGACTATCTAATATCATTTATTTTTGGGTTTATGATTGTGCCAACCATTGTCGTACTGTAATATGGTTATCATATTATTATAATAAAATAACTATATTTTTACCATAATATGGTCCCTACAGTTATGTTATGATTAAAAAATTACCATATTATCGTTATAAATAAACATTATGATGTTAAATTTATCATAATATGATCACATGCAATCATAGTATGCTCAAAATGTTATCATATTATGGTTCCCATAAAAAAATTATGATTCCTGAATTATTATTATATGATCCCCACCAAAAATATCTAAATGATCCTTCTTATTATATTATGATTATTAATATACATAATATAACTATCTAATATCATATTATGGCACAATAAGCATATTATGATTTTCATATATATTATACATGAAATAAAGTGCTAAATTTTTTATTTTTAGAATTAGAAAATTATAAGATTCTAATGAATCTTTTTGTTAAACAAAAATACTGTGATTCCTAAATGTGAGTAGAAATCTAAAAACATAAGATTTTTCTCAAAGAAGAAAAGTTCCTGAGAATCGAAAATTCTTAGAATATAAAAAAGTTTTAAAGCTAATGCTCTCAAAGCTAAGATCTTTTCTATAAGAGAAAGTAACATGTTTTGAGTCATATATTAATTTTGAAACAGTCCTCAGGATTTAAGATTTTCCTCCAAGAAGTCCCTAGACCCTAAGTATTTTTCATTATGATATGAGAAAAACTTTTTAAAATCTAAGAAAGTTTCTAAAACGAAAAGTTCTTAGAAACTATGAAAAAGTTATTTAAAATTAAATGTTTTTCCTAAAATAAATTATATTAAGGACTTTTTGAAAAAAAAATTGTTAAGGAAATAATCATAGATCCTAAGAGCTTTTTTTTTCAAGAAAATATTGATTCTGTGGACTTTTTGAAAAAAAAAAAAAATACGTAAAAAATTGTTTAAATTCTAAGGACTATTGTTTAATAAAAATACTTAAATTTTTTTTTAAATTCTAAGAACTTTTTTAATAAAAAAAAAAAAACTTATATTCTAACGACATTTTTGAGATTTTTTTAGAAATTTGTCTTTTAGGAAAAGTCCTTAGAGTCTTCGAATATTTCTGCTAGAAAATGTCCTTAGAATCGAAGTATTTTTCATGATGAAAAGTCCTCAGAATCTATGAATTTTTCTTTCAGAGAAAGGCCTTAGAATATAAGTTTTTTAGAAATATATGAATTTTTATCTAACAAGCAAAGCAGTATGCAGAATCTGAGAATTTTAGTTAAAGCAAAAGTCCATAGAATCCAAAAATGTTTTACCAGAAAAATTTCTAAATATCTAGTATTTTATATAAGAAACCTTTTCGTACAAAAAAAAAATTATGTTCTACAGACTTTTTCTTATAAAAAATATTTTATTAATATGTTATTATTAGAACTTTTTACTTTTAAACAAATTAAAAAATATATAATTTTTATATGGAATCTTTTTGACAATGAATTGATTAGTGTAAATAATATTATGTGAATACAAGCAGAGAAAAAATATGGTTGGGACAGTCATATTCGAAGAGCATCATATATTTTTGAGTTTATGATTGGGCCAACCATAGTCGTACTATAATATGGTTATCATATTATAATAACAAAATAACCATAATTTTACTATAATATGGTCCCTACACTTATATTATGATTCAAAATTATCATATTATGATTATAAATAAATATATTATGATGTTGAATTTTAGTTTAGGTAAATGTTCATAGAATCTAGAAATGTTTTTATCAGATAAATTTCTCTTTTCGTACAAAAAATTTTGAGTTCTACAGACTTTTACTTATAAAAAAATATTTTATTAATCTTGTAAGAACTTTTACAAGAAATGAATTAATAAATATATTTTTTTAAGAAATATTTCTTACTGTTTTATTGAAACGAATTAAAAAATATAAAATCTTTATAAAGAATCTTTTTGACAATAAATTAATTAGTGTAAATAATTTTATATGTATAAGAAATTTTCGAAAAAAAATCATTTAAAAAAATTAACTGGATCTTAATAAGCCAACTGATAATTTTTTAATGCCACATGAAAGATAGAAAACCAATCTGACATTTGTCCAGTTTAAGTAAACAATATATGATTATTATTTTAAGACATTTTGTAGTAAAAAAAACTGATAAAATTTTGGTTTTTATGTAAACAAGACAATATTATGACTGTAAATGTCAAAATCATGGTTTGTTTTATGTATTATTATTTATTGATTGTTGCCAGCATTTTATGGTTGAATAATTGTCATATTTTACAATTGTATGGTTACAGCCAATCATGTTATAAAATGTCATAAAATTGTAAAATATTTACTATTATAATGATGGTAGCGACCATGTTGATGGTTAAAAAACCAATAACATGGTTGTGACAACCATACCGGATTGCAGCAAGCTTAATATAATAGCAGTGATCATGTTGCAACCTTGTTTTTTCTCTGCGTGTATCCAGTAATCCGAATATTTCGATTACACCGTACTACAGTTTTCACACTCGATCCCTCACACATTGTAAAATCGACATATCGTATTGCTTACCTAATTTTTCTTCATTATGTCCGATGGACTTAAAAATATTTAAATACACAATATATCCTCTTTCATTTGTTACATATAAAACTTGTATAAAAGAGACGACAGTTAGTGACTTAGATCATATTATAATACTTGTACAAAAAAAAAAACAACTTCAAATAAATATAATTTGAAGGGGCTTGATAGTTTTTGCCTAAAATTAAAACATTTATTTACAAAAATCAACAGTACATACTATTGTTGCCTCCCAAATTAATTAGCATTTTAAAATCATTTCTAAAATTGACATTCAAATAAATATTTATAGGTTTTAGTTATTCGTAAAATAATAAAATTTTAATTATAAAATGTTCCAAATGAATGTATCAAAAATATTTATTTAATTTTAATTGCCATCTGTGGGTTCATCAAATGAGCTGATATAAATTTTACATACACACACACACAAATTGATTTATATCACACGCCAACAAAATTTAACACAATTAAAGAACCAGAGCAGAATATTTAATGAATGTAGTACGTACGAGGGCAGTTCAAAATGTAAAACAAGAGTAGGATTTTTAAAATTATGTTTATTTTTCATTATAATCTCCTGAAACTTTAACACACTTAATTCAACGCGTTTCTAGCAATTCTATCTCTTAATAAAAATTGTTTTTCTGAAGCTTTGCAAAATAATTGTTAACACATTTAAAAAAGTTTGTAAGTTAAAAATAACATTTACAAGAAATGATATTTCATTTAAAAACCGGTCCATTTTTATTTTAAGTTTAAATCAAATGATTTTTGTTATTTATTTTTAAATTTTGTTTAAACAACTGACAGAACAGTAAAAAATAAATGATTATTCAGTTAAAATTAAATGTTAAAATTTTACCTACCAACTCCCTGTAAAATAACTGCTTTATTCATTTATATGCATTTTTGTTTGTTTTGTTTAATCTAGAAAATGTATACTCACGCAGTCTATAGTCACATTTGGTGTGAATGACCGTATGTGTGTGTGTTTATGAAGTAATTGTAATTTGAATTGAAATAATTTTGTATATAAACAAATAATTTAAACAAAAATATAATTCGAATTTTTTTAATATATTTTTTTAAAACAGACCGCAAATAAAATTAAAATGTGTAATAACTGTAACGAAAACTAATGAACCACAAATTTCCGTTTTGTTGGTAAATTTGTATTACATTTCAAGCAAGTGAAAAAAGAAATAAACCTGAATTAAATCGGTAAATGATAGTAAATCATTTTGAGCAAATGTATAAAAAAAGTTTAAATAAATATTTCTTTGAAAAATAAATGTTTGTTCCTTTATTTTTAACTGAACTGCAATTTTTTTTTTTTGTTAAACTACAAACAGTAAACAACATAATATTCTGAGTGCAATAGCATCTTCATTAGAGGGTGTTTTATTTTTTTGTTTTTTTTTTTTTTTTTGATTTGAGAACAGGGAGATAAACCAGGGGAATAATGTAGGTGGTCAAGCAATTCGTATTTCAAACAATTTTGTGCTGGTGTGTTGTCTTGATGAAAAATATTCTTTTTGTGTTTTAAACTTGTTTTTCCCCAATTTTCACATTAAATTTATCTAAAAGGTTACAATAATATTCTGAATTTATTGTTTTAACTTTTTAAAGATAGAAAACCTTACTAGCCCATTGAATTGTGTTTTCCTTCTTTGGTGCACTTCCACCAGCATCAGTCTATTGTTTTAGTTGTTCTTTTGTCTCTGGTGTGTAGTGATAGATCCAGTAATAAAGCGACGCTTAAAATCCATTTTATTCCGCTTTAATCGATCCAAGCAAGCATGATAAATTTTCTTTCAAATGCGTTTTTGATCAACTGTTAAGAAATCCCATCTTGCAGAAAAAGTCATCTGTAAATCTTGATGCAAAATAAAATGGACTCAATGGCAACGCACACTTTCACTCGTCGATCGATATCATGTACTTTAGCTATGATTTCTGCCGCTGTTACAGTTTTCGGGCGTACACTTCGTGGTTCAACTGAATTTGTTTTCCCGCTAAACCTGTCCTATGTCCTAACTTTCCTATTATAAAAAAATCACAAAAAGCGTATTTCAGAACAGCTGTTACTGTACCAATGAGTTGCCAGATTGAAATGAAATTTAAAATTTGTTTCTTTGTCAAATGGAAATTTCCTATAAACTTAACATTTTAATAATAAGTACATTATATACAACCCTCGTATGTATATAATTTGTGGTAATATTTATAAATATTATTTATACAAAACTCTTAAATATGTTTACACCTAAATTAAGTGAAAGTTTAGATTTGACATTATTGCTAAACTACATATTACTACTACTGATTTTGTTGTTATACTAATTGTATTAAAAATATGTTAGCTAAATAAAATAATTATTTTAAATATCAATTTTAGAAATAATGAAATTTATTATTATTTCCTAAATATGCTTTAATATATATATTTAAATTATTTAATACTTTGTATGATAACACTTGTAAAATTTTTCATTGTTATAAGTAGGTCTAGGATATGGCATATGTAACGCACTTTGGTGTCAGACCTGATCAGATATATTCATATCTAAAAAGATCTAGAAAATTTGGCAATTTTTGTAGCCAGATATAACCAAATCTGGAAATACAATATATGATCATATATGATGCCATGTTGGTTTTTCTATGATAGATAGTGGTGAATATAGACCGATTCCAACGAATGTTTCAAATTTCATCCAAATATCTTCATATTAACGGCCTGTAGTTGGATAACAAGGTTAACATGGTCACAAGGACAGATAGACGGACGGACGGACGATTAATATGTTATGCTCGGTTAGGAATTTAGGATATAATTTATATAATATATAATGATTGATCTAGAAGTTTGTTATTTAGATAGTAGCTTTAATTAACCACATACGGCCCTAATGGCTCGGTTATGTAAATGAAGATTAAAAAAAAATACATATGGGCAAGTCCCAGAAACAGTCCACCAGCCACAAATTATTGAAATCTACCCAACTTTATTTTTTTTAATGGAACTACGGAATAATACTACACTGTGGTGCAATATTATAGCCGCACCCAAATTTTCGGCATTTTTTATCTTTAACGGTGTATTTAAAAAAACTTAATAATATCAAATTGTCGGCAATAATAACGCTATAAATATTCAATATAGTTTTTTAAAATAAGTTAATTTTATTTACAGTTATAACACAAAGTTTGTTTTTTTCTTGGTGCAAAATTATAGCCGCACTTATAAATATTAATAGAAAATATTAAAAAAAATAAAAAGCAATGAATTATTTCAAAATTTTTTATACATTAGTAGTGTGTTGTTAGAGATGAGCTCAAAAATTCGTTGTGGTATACTGTGGACTAGATTTAAACGAACTTCACTTGTGATGGATTCCCAAGCTTCAATTACCGCGTCTTTAAGATCCCCAATCGTGTCATATTGCTTGTTGCCACCATATATTTTGTGTACAATTATTCCCCAGATGTTTTCAATGGGGTTCTGATCAGGGGAACAGGCTGGCCATTGCAATTGAGGGATGTTGTGGGACTCTAACCACATGCGAGTATGGTTACTCTTGTGAACAGCTGCATTATCCTGCTGGAAAATCATATTTTTGTCACGATTTCGATCAAAAAATGGTTTTAGGTTTGTCTGGAGAAGAGTTGTGTACTCTGCCGAATTCATTTTGGTACTTGGGAAAGCCAACTCTAGCATGTCATCGGCACAAAACGCTCCCCAAACCATCAATGATCCACCACTAAAATTTCTTTTGGAAAAATATAGCGGTTCCTTACGTAAATCTCTCCAATATGAATTGTACCCATCCGGACCGTCTAATTTAAACTTTTTCTCATCCGAAAAAATTATCTGTAAAAATAAATTTAAATAAATGCTGACTAGAGATAGCTAAATGTGACTTACCTTATTCCAGTCCGTATTCATGTTATTTTTTGCAAAATCCAAGCGTGCACTTTTGTGCCGTGGCAGTAATCGTGGTGCATTCTTCATTTTTTGGCGGCAGATAACTGAAGACTGCTTTAGCACACGATTTACAGTCCAACGGGACACATTTAAATCACATTCGTGTGCAATTTGTTTGGCATTTTTCGTGGAGTTGCTAGCGCTTCCGATAATCTTGCGTTTATTACGACCTGAAAGTTTGGGTTTTCGTCCAGCATTTTTTTTCTTTTGTCCGTAATTTGAAGGATTTTTTAAAAAATTGCGTACCACTTTTTCAGATCGCTTTATTCTCCGAGCAATTCCTCGAAAACTAACGCCTTCTTCTTGAAAAGCAGAAATTTTGCCTTTTTCAATATCGGACAAATAACAACCGCGTGGCATTTCGAAAATTATCAAATTATTTATTATTTGCAAATTAGCGAATAATAAATAATCAAAGCAAATAAGAATAAAAGAAAAAAAAACTAAAACTGGCTTAACCGTTAGCTGAGTAAATTGTTTTTATAATCTGCGGGTATAATTATGCACCAACAAAAAAACTAAGAATTTGTTGTAACTGTTTTTTTTATATACAAAAACAAATATTTGTTTGTTGTTTTTGTTATTATTTTTCAAGGTCTTTCAGATGTCATACACAGATTTCTGCAATTTTTTATGTAAATGCACAAAATTGGTAAAAAGTACATGCGGCTATAATTTTGCACCACAGTGTATAAACTACGAGTATTTATATTATATTATAAATATAAAAATAAAATGTATTTGAATGATCATTAACACAAAAAATCCTATCCTACCCCAGATCTCGAAACATTTTGTAGGTGTTCATATCATTACCTTAGTGTTAACATAAGTGATCCGATCGAAGGCCATATTTTTATTTATTCAATTTAGTAAAAAAAAAAATTTCTTACTATTTTGGAAATATTGAAATTAGATATGAAGTATTAGGTCCATGCGTTGTAGCGTGCGTCACTGAAAATAAGGATTTTTTTATGTCGTGAGTAGAATGAATTTTTTTTTTTTTGTAAGTCTTCTATAATTTTAAATCAATTTTATACACAGATTTAGCTTAATACAAAAATTAAAATTCTACAATTAAAAAAATGACATATTTTTCGACCCTGCCGGTTTACCGGTTAGGGAATTGTTCGAAAAATGAAGAATCAGTGATTCACAGTAAACTACATAATATTCTGCGTGTATCATACAAGATATAATTTCTTTATAAGTATCTAAATACATATGAATAGATATGATTTTTATTTTCAAAAGTCCTGGTAGAGGTGACTTTTTTTTATAATTTTTCTGCAAATTTATTCTAAGGCCAAAAAATATGTTTATAAATAATTATATATATATAACTAAATATAATCGTATATAATATGATATATAACACAGTTCAACACAAACAAAATTACGGGGTTCCGATGAATGATTCTTGTTAAGGAGACCAAAAAAAAATATACGTGCTTCGGCGTTTTGATAGTTTACATCGGAATTTCATTTTAGAGGCGGTCAAAGTATCCCAGCTCTGGCCTGTTCTTGCAGAATATCGGTATATAAAACTATGTTTTCTTTACATCTGAGGTGTATGGTATGTTCAGCAACTTTGTAGATGATGGTATGACAAATATTTTTGTAGAACTTATTAACCCTCTAACTCCCACCTAAAAATGGATTTCTAGTCAAATTTTGGGAGGTGTAGGGTATACCTCAGATGTAAAGAAAACATAGTTGTATATATCGATATGCTGCAGGCCAGAGGTGGGAAACTTTGACCGCCTCTGAAATGCAATTCTAATGTGAGCTTTTAGAATGCCGAAACACGTATATTTTTTTTGGTCTCCTTAACAACCCTGCAGGAAAAAAAGGGTCAGTTGGGAATTGGGACCTGTCCCGTCTTGGTCAGTCAAGAACTCTACCCACTGAACTATCGACGCCTAAAGTATTTAATTGCTTTAAACTTAAATGAATTGTTGCGTTTCGTTTTTTCGCTAGTGTTATCAAAACAAACATACATTACCCTTTTGCTTACAAAAAAACACAAAGTAATGTATCTAAAAATAGATTTTCAAAAATATTTAAATTATAACTTTACATTTATAAATCATATATTATGTAATCAATAATGAGTAACTTATTACTTTATGATTGCAAATAATGAAAAAGGTAACAAGCTATCATTACAAGGTAACGCATGAGAATATCGCACCCATTACCAAAGTTTTGCTGGGAAAATTAGATCTTTGCCAAAAGTGTATCAGAACTTCGAACTAATTTCATTAAATTTCTCTAGTGTATATTTTTATTTAGCTACCCTTAAACAAAAGTGAGTTAACGTATATCTATATACGATACAGAATATATGTTACGTATGCATATATATAAATATATCAAAACCACATAATGATAAGCAAAAAATAACAAAATTATTTTAATAATATTTTCACTAATTTGCACTTAAGATTATAAAATGAAAAGTTAATTAAATTTTGAAAGATAAAAAATAATTTACAATTATGTATAGTAGAATATTTAGTAATAAATAAATGGGATACTTAATACTCACAATTTTATGCTAATATTTATATACCCTGGGATTATCTACTCCAGCCAAACAAACAAACACACACCCACACACACATCTACACACGTAGTATATTATTAAGTGTAGTGTATACAGTTTTTGTATGAGTTTTGAATGAAAACTTAAGCTTCAACCACAAAAATTAACACTTCACCACAGATAACTGAGTGTAAATGAAAGCAAAGTTATCAGATTAAACATGAAAGATGGGTGGAAAAAATATACAAATACAAATAACTCATTCATACACCCAACGACTATAAATTGTATCTACAGGGTGTTTAATAGCTACATTATTAATTTTATTTTGCAATCATGCTTAAGGGTCTTCAGAAGATTAACTTTACCGTTGTTTTTTAGCTTTCAAAATAATGCAATATCAAAAGCCGTTGTATTTTTTTTTTTTTAGTTTTAATTTTTGCACTAAAATCTTCAAAAATCGATAGTTTTGTTATAAACTAAACATAAACTAAATTCAAATAAATAGGACCAGGACCATTATTTTTTAACATAATTTTTTCTTAAAAATACGTTATAATACAAATATAGTTTCTAAATAATTCATTCCTTCAATGGATTTTCAATTCTAATTCATTATGGAATGATTAAATTCTCAAATGGGAATGAATGGGAAATAATTCGGTTTTGGTCTCAATCGATATTGAAGGAAATTCAAGTTTTTTTTACAAGTACAAGAAAAACAAAATATAAAAAAAACAAAAATTAAGAAACCGCTAAATTTAAAAAGTCGCCAAAATTACTAAATCGCTCATATTAGAAGAATCGTTAAAATGTAAAAAATCGGTAATAATTGCCAAAATCGCCAAATTGAAAAAAAATATCACTTGAATTTTAGAAAAGGCAAAATTGAAAAATTTCTAAAATTCGAAAAACGCCCAAATTGAAAAAATCGCCAAATTTAAAAAAAATTACCAAAATTAAAGAATCCCAAAATTATATTTTTTATTAAAAATGCAAGAAAAACAAAATTAGAAAAATTAACAATACCGAAAAAATCTCCAAAATTAATAAATCGCCAATATTAGAATAATCGTTAAGTTGGAAAAAATCGGTAAAAATTGTAAAACTCGCCAAATTAAAAAGCAAAAAATAAATCACGAAATTAAAAAAGCCAAACTTGAAAAATTGTTGGGTATACAAGTTGATAATGGAAAATTGTTGGGTATACAAGTTAATAATGACGATTTTTTTTCTTGAAAAATGGATTTTTTATAATAACAAAATGAATTGATACATTATGTTTAACCTATACTATATTTGTTATTATTGACACAAACCATATGTGATAGTTATTCCATCTGTTGTCCAAATCGACAATTTTATAACCAATACAAATAAAAAAAAAAACGCCCAAATTGAAAAAATCGCCAAAATTAAAGAATCCCCAAATCAATATTTTTTATTACAAATACAAGAAAACCAAAATTAAAATAATCAACAAAATCGCAAAAAATTGCTTAAATTGAAAAAATCCGCCAAAATTAAATAATCGTCAAATTAGAAGAATCCCTAAAATGGGAAAAATCGGTAAAAATTTTAAAGCTCGCCAAATTGTTAAAATTAAAGAATCCCCAAAATATTTTTTTTACAAATACATACAAGAAAAAAATTAGAAAAATCAAAATCGAAAAAATCGCTCAATTTAAAAAATCGCCAATATTAGAATAATCGTTAAAATGAAAAAAAAAAATCGGTGAAAATGGCAACACTCGCCAAATTGGAAAAATAAATAACTTGAATTTAAAAAAGCCTCAATTAAGAAATTGCTACAATGCGAAAAGTGACCAAATTGAAAAAAAAACGCCAAAATTTTTGAAAGTCGGAAAAACGGAAAAAATAGAATTTGAATTTAATCGCGAAAATTAAAAAAAAATCGTTAAATTCACAAATATTTCGAAATTAAAAAAGTTGCCAAAATTTAAAAAAAAAATAATTCAATCGAATTGAAACGTTTAGATGAAATTTTAATCGTCCACATCTTGAAAACCAAACGCGCTAGAGAAAACCTTTTGGCATCAGTTTTGAGTTACTTGGCAATATTTTAGATCGCGTTTATCTCGAGAACTCTTCATTGCAGAGAGAGAGAGAGCTATATTTGGCGATATTAATTTTTTTATATTTTATTTGGCTATTTTTTTTTTACTTTTTGGGTCACCCTGCATTTTGCCACTATGAATGTATGCAAGTGATTTTCAACATGTGGATATACCCTGTGGAAATTTAAAATTTACTTATTTATAATTTGCGAAAAACTATTTTGGTATTTTTTAAAAATAACTGTTTAACTGTTTAATAACCGATAGCAATGTAAAAAACGAAAATATTCAGATCGAAAATACTCAGATCGATTGAAAGTTTAATTTTGGGACACTTTTTCGAGCACTGCTGCACTCAGAATATTATGTAGTTTACTGTTTGTAGTTTAATTAAAAAAAGTTTTCCGTTCCATTTAAAAATAAAGGAACATATATTTATTTTTCAAAGATCATTTACTTTCATTTATCGATTTTTTTCAGTTTCAATTATTTTTTTCATTTGTTTGAAATTTAAATAAAATTTTTCCCACAAAACGGAAATTTGTGTTTTATTTTACAGTTTTTTTTAAATTAAGATTTTGTTTGCTGTACTGTTTCAAAAAAAAAAATATATTTAAAAAGTTCCAATTTGTTTTTTGTATAAAAAAAAAAAATATTTTAATTCAAATTACAAGAACTTTACAAACACACATACATAAAAAAACGCAATCACAAAGTGTCTATAGCCATGCATACATACATTTTGTAGATTAAAAAAGAAAACAAAAAATACATAAACAGAAATAATTTTAAATAAATGATAAAATCATTTATTTTTTAAGGAATTGGTAGGTAAAATTTTAACATTTATTTTTACTGATTAATCTTTTGTTTCTTACGGATGTGTCAGTTGTTTAAACAATATTTAAAAATAAATAACAAAAGCCATTTGTTTTAAATGATAATTAAGTAAATGTAAATGACGTTTTCTGTTATTTTAACTTACAAACTATTTTAAGTGTGGCCGCATTGCTGGCCGTATGTCACGAATGCGTCAAATCGCACGACCTTGGAGGTCAAATAACGGGACCATTTACAATAAGTCGATGATTGTGGTCGCCGCATGAAACGAAGAGCCATCCTGTTAAAACAACAACTCGGATCAATGTCATCCATATTTCCATATAAAAATCATTGATCATTGTGCGGTAGCGATTCCCATTGACCGTAACGCGAGCTCGGATTTAACTTTTGAAGAAATTAGGTTCAGCGTGTAAACCGCACCCCAAACGGTAAATTTTTCGGGATGTAATGGAGTCAGTATTGTCTGTTGTGGATTGGTTTCACTCCATATGCGCAATTTATTTGTTAACAAACTCGTAGAGTAAATCTGCATAATTTGTTAGCGTTGTTCAAGCGTTAATCTATTCATGATGATTTGCCAGAGTATACTGATCATAAATGCCAAAGACAGTTCGTCTGACAGTTAACCCTTTAACACCATTTTTCTTTTTTTTCTTTTGCTTCCAAATCGTATCGACAAATATAGACTTTAAATCAACTCAAGTTTTTAAATTTTTGGTATTTTCCTACAGGGTGTGTGTGAGGTACATGTTTTATGTGTGAGCATAAAATTACTAACTCAACAGATTATGTGAATTTTTTTTTCCTAGATATGAAATTAACATATGCATGTAAAGTGTCATCATTTTAAATATTATAATGAAACTACGCTCGAAAAAGCGAAAATAATTTGTTTTACTAAAAAATAGTAGTTATTTATTTAAATAAAAAAAGTTAATGTGAGATTAGTTTTTTTTTGGTTGAATATATTTTAAATGACAGCATGATGAACTTATAATCTAAAGTTTAAAAAATTACATGATTATAATAAAGTGTATTATGCGGTAAAAATATACCAACACCACGAATGGTTACAGTTAACCTTTAAAGCTGACACAAACTAAGCATAAGCTAATTATATTATTTTTTATTTTGGGTATAATTATAAAACTTTTAAATTAATATTTAAATTTTATTATTGAAGAAAATTACTTTTTGTTTTCACATTATATGTACTACTGAGGAATATTGGGTACCAACCCACTCTATAATCTGATCCAAACTATAATTCAGATTTAATAAGAAAATAAAGGCTGTTTTTGAGGCCGATAGAACTTACGAAAGGGTTAACTGTAAAACGGACTCGAATCACTCATTTGTGATCACTTTTAAACATTTATGATCAGCATACACTGGGTAATCATCATGAATATATTGACGCTTAAACAATGCTACCAAATTATCAACATTTACGTTAAAAATCAGTCGCGCAACTTATAGACGATGTTTTATCGCAAAACTGTGTTAATTTTTGGCTTAACCCATTTGAGGACAAATAAAATGTGGCGGAGAAAATTTAATAAAAATATATTTATTTTATAGGCGAAGGCGTCATATTGAATAAAGTAAAATCGAAATTGACAAAAAAAAAAAAAAAAACTAAGAACTCCCTGTAAAAAAAAATTAAGATATAATTGTGCAAAAAGTGAAAGCCCTTTGGAAATTCGGTGTTGTAAAATTTTATACAATGACAGTATAAGATTAGTTAAATCTTTTGCTTTTAATTTCTAAATTTTGTTGGCTCTCAGAAATTTTTTATTTTTTTAATTTTTTTATTCATATAATTACAAATTATATCGTTGTAGCGAAAACAGACCAGAGCCTCTGGTGAGAATCGAACCCACTGCCACAGCAATAATAAGCTAGCACGCTACCATCTAGCCCACCGGGGCGTTTAAATTATTTGGCTAAAATTACAGGACGAATGGAAAATCGAAAAAAATTAAGGTGTACCAATACTGGTACAAAGGTCATGAATGGGTTAACGGGTTTGTTAATAAACAAAATTGCCGCATATGGAGTAAAACCAATCCATAACAGACCCTACAGACTTACATACAGAAAAATGCACCGTTTGGTGCGGTTTACACATTGGATCTAATTTCTTTAAAAATAAAGCCTGAGCTCACGGTCAATAGAGATCGCTACCGCACCATGATAAAAGATTTTTTATTTGAAAATATGGATGACAGTGATCCGGACGTGATGTAGTTTCAATAGCATGGTGCTACGTGCCATACGGCAATCGCAACTCTCGACTTATTTAAATCAAAATTTTGCGATAAGTTGATTTCGAGTAATAGTCGTGAGATCATGTATGACCAGATCTGTATGACCAAATTTCTCAAATCCCTTTAGATATGAACAGATCCGGTACTAGATCTGGCCGTAAAGTGTATCACATATGCCATATATTATCATATATAATCAGATCTGGCACCTGATCGAACTATTTTAAATTATGTTTAAATACATCAAAACAGATCTGATCAAATCTTATCTTTTTTTACACAAGTCTTAAGATATTAAGAAGTTTTTGGCTAAATAATAATTTTTTATTGAAGCAATATCGGTTGAGAACATATTTTACTACTTTTTGTTTAACGAACGATTTTCAGGCAAGAAGAATGTAAAGTCAAAATTTTGTAAATTTAAAATATAAACTTTTTAAAACTAAAAAATAATTTAAAAAAATTCTCAAAAATATTTTTCAGCTTGGGCATACATTGTTGATTATAACACAGTGCAACACATAAATTGGTTCCTCTTTCGTACCCGGTTTTTTTTAAGTGTATATCGAAACTAAAAAAAATCCGCAACGGACTTGGCCAGATTACATCGAAATTTTTTTTATGGACACCCTAAGTTTTTGCACCCAAACATGATTTTTTAAAAAAGGAAAATTTTTATGGAATCCATATATCATAAACCGTTCGGAATTTTGTTTTTATGTCTTTGGCAAAGTTGTAGATCCAAACCAAAGCAAAAAAATTCTCACATGGACCGACCCAAAAAAATTGCATCCACTGCATCAAAATTGCAAAAAATTGGGAAAAAATGCTTTTTTTTATGATTTTTTCATGATTTTGTCCTGAAATGGCTTAAATACTGGGAATTTAAGAAATCTTTCTTCAGCTAAATTATATCTAACAACAATATAAACAACTCTCTAGTACATGTCCTCTTAATACGAACATTCCTTAACCCTAGAAAGCACATCTTTTTGCTCACACTTATTTTGCATAGCCAATGTTTGTCGTTTCGACAAAGAAAGACTATATAGGTTAATGCCGTTTTTGTTGTTACTTGTTTTCAAATTTACTATTTAAACATTTTATTGTTGTAATGCTGATACGTTTTTGAAAAAATGAATATATTTATTATATTTATTATATATATATTTCCATATTGTCATGAAAAAATAGCATTTTTTCCCAATTTTTTGCAATTTTGATGCAGTGGATGCAATTTTTTTGGGTCGGTCCATATGAGAATTTTTTTGCTTTGGTTTGGATCTACAACTTTGCCAAAGACATAAAAACAAAATTCCGAACGGTTTATGATATATGGATTCCATAAAAATTTTCCTTTTTTAAAAAAATCGTGTTTGGGTACAAAAACTTAGGGTGTCCATAAAAAAAAAATTCGATGTAATCTGGCCAAGTCCTTTGCAGGTTTTTTTAGTTTCGATATATACTTCAAAAAAAAAAACGGGTATGAAGGAGGAACCACACGATGACCTTAAAAATGCTGCACTGTGTAATAAAGGTAATTCAGAGTCTTTACTTGTAAAACGAGCTACTATTTTTGCTCCAGGACTCACAGGCCATCGTCCGGAAACTAACTTAAAAAGCAGCTAACAGTTTTTTTTTTAATAGAGCACAGCTTATCCATTCAGACTTGGTATTAAGAAGAATTAATTTTCTTAAAATTTATTATTGCAATTTTAAACAAGCAAAACTTGACATAACTTTTCTAACTATTTATACACTCACAATATTATTTCGTTAAAAATAATCTAAAATACATATAAATTAATCGAAAATACAATCAAAAAGAGGACTACTGATTTTTCATTATATTCAGCCCATTTTGTTGTTTATTTTCAATCATTGTTTAATAATTGACAAAAGTAGTAAAACAATAGAAAATTGTTTAAAATAACCATAAATTTTTAACTGTCAAAAAGTAGAAAAAACCGATTTTCGGGTTTGATTTTCAAATTGAAATTTTTTTCTATTTGTATGAAATTTTACAAAACACAACACACACAGATGTACATATATATTTTTTTATTTTCTTGTGTGTATCTATATTTGAATAATTTCTTGTAATTTTTATTGAAATAATTTTGTATATATACAAACTATTTTGGTAAAAAAACAAAAAAGAATTATATCAATTTCAAGTTTTTAAAACAGAAAACATAAAATTTTACATTTAACAGAAAATATCAACTCCTACTGAATGTCTGTAAATATTTATAGTTTGTTTTTTGAATGACTGATTCAAATAGTTAAAAAATATATTTCTATGAATTTCAATTGATTCTTCTTTTAGAAACAAACTTTACATATTACTTTTTTAATAAACTACAGTCGGTAACGTAAAATATATTGTGAGTGTAGAAACAAAATTTAAACTCTTTAATTAATAGATCAATTGAAAAGTCCCCAGCCTACCATAGTAAAACACATTTTTTATTTGGCAAAATTCGTTTTTTTTTTATTCAACATAGTTCCTTTCAAGGGTGATACACTGATTATAGCGACCCTTCAACTTTTCGATACCATTTTTGTAGTACAATTTGTCCTTTGCTTCAAAATAGGCCTCAGTTTCGGCGATCACCTCTTCATTCGACGAAAATTTCTTCCCAGCGAGCATTCTTTTTAGATCTGAAAACAGGAAATAGTCGCTGGGGGCCAGATTTGGAGAGTACGGTGGATGCGGAAGCAATTCGAAGCCCAATACATGGATTTTCGCCTTCGTTTTTACTGAATTGTTTTTGGTCAAAAGTGAGCTCGCGCGGCACCCACTTCGCACAGAGCTTTCTCATACCCAAATATTCGAAAATGATATGATGTACACGTTCAGTTGATATCTTTAGAGTACCTGCTATTTCATTCAATTTCAATTCTCGAAATCATTCTGAGGATTTTTTTGATGTTTTCGTCCGTAACGACCTCTTTTGGGCGTTCACTGCGTTCACCGTCTTCGATGCTCATTTCACCACGTCTAAACTTAGCATACCAATCCCTGATTGTTCATTTTCCTGGGGCAGTGTCCGGAAAGTCGTCATCAAGCCAAGTTTTTGCTTCAACTGTATTTTTTTCCTTCAAAAAGCCATATTTTATCAACACGCCAAATTCCTTTTTATCCATTTATTTCACAACAACAAAAGTTGCTTGGCTCAAAATGCTATAATTCACAAACTAATGATCCGACAGCTGTCAAATTTATACACGAGTCTTTTGAAGGTAAGGGCTAACTAAAAATCATATCGATTTAAGGTTAGTAGCGCCATCTATGTGTCAGGCCGGGGACTTTTCAATTGACCTTCTTGGAACTAGTTCCGAGCCAAGCAATTCCATACAAAAATCATGAACACAGTAATAGATTCTAGAGCAATTACGTAGAACTAGTACCTGTTCGATAAATGTTTCCCTGTAATTTGTTCCGATAGTAACAACTTGAATTGAAAATTATGACAATGCCAAATTACAAACACACTCAGAATATTATGTAGTTAACTGTTTGTAGTTTAATAAAAAAGTTTTCCGTTCCATTTAAAAATAAAGGAAAATACATTTATTTTTCAAATAAAAATTTATATTAACTTTTTTATACATTTATTCGATATAATTTACTATCATTTACCAATTTTTTTCAGTTTCATTTATTTTTTTCATTTGTTTGAAATTTAATAAAAATTTACCTACAAAACGGAAACTTGTGGTTTCTTTGTGTCCGTAACAGTTATAACAAATTTAAATTTTGTTTGCTGTCTGTTTCAAAAAAAAATATTCAAAAAATTTCAATTTGTTTTTTTATTTAAATTGGTTGCATAAACCTAGTACTTTCAATTATTCTGACACACGGTTTTATCTTGATAAAAAACAAACAACAAGAGGTTTTTTATTTTTTTCTTTTTATTTTGGTTTTTTAAATATTGAAGAATATAACAAAAAAAAAAAAAGAAATATAAAATGGCCGCCACTTGCCTTCCAACACGACCGAAGTCTGACCGGCCAATCGTCTATTGCAGTACGCACGACCTCCATGGGGAAATTGTCCACTGCGCGGCTAAGTGCACGCTTAAGCGATTCCAAATTTTCGTGGTGAGTAGTGCAGACCATGCCTTCTAAAACGGACCACAATTTATAGTCTAAAGGATTCAGGTCTGGACTACCCGATGACCAATCATTCGTAGAAATAAAGTTTGGTAAATTGTTTTTGAACCAGTCTTGAGTGATTTTTGCCTTATGGGCTGGGGCAGAGTCCTGTTGAAAGGTCCACGGCTCGTTTTTGAACAATGTGCTATTTAATGGCTTCACAACCTTTTCTAAAACGTCAGATTGGTACATCTTTGCCGAAGTTTTAACACCTTTTTCGCAGAAATGAAGCTTGGTGACCCCATCATAGGCGACTCCTCACCATACCATCACAGAAGCAGGATGGTGACCTCTCTGAACTCTAGGAACCAATTAATTTGCTTGCAGAGATGACTGAGCATAGACTCTATCATTTTGTTTATTGAACGACTCCTCCACAGTAAAAATTTTTTCGTCAGTAAACATAATTTTTCTGTGGCGGTTTTTGGCGTACTGGCGAATCAATGCTTTTGATTTTTGCGGAAATAATTTCAAATAAATGAAAAAAACATTCATTTTTTATGTATTGGTAGGTGAAATTTTGACATTTATTTTAACTGATTATATCATTTATTTCTTACGGATGTGTCAGTTGATTAATCAACATTTAAAAATAAATAACAAATGGCATTTAATTAAAATGAAAATTAAGTAGACCAGTTTTTAAATGAAATATTATTTCTTTTAAATGATATTTTCAGTTATTTTAACTTACAAACTTTTTTAAGTGCACTACTGCTGGCGCAAAAGATTAAGTTGTGTGACTAGTTGTGAAAACTAATGCAATTTTTTGCTGGGCATTAATAGCGTATGAGTAATATTAATTACATACGAAAAAGTTGTACAATGCGTATGATTGGTTGACATTTACAATAGAAGACAAATTATTAATGTTTACTAACAAAACTATTTAAAAATTCGATAACATATTTGTTTTAATTAAATTTTCATTTATGCAATATTTAAAACTTTATATTACATAAATATAAAAGTTTTATTTAAATATCATTTTAATTAAATATTAATTTAAAATATTAACAAAATAAGTATTTTTTTTTTTTTGTAAAAAAGTATGTGATAAATTTTATGGCAACTTTTTGGGTTTTCTAAAAAAATTTAAATTTTATTCACAAACGTAAAATTTGACAGAATACATATAAAACTTGTATAAAATTATAATAGTACATATGTGATACGAGTAAATAAAAACAAACATTTTTTTATCAAACCTTTGTACACGTGTAAGCGTTTCAATTTACATAGTAACATAGAAACATTGTTCATAAATTTCATTTTTTCAAAAGTTATCTTAACTATTTTTCATATTAACTTTAAATAAATGAAAAATTTTGTCAACATTTCTGATTATGTAATTAAAAGTTTATTTAGTTTATGCATATATTATGAAATATAAGCTTTAAGGTGTATTTAACTAGACTAATGTATGTACATCCTCCCGAGCAGTTTGCTTGGTATTGAAAATGAGCAAAATTTCATAAAAAAAAATTTGAGTGAAAATTTTAAATTTTCCATAGAAAGTGCAATTTCATAGTAGCAACTGGCAAGTAAAATATTTTCTCTTGTTTTTTAACCAGTCCCTTAGATTTTAAAAATATTTCACCTTAAATATTTTCAACTCATAAAATCTTTTTCACCACTAAAATTTTTTTCACTGCAAAAATTTTTTTCACTCCAAAACTGTTTTTCAGCTCAGAATTTTTTTCCAACCACAAAATTTTGTTTTCATATCCAAAAAAGTTTTTCATCTCTAAAATTTTTTTCAACTCCATAATTTCACTTCTTCCAAAGTTGTTTGCATTATTGGTATCAAAAACAGTGGAATTTTTTTAGGTCATTGCAATGTCCTCAAAAGTAGGGTAGAAGGGGGAGCATTCGCTAAATTTTTTAAAGTCCTGTTGTCACTAAACCAATAATATTTTAAAGAACTTAACATTAATATGAAATTTTTAAATATCAGTTATTTTTTTGGCTATTCTACACTCACCAAAAAAAGTCTGTAATGGCAACTGAAAATTACGGGAAATTTTGCTAATTTTAGCCCAGTGGTATTTTTTGCTAATCTTAGCAACACATGTCTGCTGACGTGTAGTACAATAAAATTAGTAGAAAAATTAGTAGCCGCTACTAAATTTTAGTAAACTTTTTGTGAAGTGGAATTTAAAATCTGTTTGCTAAAATCAGCAAAAAAAAATTGCTAAATATTTTTAATATTAGTACAAAATTTTTAATTTATTTTTTTATTGAGCATCAAATTTTTTTTATTTTATTTACTTTTTTCAAAAAATATTTTATACAAAATTGAAAACAAAATGAAAATCTTAAAAATTTTTAAAACATAAACGAATTAATCATTTTGTTTTTATTTGGTAATTTCTGTTTTAAAAAATATTTTAGTCAATTTTTTTTTTTACTTTTAAGGTCAAATTTTAATTGTTTTTAGGGCTAAGTTTCAGAACTAAAATAACTTTTTAGTACTATTTTAAGTGGATGTTCTATTTTCAGACATGAGTGGGTATATTAACTTAATCTAAAGGATTTTTTAATAAGAGCGATACAAAAGTTTTTTTTAATAAAACAAAAACGGTTTCAATGAAAGTCTTTATTCCTGTAAAAGTACTTTCGATGACATTATGTATGGAACTCGATTTCTTTTGCATGGCCACCACGGGCACGCTTGCAGAAGTCCAGACGCTGAACCCAATTTTCGACGGTTTTCAAGCATAAATCGGCCGATACTGCTGCAATTTCACGTTCGATATTCGTACGAAGTTCATCAATCGTCGCTGGCTTGTTGGCATAGACCATAGACTTGACGTATTCCCACAGGAAATAGTCTAACGGCGTCAAATCGCACGACCGAGGCGGCCAATCGACTGGACCATTTCGTGAGATAACACGTTCTCCAAACTTGGTTTCCAATAAATTGATTATGACATTCGCTGTGTGGCTTGTGGCGCCGTCCTGTTGGAACCACATGTCCTCCAAGTCTATATCATCCAGTTGGGGCCAAAAATATTCGGTTATCATTGAACGGTAGCGATTCCCATTCACAGTAAGGTGCCGGTCTTGATCATCACGGAAGAAGTACGGCCCAATGACGCTGCCGGCCCATAAACCGCACTAAACCGTAATTTTTTCGGGCTGCAATGATGACTCATGGAGTACGTGTGGATTGCTGTCTGATCAATAACGCATATTTTGTTTATTGACGAAGCCATTTAGCCAGGAATGAGCCTCATCGCTGAAGATGATTTTTCGATGAAAATCCGAATCCTTTTCAAGTTGTTGCTCAGCCCAATTCACGAACATAGGACGCTTCTGGTGGTCAAGCGGCTTCAGTTCTTGCGTCAATTTGATCTTGTAAGGATGTAGGCCAAGATATTTTCGCAAAATTCGCCACAACGACGTCACAGAGATGCCCAACGCTTGAAAACGACGTGTGAGAGACACATTTGGGCTTTCTTCAACTGAAGCCTCAGCGGCAGCAATATTCTCGACACTACGGGCACTTCTTTGTCTCACTGGCACGGGAACATTTTGTACTGTGCCTGTGGATTCAAATTTTTCCACTAGACGCTCAATTGTTGATCTGCTAGGACGATTATGACAACCATAAATTGGACGTAGCGCTCTTAACGTTGAGGCCACTGACTCCGAATTTCGGTAGTAAATTTTAATAATTTCGACTCGTTGTTGGCTCGTATATCTTTCCATCATGAAATGGCAAACCTGACTGAAGAGAAATGTCGAAAGAGCGGCAAGAAATATGGCGTCGTTTGCTGTCCCTGTCGCTCTACTTTTGTAGCGTCCCTGTTGAAAACCCCGTTATCTAACATTTTAAGGCAATTTCAGTTTGTATGTGTAAGTTTTAATTAGAAATAACATTTCCTACAATATCCACTTTTTTATAATTAGAATTTTTTTTTGCTAATTTTAGCAAATCGGTTTTCGAAAATTTGTAAAATTATTTCTAAAATTAGCAACAAAAATTTGTAAATATTCTGTAAAAACTCTGTAATTTGTAAAATGTAAATAGCAAAAAGATTTGCTAAATAATATTTTTTACTAAAAATCAGTACAACAATAGTAAAGTGGCATTGAAACACGTTTACAAAATTTTTCTACTAACTTTTTTTTTCTGAGTGTATTTCTTTTTTTTATGATTTTCAAAGTTACTCAAAACTGTTTAACTTTCCCATCTATACCAGAAAAACTTTAGTAATGGGTGCAATATACTCATGCATTAGCTTGTAATGATTGCTCGTTACCTTTTGCATTGTTTACCGTAATGAGTTACCGATCATCGATAACGTTATACATGCCTTATAAACGTAAAGTAATATTAAAAATGTAAGCTTCGACATCACGCACGATAACACGAAGCGCAACTATTTATTTACTTTCAAAGCAATGAAACATTATATGGGTCGATAGCTGAGGTGGTTAAGTTCTCGGCTGGCAACCAGACTTCCCTGGTTCGATTACTATTATGACCAACGTTATTAAGGTTAAATTATTTGTAAAGGGTGTCCCAAGAAGAACGCAATTTTTAAATCTGGCAACAATCGAAGTGTCATTGTTTGACATTTGAACAATTATTATTGTTTGCCAGTAGAAGGTACGAGGTTAGTAAAAATGGAGCGCTACACGAATGAACAACGCATTCTCATTGTGAAATTGTTTTACCAAAATGGTGAAAGTTTTGCGGCTACAGTTCGCAAATTGCGATCAATTTGCGGTCACAATAATGCTCCAAAAGAGTCAACTGTAAAGAGATTAATGGATAAATTTGCCGAAACTGGGTCTGTTAGTGATGTAAAGACAACAACGCGCCATCGACCAGGTCGATCGACCGAAAATGTCGTAGCTGTACGTGATGATGTCGCTCAAACTCCATCCACCTCAATTCGACACCGAGCTCAGCAAATTGGTGTCTCCAAATCCACTTTGCAGCGAATTTTGACGAAAGATTTGCATCTTCATGCATACAAAGTTCAATTGACTCAGGAACTGAAGCCATCTGACCATGGACAGCGAAAGGAGTTCGTTAATTGGGTATTGGAGAGACAACATGAAAATGCTGATTTTGCCAATAAAATCATCTTCAGTGACGAGGCCCATTTTCATCTTGATGGCTTCGTCAATAGGCAGAATTGTCGCATTTGGGGTGAGTGATTCACGAGAAGCAAATGCACCCTCAACGTGTCACTGTGTGGTGTGGTTTTGGGGTTGGAGGAATTATTGGACCTTTTTTTATGAAAATGAGGCAAGTCAAGCGCAAACAGTCAATGGTGTTCGGTATCGTGAAATGATAACCAGTTTTTTCTTGCCTAGAATTGAAGAAATGAATGTGGAGGGCATGTGGTTCCAACAAGACGGCGCCACATGTCATACAGCCAGAGAAACAATTCAATTGCTGCATCAGTCATTTCCCGGTCGTGTTATTTCGCGTTTTGGAGATCAGAATTGGCCGCCTAGATCGTGCGATTTAACACCATAAGATTTTTTTCTTTGGGGTTTTTTGAAGTCGATGGTTTACGCGAATAAGCCGACGACGACTCAAGCCTTAAAAGAGGAAATTGGACGCTGCATTAATGAAATACCGCAGCATTCATGCAAAACGGTCATTGAAAATTTCATTAAAAGATCGCGTGCATGCCAGCAAAGCCGCGGCGGCCATCTGCACGATATATTGTTCCATACATAACCTCATTCTGTCTACTTTACGATATAATAAAGTTTCACGATTTTTTTTTAAATATCTGTGTTTTATTTAAAATTTAAAAATTGCGTTCTTCTTGGGACACCCTTTAATAATTTTTTTTAATAAATTTTTTTATGAAATTCTATTTTTAGACACTTTAATTTTCCCATCCTCGTGACCATATAACTAACTACTTACTTTATAACCTTAAAGTAATGGTTCCATACATTACTTTAAGGCTCATTACCTGTTAAATTCATGAATGAAGTAAGGGGTAAATTATCCTCCCCTATAGCTATACATTACTTTACATATTATTTGGTAATGTATACACTCCGCATCATAACTATAGCCGCACCTTTGATTTAGTTGGTATATGAGTTTAAAAAAAGAAATCGGAACTATTAAGTTACCATACACAAGAAAATAATAAAAAAAATATATTATTCAACAAAAAAAATTAATTTATTCATTGTAGTTTTAGTAAAATAGTGCATTTTTCTAGTTATTGATGTTTCATAACTATAGCCGCACTTTAACAAAATTAACAAAATTCACGTTGAAAAACAAAACTTAAATTAAAAAAAGTTAATTAATAATGGGTAGGGCCTCCTTTATTTTGAATAAGTTCAAAAATTCTGTCGGGCATACTCTATACCAAATTTGTCCGTATTTCTTCATTAATTGACCGCCACTCATCGATAACTGCTTCTTTTAAGTCAAATACACTTTGATATTAGCGGTTTTGTGCATAAACACGGCGGGCCAATATTCCCCAAATATTTTCGATTGGGTTTTGATCTGGAGAGCAGGCGGGCCAGTCCATACTTTTAATATTTTTAGACTCCAGCCAGTTTTGCGTATGATGACTTTTATGGAATAAAGCGTTGTCCTGCTGAAAAATTAGGCCCTCAGTGTTCGAACTTTCAATAAATGGCACCAATTTGTCCTCTAGAACTCCAGCGTACTCCAACGAATTCATACGAGTGCTAGGAAATGCCAAATCAAGCATACCGTCTCTGCAAAATGCTCCCCAGACCATTAAGGAACCGCCGCCGAAATTTTGTTTTGAGAAATATCGTGGTTCCTTCCGTAGATCTCTCCAGTAACTATTGAAACCATCTGGACCATCAAGATTGAATTTTTTCCCATCGGAAAAAATCACCTAAAATATAAAATATAGAAAAAAACAAAAGATAAGAAAAATCGAAAAAAAGAAATCTTTAAACTTACCTTGTTCCAGTTGGTTTGCAAATTTCTTTTTGCAAACTCTAGTCGAGCTTGTTTGTGACGAGGTAGCAGTTTTGGCATTGTCATTAGCTTTTGTCTTGTTGTCGTTCCAGACTCCTTTAAGACTCTACTTATTGTAGAATTGGACACATTCAAGCCGCATTCATTACCAATCTGCGAAAGACTTTTCATAGAATTGCTAGCAGCGTTAATAATACGGCGTTGGTTTTTATCAGATAGCTTTTTTTTGGACCCCCTGTTTTGTTAATCGCGTATCCACTTTTATTTTTTCAAAATTTCGGATAACTTTGTCATATCGCTTAAATTTTCGTCCAATTTCGCGATAACTTAAACCACTTTCTAAAAAGGCTAAAATTTTGCCTTTTTCGACTTCATTTAAAAATTTAATACGTGGCATTTTGTTTAAAAATTAATAAAGGAACGAGTTTTACAAAAAAAAAAACAATTAATTTGGCCACGAAACTTTGACTTGCACTCATTTCAACTGATTTTATTGAAATGCGGCTATAGTTATGAAACACTGAGAAAAACAGTTATAGGTCGCCGTTTTCTCAATTCAAACAGCTGATGGCTCAAATTTTCAAAAACAATAGTACAGTTATACACTTAAAAAAGTTTGTAAGTTAAAATAACTGAAAATATCCTTTACAATAAATGATATTTCATTTAAAAACCGGTCTACTTAATTTTCATTTAAATTAAATGCCATTTGTTATTTATTTTTAAATGTTGATTAATTAACAGACACATCCGTAAGAAACAAATGATGTAATCAGTTAAAATAAATGTCAAAATTTTACCTACCAATCGTTAAAAAATAAATGTTTTTTTCATTTATTTGAAATTATTTCCGTTTTTGTATTTTTTGTTTTTTTTTAATATACTCGTACAATACAAAATGTATGTATGCATATGAAGCTTTAAACACTTTTTGTGTGAATGTATTTGTGTATGTATGTGTGTTTATGAAGTTCTTGTAATTTGTATTGAAAAATTTTGTATATATACAACCAATTTAAATAAAAAAACAAATTGAAATTTTTTGAATATTTTTTTTTTGAAACAGACAAACAAAACAAAATTTAAGTTTGTAATAACTGTTACGGACACAAATAAACAACAAGTTTCCGTTTTGTGGGTAAATTATTATTAAATTTCAAACAAATAAAAAAAATAAATGAAACTGGAAAAAATCGGTAAATGATAGTAAATTATTTCGAATAAATGTATAAAAAAGTTAATATAGACATTTCTTTGAAAAATAAAAGTATGTTCCTTTATTTTTAAATGTAACGGAAAACTTTTTTATTAAACTACAAACAGTTAACTACATAATATTCTGAGTGTAACACTGTAAAATACCATAATAGGTTTCATAAAAATACTTCTTGAACATTAAATAAACCGAAAAATGCAATGCGGCTATAGTTATGATGCGGAGTGTATACAGAGAAAAAAAATTATAGTTAAATTAACTATGATACCATATTTGAATTAACATCTTAGATTTTTAAATTAACTATGATTGTTGAGCAATTCCATATGAAAGCGATCACCTTTTGGACGACCCCTCTCCGATTTTAAAATAAATAGTCTCAATCGATTGCCCAGCAAAAAATAATGTACCTACATATTTTTTTTTTTATAGTGACTGGTTTAGTGGTGGTGTACACCACTGTCATGTGACAAAATTGAAGAATTCTTCATAAGGGACCTCATTGAAAGTTGTTTTAAAAAAACAACAAGCGATCGCTCGTTGGAAAGGTATTGAATCAGGCTTTAATTGAAAAATAAAATTTTCCTAATTTTTCTCAGAAATTTACCTTTTTTCCCATGAAAATTAAATTTTCCGATTTTCCACAGAAGCTCCTAAATTTTCCGGCTAATTTTATTTTTTTTGGATTCCTCATAATTTTTGCTTTAAGAATCAGCAATAAAAAAATGGGCCCCGACTCCTTGTTTGGACAGGAGAAGAGCATTTAAGAGACCACCTTGTTCTCATTGTTTTTATATTTTTTATAATTGAATTATTTTTAATTATTTAACATTATTTTATTTTATTATTAAAAATACATTTTAAAAATTATTTTACAGTTAAAAATACATTTATGAAGAAAAAATCAATTTTTTTTTAAGAGCCCCAAGTTGAGTGTGTAGTGAATATGGTCCGCCTGCCTTCACAAGATCGGCCATAAATCCATGGATAATAGCAGCAGTGGCATGTAATGGCACACCAAACCCGACTGAGGCTACAGGTCATAAAATGTTTTGTAAATTTTTTAAATTACCAGGTAATAAATATTTCGCCTAAAATGACACGTGCAGAAACAAGTCATAAAACACGGATTTTCCATAAATATGGCGAAATATTTATTACCTGGTAATTTAAAAAATTTACAAAACATTTTATGACCTGTGGTCGGCTTATTGGCAGTAACCAATTAAGTCCCTCTTTAAAAAACATTTTATGACCAGTAGTTCACGCAAATTTTCCTATTAAAGAAAAGCAAATATCGCTTAATTTTTTTTACCTATTTTTTACCAAAAAATAAATATAAATACTTCACACACTCTGAGTCAAATTTCAGTTGAATACTAAACGTGAAAGTGTTAAAGTGTTTTTTTTTTGTAAAGTAAAGAGTGAAGCTGTAAAGACAATTTAAAGTAAAATGAATAAATTTTGCTGCAATCCGTTTAACAAGAGTGGACATCGTTCGAAAAAGATAAAAGTATTAAAATTAACTGGTGTTTCGAAGCGATACATGAATGAATTAAATATACAATACGGTGAAGAAGCACAATTCATTTGCCCCAAGTGTAAAATCGATTTGTCTCAACAAGCAAATGCATTGAAACAAATGCAACCACAATCCGAGAGTGAAATGACAATTGAACAAAATGTTTCATCTGATAGTGAGGCAGACATTCCGATGGTCAATATGTCTTTGAGTCCTTTGAATGAGGCTATTACCACTTTAGGTGAAACGCCTATTAGAAAAAGAAAGTTGCGAAGTGAAAAATACAGGAAAGATAAAAAAGGCAAGGTTATGAGTGCAATCGCGACAATATTTGATGAAGGCTCTGATAACGAATGCAGTCAAGCAGATGACGTTGATGACGGCAAACAAATGATTGAGCAGTTGAAAAGAAAATTCAATTTAGCGACCACTTTTCCGGAGAAATATCTCATTTTATCTGTGCTGGCTCAATCATGGTCTATACGCAAGATTTCTGAACAGTTTCAAACATCTTTTTACATCGCGAGAAGAAGCAAAGAATTAGTTCGACAGAAGGGCATATTGGCGACTCCCACCAAGAAATTTGGCTCAAGGACCCTCAGCGAAGCAACGGTGAAATTGATTCAAGATTTTTACTGCAATGATGACAACAGCCGCGCCTGCCCAGGCACACGTGACTATGATATCACACGTGAAGATGGAGAAAAAGTACACAAGCAGCGCAGATTATTATTATGTAATCTATCCGCAGCATACCATCAGTTCAAAGAGAAATACCCAGCAGAAAAAGTGGGATTTTCTAAGTTTGCCATCCTACGACCAAAAGAATGCGTGCTGGCATTAGACAGGCACGGAACGCATTCAGTCTGGAACGCAAAAGTTTCATTGCTTCATACCAAATATTTCTGATATGTCATTTAATGTAAAGCGGTACTCTTCGTCTGCCGACGTGCTAAATTTAAAGTTACTTTAATTTTATAATGATGCCAAGACAATTGAAATTTTTAATAAATATTGTAATTAAGTATAAGCAGCAAAATAAGAAAGATTTTTTCTTCATAAATGTATTTTTAACTGTAAAATAATTTTTAAAATGTATTTTTAATAATAAAATAAAATAATGTTAAAAAATTAAAAATAATTCAATTATAAAAAATATAAAAACAATGAGAACAAGGTGGTCTCTTAAATGCTCTTCTCCTGTCCAAACAAGGAGTCGGGGCCCATTTTTTTATTGCTGATTCTTAAAGCAAAAATTATGAGGAATCCAAAAAAAAAATAAAATTAGCCGGAAAATTTAGGAGCTTCTGTGGAAAATCGGAAAATTTAATTTTCATGGGAAAATTTAATTTTCATGGGAAAAAAGGTAAATTTCTGAGAAAAATTAGGAAAATTTTATTTTTCAATTAAAGCCTGATTCAATACCTTTCCAACGAGCTATCACTCGTTGCGATCGCTTTAGTACTTTAGTACAACTTTCAATGAGGTCCCTTATGAAGAATTCTTCAATTTTGTCACATGACAGTGGTGTACACCACCACTAAACCAGTCACTATAAAAAAAAAAAAATATGTAGGTACATTATTTTTTGCTGGGCAATCGATTGAGACTATTTATTTTAAAATCGGAGAGGGGTCGTCCAAAAGGTGATCGCTTTCATATGGAATTGCTCTATACATACAACACGCTGAAAAAAACGATGTGCTGGAAATATAATATGCTGGTAATATACTTATATTTGATAACGCTTTAAGTTATATTTGCCGTATTTATATACTTAATATGCTTGCCTGCAAATATAATATATTTGCTTGTAAACATATATATGTTTGTATGCTTTGAAATACATCCACCGGCAAACATATATATATATATATAATTTATAAACAAAATTTCCTTCAATATTATCCACTTTTTAAAATTAGTAAATTTTTTATTTGCTGATTTTGGCAAACCGATTTTAAATTCCGCTTTACAAAAAGTTTACTTAAAATTTCGTACTGGCTGCTGGTTTTTTCTACAAATTTCATTGAACTACACGTCAGCAGACATGTGTTGCTAAGATTAGCACAAAATATCACTGGACTCAAATTAGCAAAATTTGCCGTAATTACAGAAAAATTATCAGTTTTCATTACAGACGTGCGTATTTTTAAGGATGACTTTTCAGCGCGTGTAATCTCGCGCTTCAGTGATTTGATTGATCCAGCCAGTTCAGCTAAAGACCGACCAGGACCTTCAATGAATCAAGAAATAACATTCGAGCCGAAGTTAACACCAGAAATTTTGCGCGCATTTATGCAAATTTTCCACAATTAATTTAAACAAAATTTATAAGTGCGAATAACCATATTCAATAAAAACCAAATAAGTTTTCACTTTAAACAATAATTATAGCGAAAGTAAAGTAATTTATTACTATATTTGTTAATTTTTTATTATATATGTTCAAATTTAATATTTAACATATTTAATAAATTAAAGATTTAGCTTTAATTATTTTAAAAGTTATTATAACAACCACATATTGTAACAATATCTTCCCAGTACTTTAATATAAGACTATCTCTTGTTGTACTGTATTGATTAAATAAAATAAGTAAATAAATCAGATGATCTTTGTTTGATGTTTGAGCCACCCTGTATTAACTTCTACACTCAGCAAAAAAACTCTGTAATGGGTACTGAAAATGTTGCTGTTATTACGGGAAATTTAGCTAATTAGAGCCCAGTGATATTTTTTGCTAATCTTAGCAACATATGTCTGCTGACGTGTAGTGCAATGAAATTTGTAGAAAAAATTAACTGCCGCTACTAAATTTTAGTTAAATTTTTTTAAAGTGGAATTTACTGAGCATCAAAATTTTTACTTCTATTTATCTTTTTTTTTTTAAATATTTTATACAAAATTAAAAAAAAAAACAAAGGCTTAAACATTTTAAAAACAAAAACGAATTTATCATTTTGTTTTAATTTGGTAATTTCTGTTTTTAATTGTTTTTACGGCTGATTTTTGAACTAAAAAAACGTTTTAGTGCTATTTTAAGTGGATGTTTAATCTATGTAACATTTAAAGGCAATTTAAGTTTGTAGGTGTAAGTTTTAATTAGAAATAACATTTCCTTTAATACACACTTTTTTTAAAATTAGTATATTTCTTTTTTGCTAATTTTATCAAATCGGTTTTCAAAAATTTGTAAAATGATTTCTGAAATTAGCAAGAACCATTTGTAAATATTCCGTAAAAATTCTGTAATTTGTTAAATGTAAATAGCAAAAAGGTTTAGATTTTGTTTTTTAATTTTGTATAAAATATTTTTTGAAAAAAAAAAAAATAAAAAAAATTTGATGCTCGATAAAAAAAATAAATTTAAAATTTTGTACTAATATTCACAATATTTAGTAAATGTTTTTGCTGATTTTAGTTAACCGGTTTTAAATTCCGCTTTACTAAAAGCTTACTAAAATTTAGTAGCGGCTACTAATTACAATCATGCACGATAGCTTTTTAAATGGTTACTTTAATTTGTTTCCTTTAATAATATTTTTTCTTGAAAATTAGGAAAACTAACTGGTTTGTTTTTAACTGATTGTTTTTTTGGTATAATATATTGAAAATAATTTAAACGTTTTCCAACAAAAAAAAAATTCCTATACCAAATGTTATTATTTTTTTAAAAATTAGAAAACTTTTACTTGAAAAAAAGGAATATTTTATTAATATTTTTAAAATTTATCTGAACTAAGTTGCATGAAAATTTTCCTTAGAAATATTTCATCAGTTTCTAAAATCAAGTAAATTTTTATTATTACATAGGAAAAAATTAATTACTTTTTGTTTTTAATTGTCTGAACTAATTTTTAGAAAACAATTGTTCAAAACTAGAAAGTTGTATACTTAAAAACTGAATTTGGAAATGGCTTTCTAAAATTTAGTTAATTTTACTACTCGCGAACAAAAAATGAACACACATTAAGTTCAAGTACTTTCTCGATTTAAGTTAGACACATATTTTTTGAATTAATTTTTTTTTCCATTCTATTTTACAATATTAAATGAGATAAAAATAAAAAAAACTTAACATAAGTTATTAATCTACAATAAGATCAATAACACTATAAACAATAGAGATCATAGTTTCTTAATATTACTATAATTAGATTATTGTCTAAGTATTTGCAGTATGTACATGTTGATACAATAAATTTATTTTAATAAAATCAACTTCTGAATGGTAGATCAAGCACATGGTGCCTCTTTAATCTTCTGACTTCTTCGGTTTTTACGTTTGGGATATCAAAGTCATTGTGTAAAGTGTTGTTAGTAACAAACCAAGGAGCATTCGCAATCATTCTTAAAGTTTTTGATTGAAATCTCTGAATAATTTCAATATTTGAATTACTCGTTGTTTCCCAAAGTTGTATTCCGTAAGTCCATACAGGCTTCAAAACTGTTTTATAAAGCATAATTTTATTTTCCAGACTTAATTCTGATTTTCGACCAAGCAACCAGTACATTTTTTTCAATTTGTTGTCAACTTGCGTTCTTTTGGCTTTAACATGCTCTTTCCAGGTTAACCTTCTGTCTAAACACATACCCAAGTATTTTACTTTGTTATTTTGTGGAATTTCAGTACCATTAAAGTTGATTTTTGGGCAATCGCCTCGTCTTAGAGTACTTTCTACTTTGATATTCCAAGTAGTTAACCACGTTTGTAGGTTATCTATTTGCTGTTGAACCAAACTTGAAGCTTCAGTTGCTGAGGTGTGTGATGATATAAATGCTGTATCGTCGGCATAGGTTGCAACTGTTATTCCAGTAATACAAGGCATGTCAGAGGTGAAAATTGTATATAACACTGGTCCCAGTACACTCCCCTGAGGTATACCAGCTTCAATTTTGCGCAGTGTAGACATCTCATTGTTAACCTTAACATAAAAGCAACGTTCAACTAGATATGACCTAAGGACAAGGAAAAATGGAGCTGGAAGAATATTTTTCAGTTTGTACAGCAATCCTGAGTGCCAAACTCGATCAAAAGCCTGCTGTATATCTAAAAATACAGCCGAGCAATATTTTTTTGTTTCCAAAGCGTCAGTTATAATATTGACTATTCTATGACATTGCTCCGGAGTTCCGTGATTGTGACGGAAGCCAAATTGATGTTCAGGGATTATGTTTTTCTTTTCTAGAATTGGAAGAAATCTGCGAAGGAAAATCCTCTCAAAAATTTTTGAAAATGTAACCAATAAACTTATTGGTCTGTAAGAACTAACTATATTCTCCGGTTTGTTCGGTTTTGCAATCATTATAATTTCGGCACACTTCCATTGAGTAGGAAAATGTTGCAATCTAATGATTGAATTAAAGATCAGTGTTAGAAAAACTACCCCTTTTTTTGGTAAGGATTTAGCAACTAGAGCATTTATTTTGTCATAGCCAGGTGTTTTAGTTTTATTAAGAATATTTAGTTCAGAACGAACTTCATTTGGAGTAATGTGAGCTATTGGAAAATCCATTTGACATGCAGATTCGAGAAAATTTAATATATGAGTATCATTTAAATTAAATGAAAAAGGTTTAAATGTTTCTTCCAAGTGGTCGGCAAATGCGGTGGCTTTTTCATTATCTGTTCTGCACCAAGAGCTATTAGAGTCTTTTATTGGAATATTTCGCTTCGCTGGTCTTTTCAAGTATTTAGTTGCTTTCCAAAGACTGTATTCATTATTCGGTAGATTTATGTTAAGATTACGAAGATATTCTCCTATTTCTTGATTCTTATACTGTGCAATGCGTTCTTTAAGATGTTTGGTAGCTAAATTTAAATTTGCTTTATATCTTGGATGTCTGCTTTGTTGCCATATCCTTCGAAGTCTTCTCTTATTCCTGACGAGATCTCTTATTTCTGCCGATACATATACATTGTTGCCATTTGAAGGTTTTGTTGTTGGGGTAGAGAGAAGAGCTGCCTCATGTATAACATTTTTTTGAATTAAATGAGAGTAAATTGTTTCCTTAATTTTTTTTTTCTTTGAACTAAACTTAATTTTATTACATGTGAGTATGCAATTTTCTTAAAACTAACATGTTTTTTTTCTTAAAATTAATAAATTTTTATTTAATTGTCTTGTTTTTTTTTCCTAAAATTAAGAAATATTTCTTATCAAAAATATGAAATATTTCTTAGTATATAAATTATTTCGTTTTTCCTCAAACTTAAGAATTTTTATTCTTTTTAAGAAAATTTTTCCAAGTTTTAATAAAATTTTACTTAAATTGAGGACAATTTATAAACTATTTTGAAGGAAATTTTTGATTACATTTTAGTTCATGTCTTTTTTTTGAGTGTATTTTAACTTAAATTTGAATAGAATATTTATATAGATTTCGAAAAAGAAAAACAAACCTACACTTAAAAAAGTTTGTAAGTTAAAATAACTGAAAATATCATTTAAAAGAAATGATGTTTCATTTAAAAACCGGTCTACTTAATTTTCATTTAAATTAAATGCCATTTGTTATTTATTTTTAAATGTTGATAAATCAACTGACACATCCGTAAGAAACAACTAATATAATCAATTAAAATAAATGTCAAAATTTTACCCACCAATCCTTAAAAAATAAATGTTTTTTACATTTATTTGAAATTATTTCCGTTTTTGTATTTTTTGTTTTTTTTTTTTTTTAATATACTCGTACAATACAAAATGTATGTATGCATATGAAGCTATAAACACTTTTTGTGTGAATGTATTTGTATATGTATGTGTGTTTATGAAGTTCTTGTAAATTGTATTGAAAAATTTTGTATATATACAACCAATTTAAATAAAAAAACAAATTGAAATTTTTTGAATATTTTTTTTTTGAAACAGACAGCAAACAAAATTTAAATTTGTAATAACTGTTACGGACACAAATAAACCACAAGTTTCCGTTTTGTGGGTAAATTTTTATTAAATTTCAAACAAATGAAAAAAATAAATGAAACTGAAAAAAATTGGTAAATGATAGTAAATTATTTCGAATAAATGTATAAAAAAGTTATTATAGATGTTTCTTTGTATCTTCCTTTATTTTTAAATGAAACGGAAAACTTTTTTATTAAACTACAAACAGTTAACTACATAATATTCTGAGTGTACAATCAAAATCGGCAGCTGCCGACTTATGACCCGTTTATCTATAAAACGAAAGACACTTTATACCGAACGATAACTAAATAAGGTTCAGTATTTGTGCGTGTAAAAAATTGTTCGATGACCATTAGAAAAACATATACAGATCCAGAAAACACCATCAGTTGTGGCCACCCAATTTCTATTTCTATTATTTGAACTGGGGAATTCAGAGTATGTAGTAGGCCACTTCTCCACCCACTACACTACAAACACTTATAAATTTTGATGGCAAATGTTTAATTTAATCATAATCCATACAATTCACAATTCTCTTGGTTTTACTGCATCTCTAATTTAATGATATATTTTTGATAAGGATAACCGTATTTGTGGTTACCACTTTTGAATATCAAGAGGTTTTTTTTATATTATTATATTTTAAATAAAAATGCTTAGTTGTTGCATTTTAGCTAATTTCTGTGTTGTTTGCCTGCTCGTTTTAATTTTTTTTACACTCGCCCTGCAAATTATATAATGTATTAAACACTACATGACGTATGATTTATATTTATTTTAAACAAAATTATCACTCATACGCCTAGGTAGGTTTTTAAAAAGATTTTTAATTCGTACACAGAAAAAAGTATCACAAAACTTTAATAGCCTGTTCCTCGATCTCGAACGAAAAACTAGTCGAACGAAAGCAAGTCACTCGAATTCGAATCAATTTGGGTTTCTCTATTTCGAAAGCCTTCGATCGACTTGACTTACGTGTGCCAATTTTTGTTTGTTTTGAGTATTTGTTACAATTTTCTTTAAAAGTAGCAAAAATACTACTAAACTGCCTAAAGACAAAAACAACCCTCAGCTGTATATGACAAATAAAATAAAAAAATAACAATAAACAAATCAATTTTTATTTGAGAATGTGTTTATTTTTGAACATGTTTGTTATCGATTGGTTGTGAGTAAGATTGATAATCTGAAAGCTTTTCTGTTGCATGTTGCTGTTGTCTGTTCGGTGCGGTCACTGCTCTTGTAAAATAAAAGATGTAAAATAAAAAAATGTAAATATGAGCTGCTTGGGGCAAACGTAAGTCACAAACAATACACTTATCTTTTACCACTCAGCAACAGCGTAATAGAAAGTAAAACGAAGTTTAGTTTTCTGGTCAAATTTTCCTCCTCTGCAGAAAATTTGTTTGCTCCGAACACCAGAGTCCCTCTGGCAAAATCAGGCCTTTCTTCCATATAAAATACATGCGTCTTCGGCTGGTCCATTGTTGATTTTTTTAACAAAAATTTAAAATTCTTAATAAACTATAAATAATTGTATTATTTTGTACTTGCCTTTTGTTATCCATTGCTTTTTTTACTTCATTTTGCTATTAAAAATATCAAATATATATTTACTCGACAAAAAAATAGCAAGTGACTGATTTTGACATTTGCGTTCGAGCTGTTCGAAATAGAGAAACCAAATTTTGTATGAAAACAGTTACGTTTTCAATCGACTTGTCGTTCGAGTCATCGTTCGCATAGAAATAGAGTTAGTGAAACCCAAATCAGTTCTCTTTCGACCAGAAAGCGAACGAACGTGTTCTTTCGAAATAGAGGAACAGACTATAAGTAATTAAAATTTTTTGTTTTAACTCAAATTCGATTTGTAGCAATTTTTTGTTTCAAATGTTTGTAAATTATTACTTTTTATATAAAAATTCTTTAAATAAAAATTGAAGTTGGAAAAAAAAATCACAAAAACTTTTCTTTTATTTACAAATTCCATTGTTGGTGCCTTTTTAAAAAAAAATTTATTTACAAAAATATTCGATGACAGATGTTCAATATTACAAGCAGTATTTTGTAATTTTATTTTATGTCTATTTTTGGATTTTGCATTAAAAAAAATTTGTTTGCATAATCTTTAATATTTAATAGTGGTCACATGGTGTAATTGGTGTAACATAATTGTATATTTCATGATTTAAAACTATTTGTATATCACAAGAAAATAATATATTTTTTGTATGTAACTTTTAGAGTATTCAAAATACCGGCCTTTTGGAAAAACCGGTTTCGGTTTTCTTCGAAAAATCGAATTTTAAAAAAACCGGTTTCGGTTTCGGTTTTTGCAGAAAAAACCGGTCAACCGGTTTTTTCCGTTTTTTTTTTAATTTGTATAAAAAGCTTATATAATTCGTTAATTGTTTTAATTACAAACAAACAAAGAAATTTAATATATAAAGTAATAAAAATAAAAAAAAAATACATTCTTTGAAAAAAAAAAAAATATTTTATAATATTTTTTTATTGTTTTTCATTTCAACATTTTATTTATTGGTTTTAATATTTTTTAATATAATATTTTAAAAATTAATATAAAACTATATTCATACCAAATGAATAGAGATTAAGTTTGTAAATTGGGTAAAACTAGGTACGTAAGTAATTTGAACGTTTGACATTAAATAAGTTTTTTTAATATTACATTTTAAATATGTAAAAAGAAAATCTATTTTTCACTTCTAAAATAATATTTTAGAAATAATTTGCAATTAATATGTTTCGTTTTAAGACGATTTTTTTGTTTGCTTTTGATAAAGCTCTCTACTCTTTCACTAATAGTAGATGTTTGACAAATAGTCAAAATACAATTAAATAAATTGTCCAACTTTTCAGTTCTTTCGTCGCATTTATCAAGATATATGAAATCATCATATGTGACCTTCTCCGAGAAAAGGGACCTAGTGTGTGTCAAAAAACGGGTTTGGACTTAAGAGTGGATTCTGTGTGGATGAAATCAATTAGATTTCTGATAAAAATTTATTTACCCCATAACGTACACTCACAATATTATTTCGTTAAAAACAACTTAAAACACAAAATTAATCGAAAATACAGTCAAAAAGAGGACAACTGATTTTCCATTATATTCAACCCATTTTGTTGTTTATTTTCAATCAATGTTTAATAACCAACAAAAGTAGTAAAAACAATAGAAAGTCGTTTAAAATAACCATAGAATTTTTACTTACAAAAAGTTAGGAAAAACTACTTTTGTGGTTTGTTTTTCAAATTGAAAGTTTTTTTTTATTTGTATGTAATTACAAAACACAACACAACACACACACAGATGTATATATTTTTATTGGCTTTATGTGTTTGTATATTTGAATAATTTCTTGTAATTTTTATTAAAATAATTTTGTATATATACAAACTATTTTGGTAAAAAAAAACAAAAAACAATTATATGAATTTCAATTTTTAGAAACAGAAAACCTAAAATTTTACATTTAACAGAAAATATCAACTCCTACTGAATGTCTGTAAATTTTTATAGTTTGTTTTTTGAATGACTGATTCAAATAGTTAAAAAATATATTTCTATGAATTTCAATTGATTATTCATTTAAAAACAAACTTTACGTATTACTTTTTAAATAAACTTCAGTCAGTAACGGAAAATATATTGTGAGTGTACAAACGAACTTGGAAAAATCGATAAAAATGAGAAAAACATTAAAATTTACTTTTTTTGATTTTTTGGTTTTAAATTGTCACTCTAAAAGAGAAAAAAATACGTCGCCACATAGGCAAGACGTCACCAAAGTCGGCTCCCAATCATAACCATACCAAATCGCATCTCTCAACTGAAGGTGTGTTCACAGTGATAATGCGTTATGAGACTTTAAATTCGTTTTTCTTAAAACTTTATTTTCACACACTAGGTGCCTTTTCTCGGAGAAGGTCACATATAATGGTGAATGATTTTGTACGGTCTCTTTTTTAGGATTTCGAATACTGTTTATTGTGTTATTTAGATCAGAAATTAAACTATTTGAATTTGGAATATCCAAAGTTAAGTCTTCATCGGAATCTATCAGACTCACATCTAAATCTTCATTACCAAATAAACGACTATAAAAGTGTTCGGAAAAAATAAAAGAGACCAGGTAACCCAGTTGGTGATGTAATTAAAAAAACCGGTTAACCGGTTTTAGGTTTCGGTTTTTGAATATTCTAGTAACTTTTCAATATACATATATACAATACGTATATACAAAATAGTTTAAAAAAACTATGATAAGTTAGCACCTCATAACTGGTAGTTAAATACAAACTTGGCTAAAAATCAGTAGAAAAATAGTAAAGTGGAATTGAAAACCGTTTACAAATTTTTCTACTAACTTTTTTTTTTTGAGTGTAGTAAAAAATGATACCAAATAAACTTTTCTTTAGCAAAATCACATGCTTCTTTTTTAATAATTTTCCGTAACAGGTCACAAAAGTTCAGGTTTCCCCTTCTAAAACAAACATTTTTCCTACCCATTCATAAGTATTAGACATTTTTTTGTCTAACACATTCAATATATGAAATGATTTTCAATTCAAGAACCTGCATGGAATTCTAATCATAAATATGTATTCATTTCAACCCTTTCACCTTTGTTATGCCAACTTTATTTTTTAAATTTATTTGTTTTTATTGATTTTAAATGAGTTTAAGGAATACCTATGACAAAACAAAACTCTTCAAAACTTTAAAGAAATCTAATATTTAATATTCAAAGCTTAATAGGAAATCATTTTGAAACACAAACCTAACAAATTTCATGCTGAACCTCAATAATTTGTACGAAAAATAACAAGAACAAAGGTATTTACACTTACATGCACACAAAAATTTTTATATATACCAGGGTGCTTCAACCATTAGGCACATGAAGACGAGACAACAAATTCATTGTGACAACCGAATTTCTTAGTGAGAGCCAATGGTTATCAAAATAGTTTGTTTAAATTCAAAATTATTTCAATAAAAATTTCAAGAAATTATTGAAATATACATACGCACCTAGAAAATAAAAATATGTGTGTGTTGTATTTTGTAATTACATACAAATAAAAAAAAAACAAAAATCGTTTAATTTTTCTAAAGTTTTGTCAGTTAAAAATTTATGGTTATTTTAAACAACTCGTTTGTTTTTACTACTTTTGTCGATAATTAAACAATGATTAAAAATAAACAACAAAATGTTTAATTAATGTTTCCATTAATATAATATGCATTTTAAATGTTTTTTTTTAGCAAAATAATATCGTGGGAGTCAAATCTCTTTCCGCCGACTCATTTCTTTAGATTTGAAAATAAGAAATAATCACTTGGGGCTAAATCCGGAGAATAAGGCGGATGGAGGAACAGTTCATGGATTTTTGCCATTGAAAATTGTATTGTCCTGGTGCAAAGGAACTTTTTTCTTGGCCAAATGCGGCCATTTTATTCAAATCATCATCGACCCCATAAGTAGGTATAATATTCGCCATTAATTGTTTTACCCTTTTGAAGATAGTGAATGTAGATTATACCGCGTTCAGCCCAAAAAACGCTCGCTACGTTTCATCCACGGTTATGAAACGGCGCAAGTTCTCGTCCATATTGCGATTGAACAACGTCAAAGACTCCTGCGAAGTTGTCGCACGATTTCATTTCTGGTCGATTGTGAGTAAACGCGTCACCCATCTTGCGGAAAGCTTTCTCATATCATGAATTTGTTCAATTGTTTTAGGTGTAGAAACCTTAACGGAGCATCCAGAACGTTCGGCATCTTCCGTGCAGCCCCAATGAAATTCAGTAGACCACTTTTTTACCATTGAAATTGATAGTCTAGAGTTCCAATAGTATCTATCAAGCTTAGCCTTTGTTTGAGTGATTGTTTTTTTTTTTCGCAAAAAATAATGCTTAATGAGCACACGAAATGTTCTCCTCAAATCACGCGATAGTCTGCCATCAATCAGAAACTAAATTACGCAGCTTGTTCAAATTTTGATAGGAGACAACTGACATATGCCTGTTGGCATAAGCAGTTAACCTTCCATTCCATTCCAAATTCCATTACTTTACACACAAGGATACAGTGAAAAATATAATTCAAAATATTGTCTATTCATTAACTATCAACATAGATTATGTTGTAGATTTAATATGGATTAAGACAAACATTTGATATTAAATGCTTCATATAAGCTGTGTTATTTGATACTTTAAGAATTAAAGTTCATAACAAAAAACTGTAAAATATAGAGGATAAATATAAATTGTTAAATTTCGTTGATGTTAGTCTAATTGTGTTGTTGTTTACAAGTTTGTTAATTTGTTTCCTAACACTCAATATAAAATAGACAATCATCAACAAGCAATGACTGTAAAGGGAGAAGAAGAGCATGGGTATTGACAAGGTTGGGTAGCGCCAACCGAAAATACTAAGTATTCTATCCTGCTGGCTCAGTGGAATTTCTCAATTTTTATTCTCTATAACTTACTTATAAAATTTTCATGTTTCTTTACAATAAAAATAATTAAAAAGAATATGATATGATCTTAAAAAAAAAATCCTACTATACTATTCAAAAATATTAAATAATTTGAAATTAGAGCTTTCAAAAAATTTTGCATTTTAAGTCATATTTAAAGATTTAGAGGAACAATATATCGTACTTGAGTATTTATGGATCTAAAAAATATGTTAATAATATAGCATAAAAAAATTGTAAAGAATACAATTTGTTCTTTTCTTATTTATTTATTTATTTATTTATTTAATTAATTTTGTAACTTCTACAACAAAACATTTGTTTTAAAAAGTAGAAATTTTAGTAAATTTTTAGAAAAAAAAAACATTATCTAGCAAATCTGTTTGCTATTTACATTTTAGAAATTACATAACTTTTACAGAATATTTACAAATTTTTGTTGCTAATTTTAAAAATCATTTTACAAATTTTTGAAAGCCGTTTAGCTAAAATTAGGTTTTTAAAAATTACAAATTTTTAAAAAGTGGATATTGAATGAAATATTATTTCTAATAATTAAAACTTACACCAACAAACTTAAATTGCCTTAAATGTTACAAAGAATAAAAATAGGGATCCGAAATGAAGATACTGACTCATGGCTACAAATAGGACATCCACTTAGAATAGAAACAAAAAGTTTTTTTAGTTCTAAAAATCTTTAAAACAAACAAAATTTGACTATAAAAATCAAAAAATTTACTTGAATATTTTTCAAAACAGAAATTAGCAAATTAAAACAAAGTGATAAATTCTTTAATATTTTTACCATTTTTAAGCCTTTGATTTTTTTTTTTTAATTTTGTCCAAAATATTTTTTGAAAAAAATAGATAAAATAAAAAAATTTTGATGTTTGACGAAAAAAATAAATTTGAAATTTTGTACTAATATTAATAATATTTAGTATTTTTTTTTGCTGATTTAGCAAGCAAACAAAAGTAATCAAAAAGTTTACTAATTTTTTCTACAAATTTCATTGTACTACAGAGAACTGCAAAATCAACTTTTTTCTTGATTTAATCATACACAAAAATTCTTGTTCACATTTAATAATTCAACAAAATTCACTGTGGAATAAAATCAGCATCATGTTACTGAACGCGTTATTGGGATCAGTGTGGACCATATGTCGATTATGTTTACTACAAATGTAATCACTCAACAAAAAGTCAGCGTTGAATAAATCAGAAAAAGCAACAAACAACGTATATGAGTTTATTCATAATTACAACAAAATAGAAACACACATTAGGGTGGGACTTAAACCCGCTTTTTTAGAATTTTTATTAGTAATACAATACTAAAAATATTCTTCTTTGTGATAGGTCGATATCTCAGACGGAAAAATTCAAATATTGTCTAAATTTTTTTTCATCTATTTTGATTGGAAAATTAGGCAACATTTAACTTTAACCGGATTGGGAGAGCCTGAGATATCGACCTAAATTAAAAAAAATAAATTTCACAAAGAACAATATTTTTGGTATTCCTAATAAAAATTCTAAAAAAACGGATTTGAGACCCACCCTAATATACATATAACATATATGAATGTGTTTCCACAAAATCATCCCCTTTTTATAGATAAGAAACTATTTGTTTTAATTATGAATACACACACACGTTGTTTTGTTTTTTTATTTATTCTATAATAATTATTGTTGACCCGAACGAACAAGAATACAATGAATGGTATGAAAACAACCGTTGAAACCGTACGTTGGCGTTGAATAATATAAAATTGTTTTATATACATATATGTATTTCGTGTATAAATTAAAGCATTAGTTACATTTAACAGGGTGGGACTTAAATCCGCTTTTTTAGAATTTTTATTAGTATAAAAAATATTCTTCTTTGTGAAATATAAATATTTTTTTGGAAAAAAAATTTAGGTCGATATCTCAGGCTTGCCTAATCCGGAAAAATTTAAATATTGTCTAAATTTTTTTTTATCTATTTTGATTGGAAAATTAGGCAATATTTAACTTTAACCGGATTAGGCGAGCCTGAGATGTCGACCTAAATTAAAAAAAAAAAATATTCACAAAGAACAATATTTTTGGTATTCCTAATAAAAATTCTAAAAAAAGGTATTTTTAGACATATAACGTTTATGAAATATGTTTTTTTTACAAAACCACCCCCTTTTTATAGATAAGAAACTATTTTGTTTTAATTATGATTACACTCATACACGTTGTTTGTTGTTTTTTCTGATTTATTCTACATCAAAATAATTATTGTTGGCTCGAATGAACAGAATAAAATCAATGGTTTAACAACGACCGATGATTATAAACCAGTGACAAAACAATTTGCACATCGTTTGATTGATTTAAAATCATCAACAAATATGTGTGTTGGAGTATATTCAGCGTTTGAACGCAAACACAATTTATTCTTGTGTTGATTGCGTATGAACGTTTTGCAATCAGCAAATGCAGTTCTCTGTTGTACTACACGTCGGCAGACATGTGTTGCTAAGATTAGCAAAAAAATAACGCTGGGCTCAAATTAGCAAAATTTCCCGTAATAACAGCAAAATTTGAAGTTGCCATTATAGACATTTTTTTCGTAAGTACTATCCCTACACTTATAAAAATAAATGTATAGAAATAGCTGAAAAAGCTACTAAGAAAAAACTGATATACAAAAACATCAAAAATAAAACTTTTATACTTACAAAATTCTTGTTATATTTTAGTTAAAGGCTTAATATTAGTATACCAAATTTTTTTTTTAATTTAAATTTAGTTGAATGTAAATAGCAATCTATCCTGCTGAAACTAACAAAAGTGTTTGCCGAAATTAGTAGACTGCTGATTTCAGAATATTAGGTTGCTATTCGTATTTAAAAAACTCTTTAAAAATTTAAATTTTTTTGTGACCTTTTTAGTCTACTAGTATAAAGCAAAAATGTTTGCTGATTTCAGCAGGGTTAATTGTTATTTGCAAAAATTTTGCAAATTTTACAACTATTTTCAAGCTGTTTTTAATACATCTAATGTTTAGCAAACAGATTCTGCTAATTTCAATAATTATTCCCAAAGGGCTCTTTTGCATTAATTTTTAATAGCTTTAGCACACATTTTTACAGATTTTTTTTCCTATTAGTGTATGTATGCAAATTATTTCTTTGGGTTATTCAAATACTCTAAAGGAAATTTTTTTTTTTCAAATATCTGAGTATATGAAATACTTTTGTAATCTGTTAGGTTTAACCACAATCACCAAATATATTTATATTCAAAAAAGTAAACAAATTTTGCAAACAATTTTAATTAAAAGGAACATTTTAATGATAATGGTTAATCATTTTGTTGCAGATGCTGTTTGAAACCCTATGATATCTATGAAAATATTGTTTATGATTAAAAGGAAAATGTTTGATACATGTGTTTGCTTGTATTTATTTTTCATGAAAACTATTAAATTTTTCTAGGGGCTTTAATTTTTTCTTTTGTTTGCTATTAAATTTCTACACTTTGCTTTGGCAAATCAAAATAACTCCTAATTATGTCAATATATCACAGTAAATGTTGATAACGAAATCCAATACTTTAATGATATTAGTATTTAATTTCATAAAACACTTCGGTGAAGTGAATATACAATGTACATTGTTTTTGTAATAAAAACAATTTCTATAGTGATAATGCATGCATAAATACGTAATACTCCTACTTGGGAATTTTTAATTACCACGGAAATTTCATGAATATTAATTCAAAAAAAAAAAAAAAATGCATATACTAGTTTAAATTGAGCTTAAGATCTATTTTTATTAACAAAAATTAATTATAAATATTTATTAATCCCAATATTTCGTCACCACATTGGGTGACTTATTCAGGGAAAATTGTTTTAATATAATTGTATTATTAATAATCATTATTATTGACAAAAAAATCCCCTGAAGAAGTCACCTAATGTGGTGACGAAATATTGCGATTAATAAATATTTATAATTAATTTTTATTAATAAAAAAAGATCTTAAGCTCAATTTAAAGTAATATAGAAATCAAGAAGAAAACTAAAGGAATTTTTAAAAATAATGCAAATAGAAAAAAATGTAATTACCATTTAATGATAATTATATATTTTGAACTATGTAGAAACACATTACTAATGGAAATTAAATTGCAGTAATAAAGGGTGGTTAAATTTTAAGGGCCGATGTTGATTTTGAATAAAATACAAAATATTTAGGAAATTATTGTCATTTCTTTTTATTATATAGGGTCCGCCAAATAACTTTTTTTTTTTGAAAATGCTATAAAAAAAACTACTAAATATTTTCTCAAATTTCTTTTGTTTATTTGAAAGTACAATCCTTCCGGTTAATAATGGAAAAATTTCATTCAAATGGCTGTCTGGGCTGGCCATGCAGTAGCCTACACGATCGGTTCAATTTTTAAGCTCATTATCGATTGTGTGCAGCTGTATTTCACCAATGGCTTCACGAATATTGTCCTTTAAAGCGTCAATTGTCTCTAGCTTGTCGACATAATACTTATCTTTGACGGCACCCTACAAATAATAGTCCAACGGTGTCAAACCGCAGCACCGAGGTGGCCAAACGACATCAGCTATGCGGCTGATAATGCGATCTTCAAAAACAGGGCGCAAAACATCGAGTGTAGCTTCGGCTGTGTGGCACGTAGCGCCGTCCTGTTGAAACCAAATGTTTCCAATATCCTCCTCTTGAATTTTTGTGAACAAAAATTCGTTCAACATGGTCCGATAACGATCGCCATTGACTGTAACGGCCAGCCGAGGCAGTAATTTGAATGAAATTGTTTTCCATTATTAACCGGAAGGGTTGTACTTTCAAATAAAAAAAGAAATTTTCAAAAAAAAAAGTTATTTGGCGGACCCTATAATAATATGGTATGGTTCAATTATGTATGGAACAAAATATCGGCCAAATGGCCGCCGATGACGCTGAGGCATAATTGAGGTTCTATGCTGTTAGTGTGCCGAATTATCTCATCCTTTAACTCTTGAATTGTTGCTGGCTTATCGACGTACACCTTTCCTTTAAATAACCGCAAAGAAAGAAGTCCAACGGTCTCAAATTTGTCTCGCAGAACAGCCATTGTTTCGTTAACGCATTGTCCTGGTGAAACCACATATCGTCCAGGGTCATATCCTCAATTCCTGGCCACAATAAGTTCGTTATCCTCTCGCGATAGCGAACACCATTCACGGTAAATGCTTGGCCGACCTCATGACACACTATCGCGAACAACAGCAATAATGTTTTCCGCAGAACGAACTGGGCGAGCATGCACAGGTGTTTTCACAGACCCGGTTTGCTGAAATTTGAACACAATTTTGCTGACCAAAAGAAATCACGAAGTGCACGAAATGCATTTTGATTTGAACGCCCATTTTCATAATAAGCCTAAATAACTTTAACGCGTTGCTCGATTGTGAATCTTTCCATGGTTCAAATTGAGTTAGTCTGAAATTGAGAAATGTCAAATGAAATGCAGACAAAAACTTGACGTGTAGGTGTGGTTAACATTCAACCACCTTTTATATAAAAAACTAATTACAATTGATTAATAAGGCAACAAAAAGTTCTGAAATAACAAAACATTAGAAAAAAAATTCTGTAATATAGGTAAAAATCGATGCCAAAAAAAATCACCGGGTAGACCGGTCTATCCGTTAGAACTATTCAGTGCGTACTAAAACAATAAAAAAAAATACCTTTTAATTTTTTTTTTCCAAAACTAAAGCACTTTTTAATGAAATGAGAAGGTTTTTTTCACTACAGTGTAATTAATGTCATTTTGACGTTTCGATGTAATCAGTTTTGCAATTGCTTTCAATCATTTTATTGCATAATTCCTAGCAAAAACAGGGTTTCAACTACTTACCAGCCTATTTACTCGCTTAATTACTTTTGTTCGCGATGTCCCAAAAATAATTAGTGGTCATTATCTTCCCACTTACAAAAAACACAAGGTAATGGGTGGTCATTACCTTCTCGCTTACAAACAGCCAAAAAATAATAAGTACCCATTACTTTTTGGACATCGCGAACTAAAGTAATTATGCAAGTAAATAGCCTGGTAAGTAGTTGATGCAATGTTTTTGCTGGGATAATACAGGCCAAAAATTCTAAATCTTTCTACATGTGAAATAGGTGATCCTTTCTCATTTAGTTCCATCTTACATCTTTCGTTATTTTACACTCATCACTTAAAAAATGCCAAAAAAAAATCAATTTTCTTTGTGCCATCACTAGCAAACTGACATTGCAAAAAATAAAAAATAAAAATATTCAACAAAGGAAAATGAGCGGCAGATGTAAGAATTTTATACTTATGTTTCCAAAAATTCTTCTTCGTCATCATCTTCTTTCAGAATGGCCTCGAGCGCCCCGGTAGGCTAGTTGGTAGCGTGCTAGCTTATCAGTGCGGGGGTCGTGGGTTCAATTCTTACCAGAGGCTCTGGTCTGTTTTCGCTCGATTAGGGTATTAGGATATAATTTGAAATTATATGATTAACATAAATAAAATAAAAATAAAATAAATATTTCAATGTACTACATTAAAATTCGGGTTTGTTCTTGCAAAGCCGCAACTACTCCAATGATTAATGCATTCTCTAAATCCATTTTTTATTTTTAACAAAAATTATGCGTATTTTTCTTTAATTTTTTTGGCAGCTTAATAAATAACGGATGTTGCCAATGTTAATTTATGTTTCACGTTTTCAACATCTTCCATGTGTTTCATAAATATTTTGTTCAGTGTAAAAAACCTATGAGTAACTTATTCGTTAGTTGGTATTATTAATGTAGTACAATATAGGGGAAATCATATTCTAAAATATCTTTTAATACAATAACCTAATTAAAAATGTTAAAGAATTTGAACACAAGAAAAAGAACTTTTTTTTTTATTATTTATATACATAAGTGTAATTACTTTTTCTAAAAATGTTATATTTATATTAAATACAGTAGTTAGAATTTCCAAAAATGTTAGAAAAATTTGCATTTTTTGCTTCACCCGACTGTCGACTTCACCTTAGCCTCTCCTATAATTTTTGCAATACAATTCTGAAATTTAATAAAGTTAAAGACCGCGACTTCTGGAGTTTGATTGCAAGTTGAGGTGTTTTTTGCACTTTGAAAAACATTTAATTAAATTGGCTTTAAAACAAAAACAACAAATTAATTATAAATGTTTCCAACTGAGTTGAATGTGTTTTAATTGCGACTGTATTTAAAGGTTTTTAATATGGATTGAATTTATTTATTTTTTCATTTCTGTAAATTGAATTTTCTTTTTCTTCATTTTTTTCTATTACTACTATTTTTTTTTTTTAATTTCATCTACTTCTTTATGTATGTTTGATGAAAATTAATATTTTCGAAATCGCTATTTATTTTGTATACATTTTTATATCTTTATACACGCAGAGAAAAACCAATGATTCGAAGAGCATCCCAAGAAGAACGCAATTTTTAAATTTTAAATAAAACACAGATATTTAAAAAAAATCGTGAAACTTTATTATATCGTAAAGTAGACAGAATGAGGTTATATATGGAACAATATATCGTGCAGATGGCCGCCGCGGCTTTGCTGGCATGCACGCGATCTTTTAATGAAATTTTCAATGACCGTTTTGCATGAATGTTGCGGTATTTCATTAATGCAGCGTCCAATTTCCTCTTTTAAGGCTTGAGTCGTCGTCGGCTTATTCGCGTAAACCATCGACTTCAAAAAACCCCAAAGAAAAAAATCTAATGGTGTTAAATCGCACGATCTAGGCGGCCAATTCTGATCTCCAAAACGCGAAATAACACGACCGGGAAATGACTGATGCAGCAATTGAATTGTTTATCTGGCTGTATGACATGTGGCGCCGTCTTGTTGGAACCACATGCCCTTCACATTCATTTCTTCAATTCTAGGCAAGAAAGAACTGGTTATCATTTCACGATACCGAACACCATTGACTGTTTGCGCTTGACCTGCCTCATTTTCATAAAAAAAGGTCCAATGATTCCTCCAGCCCAAAAACCACACCACACAGTGACACGTTGAGGATGCATTTGCTTCTCGTGAATCACTCGAGGATTTTCCTCACCCCAAATGAGACAATTCTGCCTATTGACCAAGCCATCAAGATGAAAATGGGCCTCGTCACTGAAGATGATTTTATCGGCAAAATCAGCATTTTCATGTTGTCTCTCCAATACCCAATTAACGAACTCCCTTCGCTGTCCATGGTCAGCTGGCTTCAGTTCCTGAGTCAATTGAACTTTGTATGCATGAAGATGCAAATCTTTAGTCAAAATTTGCTGCAAAGTGGATTTGGACACACCAATTTGCTAAGCTCGGTGTCGAATTGAGGTGGATGGAGTTTGAGCGACATCATCACGTACAGCTGCGACATTTTCGGTCGATCGACCTGGTCGATGGCGCGTTGTTGTCTTTACATCACTAACAGACCCAGTTTCGGCAAATTTATCCATTAATCTCTTTACAGTTGACTCTTTTGGAGCATTATTGTGACCCCAAATTGATCGCAATTTGCGAACTGTAGCCGCAAAACTTTCACCATTTTGGTAAAACAATTTCACAATGAGAATGCGTTGTTCATTCGTGTAGCGCTCCATTTTTACTAACCTCGTACCTTCTACTAGCAAACAATAACAATTGTTCAAATGTCAAACAATGACACTTCGAATGTTGCCAGATTTAAAAATTGCGTTCTTCTTGGGACACCCTTTATTTTTGGGATTGTGATTGTGCCAACCATAGTCGTACTATAATCATATTATGATAATAAAATAACCATAATTTTACCATAATATGATCTCTATAGTTATGTTGTGATTCGGTACTATGAAAAAGTTATTCAAATTTAAGTTTATTTCTTTAAAAAATGTTTTTCCTAAGTTCTTCAAGGAAACTTCTTTGGTTCTTTGAACATTTTTTTAAGCTATGAAAAACTTCTTAGAATCTAAGAATATTTCTACTAGAAGACTCCTTAGAATCTAAGTATTTTTCGTAATGAAAAGTCATCAGAATCTAAGAACTTTGTATTCAAAGAAAGTCCTTTGAATCTTAACTTTTTTAAGAATATATGAACTTTTATCTAAGAAACAGTTTGCAGAATCTGAGAATTTTACTTTAAGGAAAAGTCCATAGAATGTAAAAATGTTTCTATCAGAAAAATTTCTAAAAATGTAATATTTTCAATAAGAAATCTTTTCGTACAGACTTTTTCTTAAAAAAAAAAATATTTTATTAAATTAATTAATAAATATATTTTTTTATTTTTAAATTGTTATTATTTTTATTAAAAATAATAAAATCTTTATATAGAATCTTTGTGATATATGTATAAGGCCTTTTCGAAAATAAAGGCCCCCAAGTGAAAATGGTCATATGTTTTCACATAGGTGGCTGATTTGATACAATTTTTTTTTCTTAAAATAACAAGTCAGTATTATAATTGTAAATATCAAAGTTATGTTTTATTTGATTTATTCATAATTACATGCTGAAAAATTTACCGTGCTGGAAAAATAATATGCTGGTTATATGCATATATTTGGAAACGCTTTAAGTTATATTTGCCGCATTTGAAATACTTAATATGCTTACCTGCAAATATAATATGTGTGCTTGTAAATATATATATGTTTGTATCCTTTGAAATGCTCCACCGGCAAACATATATATGTTTGCCTGCAATATATGTTTATCATTATTATGTTTGCATCACACAAGTATAATAATGATAAAATAACAATTGCAAATATATGTTTATTTAGGTGGGAAAATACAAATATTACAATGTTTGCCTGGAAACATATGTATAATAACCATTAATATAATACTTGGAAATCTTCTTCAAATATACATATGGTAGTTTCTAAACAAATATATATTTGCCTGTAAACATATTCAAAGATGTCTTTTTCCTGTGTGTATCATAGTTTTTTTACAGTCTTAATTTTTGTTACCACAGTATAGTTACAGCCAATCATGTTATAAAATAGAAAATGGCAACCATGAAATACTAAAATATTTACTATAGTAATGATGATAGCGACCATATTGATGGTTAGAACCTATTTATAAACCAATAATTAGATTTTGACAACCATAATATAATAGTGATCATGTTGCAACCATGTTTTTTTATTCTGAAATACAAAACAAATTATAAGCGCATTTTCTTTCAGGAAAACGGTGTTTCTTTACAACTTTTTGTTTAAGTAATTTAAAAAAAAAATGCTGTTAAGTAGCACTGCTTTAAAAATAGAAATAGTTGCTCTCGCCGAAATAGTTAAACTCGAAAACATTTGATCTCCAGTTTCAAAAAAAAAGAAAAATTAGTAAAAGTATTTGCTGTAGTCTCTGAATTTAGCAAAACAATTTAAGCCTCAATTTTAGGCAATTCAGAATTGGAGATTTCAAAAATATCATTGATTTTTCAGAAACTTTTCGTCAATTTCAGGTGATTATGAAAATAAAATTAATATTTGTATAAATTAAAGTGAACTATGTTTTTGGGGGTTTAATACAGTTTTTGAGTTAATCAATAAAGGAAACAAATAAATCGTATTGTCATTTAGTACACAACTTTTCCCTAATCTACTGTTAACTTCTTCAAACAATTTATTTATATTTCAACAAATATTCAAAATATGTTTGTCACGTTATTAGAAAAAACTTTTTTTTTTGTTTTGATTTGTATTAGTTTAGTTTTTTATTTCAACAATAAATCCCTGAAACCAAAGAGATTTACAATATACGTACAACTTTTTATTTTGCTTGCTTTGTTGTTGTTTTTTTTTTACCAAGTTTTAAAACTTGTAGGGTTAGATAAAGTGACAAATTTTTAATTAATACATAAAAACAAAATACAATAATAAAAAATTTTAAATAAACAACATTGGGGAATAAGTTAATAATGACGAACTAATTTTTTTTAAAAAACAAAAGTAATAAATCATTTATCAAAGCATAATAATAATACCACACACACTTACACGACGCCCAAAAGTAAACCTTTTATCAAATATTGACAAGATACCACTCTACGTGGGGCAGAAACAACAAAATTTTAGAAATAATTTAAATATTTCTTACTGGCTAATCAGATTACTGGCTAATCATTCAGCCTCAGTTATATCCAGCTTAAATTTTGACCATGGGGACTCCACAGGCCTACAAGGAAGTTTGCTACTGAGGATGCCAATCGCGATTGATATTTAAAAATCCCGTAATCTGGCATTTTTAATATCTCGATCTCGGGAGTTTTGTGATTTTTTTTTTGGGATTTCTGGATTCGAGTATTTAAAACGTTTAAATGTTGTTTATTATTATTTTTTTTTTAATTTTTATTTAGACCCCATTTCTGAATGTTCCGTTAAAATTTAACGAGCAGTAAAATTATATAGGAAAAACAGCAAATGTATCAGTTAAAGTCCCAATTATTAGGTAGTAATACATAAAGGGTGGTTAAATTTTAAGGGACGATGTTGATTTTGAATAAAACACAAATTATTTAGGAAATTATTGTCGTTTCTTTTTATTATGATAATATGGTATGGTTCAATTATTAATGGAACAAAATATCGGCCAAATGGCCACCGCGACCTCGGCGGCACACCTCCATCTGATGTTCCAAATTTTCGATGACGTTGAGGCATAATTGAGGTTCTATGCCGTTAATGTGCCAAATTATCTCATGCTTTAGCTCTTGAATTGTTGCTGGCTTATCGACGTACACCTTTTCTTTCAAATAACCTCAAAGAAAGAAGTCCAACGGTGTCAAATGACATGGACATCGCCACCACGTGAAATAACACGGCCATTGAATTTTTCGCGCAGAAGAGCCATTGTTTCGTTAACTGTGTGGCAAGTGGCATCGTCCTGTTGAAACCACATATCGTCCAGGGTCATATCCTCAATTCCTGGCCACAATAAGTTCGCTATCCTCTCGCGATAGCGAACACCATTCACGGTAAATGCTTGGCCGACCTCATGACACACTATCGCGAACAACAGCAATAATGTTTTCCGCAGAACGAACTGGGCGAGTATGCACAGGTGTTTTCACAGACCGAGTTTGCTGAAATTTACCAACAATTCTCCCGATTGTGGTCACATTTGGTCGATTATGCTGACCAAAAAAAAAAAAAATCACGAAGTACACGAATTGCATTTTGATTTGAACGCCCTGAATAACTTTAACGCGTTGCTGGATTGTGTATCTTTCCATGTTTCAAATAGAGTTAGTCTGAAATTGAGAAATGTCAAATGAAATGCAGAAAAAACTTGACGTTTAGGTGTGGTTCACATTCAACATCGGCCCTTAAAATTTAACCACCCTTTATTTTATGAATATTAAAAATATATGGGGTAATATATGATTATATATGACTATGTACGGTCATATAACTGAATTTCAGATATGAATATAAATGGAAATATATGAGATCATATGATTATGTATGCTCATATATGATCATATAAGTTCATATATGTATATGCATATTTTTAGTAATATGGGTATCAAAAAAAAAAAACGAGACCAGATTATTCCAAAACCGTACAATTGTTAATTTTAAATGCGAATAACATTTACTTACATTTACTTTATTAGGTAACTAGGGTTAGGTAAGTTCAAACATTAATGATTGTATTTGACGAACATAATATATGTATTTAAAATCAAAAAATATGCATTAAATAATATTTTTTAACGATTTCATTACTATCAATTGAATTTTAGTATTTTTTGTTTTAAAAGTTGGTTCGAGAGTTAAAAATTACCTGTAAATATTGTCAAATAGTTAGTATTTGTATTTTGATGATACTTTTAATTTCGTGCAAAAAATTCAACAAAAAAATTAAATATTTATTTTTACAAAAATAGTAAAAAAAACCCAGCTATTAAAAAATGTGCTTAAAAACATAAATGTTTAATAAAAATAAGTGTGTTTAGCAATATATTCATTAAAATATGCATTAAAAGCAAAATTAAAAAAAAAACAAGCAAAAAAGGGCTAAATTCGGCTGTGCCGAATCTTTGAATACCCTCCACCATAGGGGCTGAAGGTGATATACGTATATACTAAATTTTGCATGAACTGTAATATGAATATGTTTTGTCAATTTATGTAACGAACTTTTGTTATTTAGTTTTAGTAATGTTATTTACAGAGGTCTGCTCTGTTAGCGACTTTAACATTGTTGCTTTTAACGTTAACTTAGTTATTAAGAGTAACACACATATAGCTCTAAAATGATATTATTCTCATAGTATGTAAGACAGTAAATGTAATCGAACAAGAAGAAGACTTAATAACATTTTTACTTACTTAACAGAAAAGAAAAATAAATACAGAAAAATTGTACAAATTTGTATGGAAAATTTAGAGATACCTTCACATTTGCACTCATAACTTTTGAACCGCTTAACCGATTTTGCTCATTTTAAATACCAAACTGCTCGGGAGGATGTTCAATAATTTGGGTAAAAATAGGCACCCCCGCTTGCGTCTTCGCGTCGTGATCGCCATTTCAACAGACAGACAGACAGACGGACATCGCTAAATCGACTTAAAATTGCATAAGGATCACGAATATATATACTTTATGGGGTCTTAAACCTATATTTCAACATATTACAAACGGAATGACAAACTGATATATACCCTCACCATATATGGTAGAGGGTATACAAATATGCCTTAACAAATCGGTTTTCACAACCTAAATAGAAAATTGGTAATCTTTCAAGCTTTGGGCATGTGCGGAGTACCCTATTGTAGGGCGAAATTACTTTGGCTTTGTACGCGTAAAGAAATGGAATGGTTGTTTAAAAAAAAATTCATTCTGTCCCACTGTGCATACTTACATATATACGAGTAGTATATGTTTATTAAGGTGGAAATTATATTAAGAATTTTAAATATCAAAAGAGGTGAACTCTTGATTTTTTATTAATGCATTTCGCTGGCCGTTAGTTAATGAATAGCGTTTATAGTTTCCTTTTCATTTATTTACATTTTAATGTTAAATATTTAAATTTGCAACTTTGACAAGAAACCTTATAAGAATCTGCTTTACAAATTGTAACGATTTTATTTGTTTTCAAATGGATTTAGTTGGATTTTTACTAAAAATTTTATATTCCACGATTTTATGATATTTTTGGTATTTTCAAATTCGCCATAGTCTACAGTGTATTGCCGCTCAAAGTTGGATACTTTTAGCAAAAGCTCTTAATTTGTAGACAATTACCCAATTTATAAAAATCCTAAAACTTGTACTTTTAGACATTTCCTTTCCGAAATTTTACAAAGATGTTATTCGCGAATATTTAAAAAACACATCTTCGATTTTCGCAAATGAATTACTGCTTTTTTTAAAAACCAAAACCAGCACAGATATTCAGGTAGTAATTTTCAACAGTGTTAAAGCTGTATTCGAAGCCTGTTTTGAAAATTTTTGAAATGACATTTCATGTCAAACCGCACAGAAAACTGTCCTTTTTGGATTTGTCAACTCCGATTTTAATGAAATTGGCCAAAACGTCAAAATATTGAAAAATTGCATACAAAGTCGCTCATAACTTATAAACTATATAACCTATTGGTACAATTTTAAAGGTGAAAACATTATCTTTAAAATGGTGTCTTCATTTTTTTTTTTTTTTGTATTGAAAGGTTAAAGGTAATTTTTTTAAAATTCTGAAAAAATATATGGAGATATGGGTCTTTGAAGATTAAACTTAAAAAAATAACCTTTAACCTTTTAATGCAAAAAAAACTTTTGGGACACCATTTTGAAGGTAATGTTTTCACCTTTAAAATGGTATCAATAGAAAAATTTTAGGTTGTTTTAGAAGTTATGGGCGACTTTGTATGGACACTTTTTCGACATTTTGACGTTTTTGCCAATTTTCATGCCGTCATATTTCGAAAACCGAAAGGGTTTGGGGTCGAAAGGTTAATGATTTGATAAACACCACCCATTTACAATATTTGTGGGGAATTTCGTAAATGACAAATCCGAACTCTGTGCGGTTTGAACTGGAATTGCCCTATAGGAAAAATTAATTTAATAAATTTGTCGCCAATGCTAAAAAACATGTCATTTTATAATCTCAGAATATAATTAGTTTAAGAAAACATTCTTAGAACCTTTAACCTGTTCCGTAGAGAAAGAACAAAATAAATGTTTATTTAATATTACGCCAAATATCTTCGGAGCCTGAAAAAGTTCTTAAAATTTGAGTTCTTGGTACATCAAATCGAAAATACAAAATTCAATTGGTTATATGAAAATTCTATTGGCTATTAATTGGATTTTTATCACGAATATATCTTCATTGTGTTATTTTTCATCTTTAAATTATAAAATTTATCAAAAACGTTAAAATTACTTATTTTGGAAGTATTTTTTTTTTTTACAACATTTCACGAACCTCCTGGAATCCAGCTACGTAATACTATTTGACAACCGTTTTGATGGAGGTTTAAAAAAATAATTCCAGCAAATAAAGTTATAAAAACTATTGTATAATTACCATGCTAATATTTATATTTATGTATATAGAAATTGAAGACAATTTTCTGCTAAAAGTTCTTCACATTAAAGTTTGCTTAAGTTTTGGCAATAAAAATTTTAATATATTTTTAGGCTAATGGTTTTTTCTCTGTTTTTTTTTTTTTAAATGCAAATTTTTATGATACTGTTATAACTTTTATTCAAAAAAAATAATTTTCCATACAAATTTAATGACATTAAACAGTAGTGACATTTTTCTATATGTGTATGAGAATAACATGGCTGACTAGCTGTCTGTCTGACTGACTCACAAAACATATGAATTTAAATGGTGGTTTCTCAAAGCTCAAATCACACAGTTTTACGGTGGTGCCAATGCTATACAAAGCGTTGAGGCAGCACTCGGAAAAATAGAAATTAAGTACTTTCGGTCAGAACCCCCAGCAAAACTTTGGTAATGGGTGAGATATTCTTATGCGTTACCTTGTAATGATAGCTCGTTACCTTTTTCATTATTTGCAAGTATAAAGTAATAAGTTACTCATTATTGATTACGAAGCGCAACAATTCATTAAAGTTTAAAGCAATCAAATACTATATGATTCTATAGCTCAGTGGCTGGCAACCAGATTTCCCTGGTTCGATTCCCATCTTGACCACATTATTTTTAATTACAAATTTTTTAAATAAAATATTTGTAATAATTGTTTTTAATAAAAATTCCTCTTTTTTTTAAATATGTCTAAAAAAAAAGTAATGTGTCTAAAAACATTACTTTTTTCATTTCCGTAACCATATAAGTAACCCCTTACATTATCACCTCTAAAGTAATGGGTATATATATATTATTTTGGGGGTCATCGCTTGTAAAATTTATCAATGAAGTAAGGTGTAAAGTAATCCATCGGCCCCTATGGCTATACATTACTTTACCTATTATTTGGTAATGTGTGGTTTTGCTGGTCCAGGGTATGTACTCTGTCGACCGAAAGACCGGTTAGACCGTTTGTTTGGGGAGAATTAGGTTAATAATTATATTTTGCTTTTTGTTTAACTTTAACGTTAATGGAATTATATTATGTACATCACTGAAGTTTAGTACATTTATGCTTTTTTGTTCAACTGTGTTGCTCTCATTTTAAATATGAATTTATAAGAAATATAAAAATAGCCCTAAGGAATTTATAATGGAATAAATGAATTATTGTTCTGCCAGCAGCAGCATTGATTAGTCGAAATCCATCGTGTTTTTTAATTTGTTTTAATTCGTAGAAACTCCTACGAAACACCGTTCTTTTAAACCGGTCTACCCAATCTTTACCCGGACAACCGGTCTACCCGGTTAACCGAGCTATAGAATTTTAAATTCAAAAAAAAATGATAGCTGTTAAATTTAGAAAGTTATACGATTTTCATACATTTATATGAAAACGACACGATCTTTTTTGATCCCATGTAACTCGTTTTTATAACTTGGCTTACAATGAACTAAAACTTTGCAGTAATTCTGACTTGAAACTGTAAACTTTTTTTTTAAATTGGCGAACAAAAATTTTCCGATTCTGGCTCTTGAATTCAGAAATTCCTTCACTTTAGTACATACAATTATAGAGAAATACAACGGTCTTTTTCGGTCCCATGTCTGTCATAAAGGCTTGGTTCATAATAGACTAAAACTTTGTAGAAATAATCAAGATGTAATTCTGACTAGGAGCTGTACACTCTTCTTAAGTTATGGATCAAGAAATATTCCGACAATGGCTCTTAAATTTAGAAAATCCCTTACCTGTCATACATTAATATGATAATGAAATGCCAATGTATTTTTGCAAAAATAATCTGCATAATTCTGACATCAAATTTATATAAAATTTGTATAAATTGTAGCGATTTTTCTATTATTTAATTAAAAGAAGAAAGTATCAAAAACGTACTAAAAACGTCGACTGGTAAAGACCGGTTTTAAAACCGGTCTGACTGGGTCGACCGTAAAACCGGTTAATGGGGAGCTCTAATCTTCTAAATCAAAAAGTTAAAATTATTTACTAATGCCTAATTGATAGTCGGACGGGGAAGGTCTGAGATAAAACTTCTCATCGACTATTTTCTAAATGGCTTTTAACCGGTCTTGCAACAGTGACCGAGCGTTGTCATGATGGAATATTACGGCTTCTGATCGGATATTCCGGCCAATGCTCACCTTAAACGTTCGGTACAGGTCTGATGTGATCGTCTGGCCTGATTTTAGCAGCTCATAATAGATGGGACCCTTCTGGTCCCATCAAATACAGAGCATTACCTTGGCGCTGTAGATATTCGGCTTTGGCGTTGATTTGGCTGGTTGGCCGGGCTTCACATATGATTTCTTGCGCTTCGAGTTATCATAGTGGATCCATTTTCCATCGCTAGTAATGGTTCGATGCAAAAATAACTTATTCTTATGACGATCAAGCAGCATTTCAGACGTGGTCTTAAAACGTCTCTCTGCCTTCACTTGTGTGGCAACCAATTTCCTTGCTTTTAGATGAATCCTGCCGCTTGCAAACGTTTTTAAATTACTGCTTAAATGATTCCCAATTATTTTGAAAGTTTTGCTTGAGTTTGATAACAACCCTACGGGAAATGGACCAGTCACAGAGTTAGTCACGTGACAGGAACTTTGTGGCAAAAACCGGTCCTCGAATTGGTTCTCTTATATGAAAGTAACCGGTAACTTTAACATGGGCTTGTCATAGGAGGTGGCAATTTCTACCATTTAAAGTACTTGCGACATATATCTGACCTTGTGTAGAGTACCATATCAATGCATTGGTGTAAGTGAATGTGCAACAGAACAGGTTAGAATTATCTTACGCATAACTAGTCTCATGTTAGATACTACGTGATGTGTATCAGAACTAGTGCAACATGAAACGTTACCTGACTGACTCAAATGAACATGACTGAGTGAGGACTAGTAGTTAAGAAACAACTAGTTTCGCATCAATCACAATGTGTTATGTTGCAGGACTTATGAATAGTTTCGTGACATATTACATGACTGTTGCAAGTGAACATGACACAGAGCATACGAAAATTAGTTATCATCTAACTTGTCAATTTTTTTTCCGCGTGTCTCATATTAAGAACGTGTTTCTGAAAGATTCCATAAGGTCCATTCACTGAATTAACCTGCAATGTTTATTACAAAAGTTTTTATAATATTTTATTTTTCGCGATTTTAAACTATTTTCTCAAAAATGTAAATATTTTTAAAATCTTAACAAAATTAAAGAACAAAAAATTGTTTGCTGTTTTATTAAACAAAAAAAAAATTAAAAATTTTCAAATTATAAGTGGGGTTAAAAACAGGTATGTGGAGGCTAGTCTGCCCAGACAGTCCTATTTTCCGACTATTCCTTCAATTTTACTCTTAAAATCGCATCCGATCGCCAAAATATATTTTTCCAAAAAGAGAATTTTTGGAAAATTTTCAAGAGATAAAAATAAATCAAAATCAAGTAATTCAATTTCTAACATTTATTAATTAAATTATTTAATACATTGATTTAAGAAAAATTGCAAAGGAAAATTTAATTTACTCCTAATAAAATTATGTTTTAAAATTTTACACACACGCAACTATTGCATAGACAAGCTGAATTTAAATTTCTTTTAAAATGAACTGAGCTAGGATGGAGTGTTTCAGCGACTTTCAGTGTCAGTAATATAGTAACACTTATTGGGATTTTTGACTTAAATTTTACTTAAGAAATTTTCAAACAGATAGCCATTTTCAATTATATAGTCGTTAAAATAAAACAGTGTCCATAATGGAGTTAAGTGAAAAATAATTTTTATATATTTTAATTTGATGAATTTTTGAATAAAATTTTAACAATTTTAAAAGAAAAGAGTCGTCGATCGAAATTTTCAATATCAAATTTTGGATTTTCGGGAATAACATCTAAGTGTTGTGATACCTCATAGTCAGTCGCGGGCAGCTTGATTTGCCTGTCATTGACACTTCATTATGCACATTGGATTCGTTTTGAATTAATGCAGTTATATGTCACTATCTTAATAGTTGCGTAATCACTTCTTTACTAGATAAGTGTTATGTCATCATTTCTGCAGTCAGAAAGTTGATTCTTTTCAAATCAGTTTGTCAGCTTTGCAACTGTCGCAGGATTGGGGTTATCGCCACCGACTGACATTCTTTTATACACAGCAAAATTTGTTAAACCAGTTCAGTGTTCTGTCATTATTTCAACTATAACAGTCCTAATTTCTTTAGTCCACGTAGGTGTTATGTTCATTTCTCTTTAGTAACACGATATATCCAGAGAGAACCAGTTAATGTTCTGCCACCATTTCAATATTTGGGACACTGGTAATTTTACAGCAATTACCACTTTTTCAGACACTGAATTATATTTAATACCAGTTTTGTGACATGTCCCTCATTTATCTATCACAGATTTATCATCTTGGATCAATCGACCCTTCATTTCCCGTAGGGAATCTTCATGCAGTAATGTATTCAATTCACCATATCCGATTTTTTTGGCTAAACTGGGCGAAAGACAATGTCTTTCGTGTCAAAATCACCACTTCTGAAATCTATGGAACGTATTCAAGATAAACTTTGGTCAGCAATCGATAAGCTTCACTCTTTTTCAAATTGAAGAAGAACTTCCAGCTTTGTTGCCACAAAATTCAATATTTTCGAAGAAAAAAAAAAACAAAAAACTTTGTTGCTTGCACAATTTCGTTCAATAACTAAGTGAAAATAAATGACAGATGTTAACTCTCCAAAATATAATTTATTAAAGACACAAATCATGTGTAAAAGATACGCCATCTATTGTGAATCCCGCATTTTCAATACGTCTGACTTGATAATGAAAAACTCAATATGCAGTTTTACTATACGTGTACACAATAACAAAACACATGCACAAAACGGTAATTACGGGCGCAGTTTGACAAATCGGTTAATAGACTTCTGCCAAATTGCGAGCAAGCTGCGTAATTTAGTTTATGTTTGATAGCCATTGAAAGCAATCCTTGTGAATTTTGAAGAAAATGGAAAAAGTTAATTTCGTGTGCTCAACAATTGTTATTGAATACCACTGTAGTCGTTCCAGCACAAGTGACATCAAACGCTAAAGTCGCTCAAAAGAGGACGCACAGTGCTTTGTCCCATAGGCAAAAATCAAAAATTAAGCATGGGCTCAAATTGTTCTTAAAAGTACATTTTTTGAAAGACAAGAAGTTAACTGAAATAAATATGCAAAAAAAAATTTAGTCTGATTGCTTTCGCCGTCAGTAGAGGGCGCCAAAGTTTGAAAATATTAAGCAAAAATTACTGAACAAAAAATATTGTTTTCAGTTGTTTCACGAAAATAATTCTCAAAAATATATTTTTTTAAATACTGATTTAAAGTTTTATTTTTTGAATACTTAGATATATTTGTAGTAAACTATTAATACACTATTTAATATATATTTGAAAACAAATATTTTTTACAACTCCAAAAAATAGTTTTTTTTTTTTTGTGAAAATTCGAAAATTTCTTAAGTTTGATGGAGTATAAAAAAAAATTATATAAAATTAAATAATTTTTTATTTCGGTTTTTGTAAGTCTATAATATTATCTAACATATTATTAAAAAAAAAGTTCCGGTTTTTCACAAAAAATCAAAATATTGGCTTTTGTAAAAATGGCTTAATTTGTGATTTTTACCGCATTTTTTTGACTTATATGATTGAATATTGACCAATTTTCAGCAAATTGGATATATGTACAAATATCAGTAAAAAGAATTAGTCACAATCATCATGTACCAAATTTCATTCGAATCGGATGAAAATTTTGAATAGTCTACTTACAAACTATTATTTTAGCTCCCAATGAATTAGAAGAACATACTAGGAATATGGAAAAATTTATTATCTTTGATTGCGTATAAAAAAAATTATATAAAATTAAATAATTTTTTATTTCGGTTTTTGTAAGTCTATAATATTATCTAACATATTATTAAAAAAAAAGTGCCGGTTTTTCACAAAAAATCAAAATATTGGCTTTTGTAAAAATGGCTAAATTTGTGATTTTTACCGCATTTGTTTGAAAAAATTTATTATCTTTGATTGAGTATAAAAAAAAATTATATAAAATTATACAACTTTTTATTTCGGCTTTTCTAAGTCTATAATTTGGAAATTTTTTCCGAATCGGATAAAATCTCTTGTACCTAGTTTTATCCGAATTGGATAAAAAATTTTGCATATCCACCGTACAAATTATTCTTCTAGTTCCCGATTACCTGATATTCTTATGGAAAATTTTACTATTTTTGATAGAGCATAAAAAATTATATAAAATTATACAAGTTTTGTTAGATTTTTTAAATAGGTTAAAAACTCGTGTACCTAATTAATTATGTATTAATAAATGGCAAAATGGGGAAAAACTTAGTTTTTGAGAAAAAGGACATGTGGGAGAAAGTCAAGTACTTGTACCGAATAAAAAAAAATCTCCAGAGATCTAAAAAGTATCTTTTTAAAACTTATTATCCGTTTTTAGTGCATTCTGATCATTAATGTAGCTAAAATTCAGTTTTTGAGGAAAAGGATATATGGGAGGTAGTAATGTCCTTGCACCGAATGAAACGAAAATTGTCACAGAGCAAAAAAGTATAATGTCATAAACTATTCCGAATTCTTACTGTATTCTTATCATTAATGTAGCCAAAATGTAGATTTGAAGAAAAAGGATATATGGAGGTTGTTTTGTCCTTGCTCCGAATGAAACAAAATTAAGCACTTAGCTAAATGACATAATTTAACAGAGATTTACCAATTTTTGCTTCATTCTGCTCATAATAGTAGCTGGAATTAAACTTTTAAATTTAAGGATGTATCGGAAGTAGGCGTGTCCTTGGGCCGATTTTTTCGAAACTTCAAATTTTTCTTAATTTAGATATTCTGAGCCAGCATACCAAATTTCAAGTTTCTGCGACAACTCCTCTAATTTTGCCGATTCACTATATGGGGACAAAGCACTGTGGGACGTCGCGCCAAAAATCCTCCATAAAATCCATGAAATTATATTTGACAATCGGGCAAGGAAGTTCGTGCAGTGGTTGTAGGCATCTCAACTAAGCGGATACAGGACATATTAAATGAATATTTGAAAATGAGACAGCTATCCGGGCTACAGCATATTGTCCAGGCCCCTGCGACTATGTTCTGTTTCCAAACCTAAATAAATGGCTCGTCGATAAAAGATTTGGATCGAAAGATTTGAATCGAAAGAAATAAAAAAAGTTAAAAAAAATTATGTATTCAATTTATCGAGCTGAGATTATTTTGAGAATCAAAACTATGTTTTGCCCAAAAAAAAAAAAAAATATCTCTTATTAAAGAAACCACTGACTTCTAAAACCGCTCTCGTATACTTTGTGCTGTCTTTGTGCACCAACTCCACTAATTAACATTTTTTCAATTCAGGCAAAAAGATCTATCTTTGTTTTGCACTTTCATATTTTAAAAAACACTTTTGTTTTTTTTATAAATTGTTTTTATTATTTTATAATAAGAAACTCTCACAGTTGTTTTTAATTATTTTTATTTTAATGTTTTTTTTTCATTTCTGTTATGCTAAAGCCAGATGCAGTTTGCTTGGGATTTAGCCCTTGAGGGTGTTAGTGTTAATAGAGGCAGATTTGGGACTACTTTATTGTTCACTAAACTTTTAGTAAGCTATGATTTAATGGACAGAGCTTAAAAACAATGAATATTCACAATTGTTAATTAAATTAATTTATTAATTAAATTACAATTTTTTATATATTTCAGTGGCTTTTCACACTTTTATGTTTTCTTTTCCGAAAATAGTTAAGTTTATAAAAATATCATCATAAAATTGTCCATTAATCCTTTAGCACAAATTTATAAGTGATTGAATACTTTTAAAATAACTTTATATGACATCAAAATTTTCTTTTGTGCAAGTTTTAGAATCCTCTGATTTGAAAATAGTGTTTTTCTTTTATTAACTCTTTAACCATTGAAGTCGAAATACGAGGTATTTTGTTATGAAATTTTTTTAACCTGAAAGCGCCAGGTGGAACAAATGAAAGACCACCGGAAGACAAAAAGCTCGATTCAAACAAAAAAATTTGTTTCACAAATCAAACACGCAACAAATTATCAAAATTGAGCTGTTGGAAAGTAAGCTTTTTTTTAATTTTACATCAAAATCAAAAATAATTATCGTGTCTGTTTTGACAAAAATCTTGACAGCAATGGGTGTATCTATCAAACTATTCAACTGAGCACGTTCAAACCGGCACTGTTTGATAGGTAAATTAAAACCGACAAAAATGTCGTTGGCAATTAGTGCACCAAAAATATTGCTTTGGATATACATAATTGGACTTTAGTGATGACCTTGTGTAGACGGTCTTAGTGGTTAAAGGATTAATACTCGTATTTTATATCATAAAATTATATTAACCATTAAAATAAATTTAAAGTAACAGTAAGATGATATTTTTAAAAATATGTTTTAATGAAGTATCAGATTTTTTTCTTTTTAACTCTTCCACGTTCAGCGAAAGAAATACGAATGTATTAATTTAAATAAAAGTATACACTCACAATATATCTCTATACACAGAATAAAATTACAACATTCTTTCATAGAATATTTTTGTAAATACAAATAAAAGATTCTTTAAAAGGACGCCAACAATGAAATTTGTAAATACAAAAAAATTTTTGTTAGTTTTTTGTAACTTCAATTTTTATTTTCAAACAAATTTTATATGAAATGTAACAATTTAAAAACATTTCAAACAAAAAATTTTTAGAAATTGAATTTGAATTTTAACAAATTCAATTACATAAAATTTTGTGATACTTTTCTCTGTGTAGGTTTACAAGTTTTAATGGATGTTTCAAAAGTAAAAACAAAAATATAAAGTATTAAAGTAAAAAAAATCTATTATTTTACCGATTAAAATTAAACGACAAAATACAATTGATTTAAATGAAATGTACATACTCTCGTTTTTAATAGATTTTCAATTGTGTTTTATGAAATATTATTGTGAGTGTACCGAAATAAATATGAGTATAGTGTAAGTATATTGTTGTTTTTACAACATTTCATAATGAAAGAACTGTGATAACAAAAATAATGTTAATTACATATGTAATATGTTATGGAATTCAAAGAAAATCATGTATTTTATTTAGTTAACGGAGAATGTGAGGCATTTTAGTGAACGGAAGATCCCCTGCTCTTCAAAATAGCTATCATGGCTTAAAATTTAGGAGAGTATCTCTGTTTTGAAAAGATGAGTGACGAAAAGGTAATAAAGTCAATATGATGGCGCGAATTGAGTTACTATCGAAATATGCTTGCAACCAGGGACCGAAAATAACAGTTATTTTTAAAATTTAAAACAAATAAAGCATATAGCAGTAGATGTCTGAAAACTGATTCAAGTATACCATATTTATCGTTATGAACTAGTCTATGGTCAAATATATTGCTTTTTTTGATTTTTATATTTTCGAGCAAATATAACAGTATTTTTTTAATTTTTAATTTTTTCGAGCAAAAATAGCAGTAATTTTTTTTATTTATTTATTAATTTTATTAAACATATAGTAACAAATTATATCTTAATACCCTAACCGAGCGCTAGCAACGAAGGCTATCGTTGTAACGAAAACAGACCAGAGCCTCTGGTGGGAATCGAACCCACGATCCCCGCACTGATAAGCTAGCACGCTATTAATTAGCCTACCGGGGCGCTCAGTATTTTGTATGTTTTTTGAGAACGCTAATGACGAGATGGACAATAGATTTTCAAAACTCAAAATGGAACATTCAATATGTTATTGGATTCGTATCAAAATATTTATCGTAGATTCAAATATATTTTCAAAACTCAAAATGGCGTTTTAGATATTGAAAATAATTTCATTTCTTTGTAAATGACTTATAGGAAAGTTTTTTTTTTTTGGTGCGCTTAATAGGAATATGACATTCTGGCCCTTTAATTTTTATTCAAAATTGCCTTAAAATATTGGAAAAAAGTTCAAAATCATTAAAAATTTATAAATTTTAAATTAAAAATCATAAGACTGCCGTTTTAAGAGAAAAAAATACATCAGAATTAATTTACTTTAATAAAAAAAATCTTTTAATCAGTAGTTTTAAGGGGATCGCCTTAGTTAGAACCTTTAATATTTCTTCCATAAATCGATAGTAAATCTTCTCAAAAATATACTTAAAGTTCAAAACGCAATTCAAGTAGTTCAAAAATTATAGTCTAACAAACTATTAAATTTTCAATTTTCAACTTTAAGTTCTCCTAACAAAAGAAAAAAAAAATTAAACTAGATTAAAGTCGGTCCGACTATTTGATACCCTACACCAAGTATAATTTGGTTTAAATTTCGGGAAGCAGTCCAAATTCTGGGAAGGTCCTAATTCTTGTTTTATGAAAAATATAGAGATAAATGTGAATGAAATTGCCGAAATTTTCATTTAAATAAATACCGAGATGTTTGGTTTATATGGGGACTAGTCATTATATTATCCGATTTTCTTTAAATTTTTTGTACTTATAATAGTTTGTACGTTACAAAAAAAGAAAATTACATTTAAACGAAATGATATTTCATTTAAAAACCGGTTTACTTAGTTTTCCTTTAAAACAAATATTTTTTTGATATTTATTATTAAATGATGTTTAAACAATTGACACATAAGTAAAAACAAATGATTAATGAGTTAAAATTAACTGCTAAAATTTTACATACCCATTCTGTAAAATATAACTGATTATTTATTTATTTGAAATTATTTCCGTTTTTTTTTTAATCTATAAAATGTATACTCACACAGTATATAGACACATTTTGTGTGAGTGACCATATATGTGTATATGTGTGTGTTCTTGTAATTAGAGTGGAAATATTTTTGTATATAAAAAAAAAAAAACAATTTAAATAAAAAACAAATTGGAATTTTTTGAAACAGACAGCAAAAATAATTAAATTTGTAATAACTGCAACAGAAACAAATAAACCACAAATTTCCGTTATGTGGATAAAATTTTATTAAATTTTAAACAAATGAAAAAAATAAATTAAACTGAAAAATACCGGTAAATGTCATCGGTAAATGACATTTTGAACAAATGTATAAAAATGTTAAAATAAATATTTCTTTATAAAATAAATGTATGTTCCTTAATTTTTAAATGGAATGGTAAACTTTTTTTTTTATATTAAATTACAAACAGTAAACTACATAATATTCTGAGTGTAGTATGGTTTACGGTCCCATATAACATTCAAACCCGAAATTTCAACCAGATATATATAGATCAATAGATACTTAAGTCACAAATTTCATATACAGTGTTGACCAATAAAATAGACAGTTACTAAGAGAAAATGTTTATTGTTTAATTGTACCAATTTAAATTATTTCTCTTAAGATCAAATGTTACCGTTAAATTTGTTAATGTCTTCTCTATTAATTTTTGTTGTTTTGTGCAATTCATTTTTTATGTTTTAAGTGCAGGTGTTCGAAAACAAAATTGTAACTGTTCAAAATAATAGACGTTTTTGGAATAAGTTTGTTATATTTAGAAATATATTTCGATATTTTTGATTGTTTTTTCTGAATAACTGAAGTAAAAGGAAGTAAACTATTATTTATTTTAAAAAACAATTACATTTATTCACAATTTTTGTTAAAGATGGGCCGAAATAAACATTGCACTATTGAGGAACGCCGAGTTGCTAAAATCTAAGAAATGAAGGAAAAACTCTGGATTTCATTATTAGAGCATTTGGAAGATCCGAACATTGCATCAGAAATGCTCTTAAGTGAAAAAAAAAACAAAGAAACATGGGGTAGACCACGAAAAACCTCATCAACTACTGAATTCCTTATAGCTTTATTGGCCAAAAAGAAACACATTTATGTCACCAAAATCAATTTCCACAGAAATTAATAATGAAATTAGTGCTTATTAGAACATAATTTGCCTCGAAGAGTCGCCCGAAGGTTCCATTACTAAGTACTAAGAACAAAAAAGCTCGCATTCAATTTGCTAAAAAAAAAAAAAATACAAAACATCTTCATTGATGATTTAAAGAAAATATTATGGAGCGCTGAGATTAAAATAAATTTATCTGACAGTCGACGTAATGTTAGAAGACCAAAAGGTTAAGAGCTAAGATGATCGGTACACAAAAAAAAAACCTTTAAACATGGTGAAGGTAATATCATGGTTTGTGGCGCATTTTCATGGTATGGTGTTGGACCTTTACACCAGATCACTGAAATCATGAATAAGGAAATCTACTTCGACATTTTAAATGATGTGATGCTCACATATACAAAAAAATTATCCTAAACACTCGTCAAAATTAGTTAAATCTTGGGTTGAATAAACACAAATTGACCTCTTTGGAATGGCCTTCTCAATCCCCTTATCTCAACCCGATTGAGAACTTGTGGATGGAGCTGAAAGGAAGCTTGGAGGCACAAGTTTTTACTAACAAAAATCTACTTTTGGAAGTTGTAGAGAGCAGTTGGGAAGGTATTCCCATTGAAGAATGTCAAAAGTTATTAGAATAAATGCGCAAACGAATTCGAACTGTTAATGGTGGACATTCTGGTCATTAATATCACTAAACATAATCCGCCTTAAAAATAAAAAAAAAAAGATTTGATGTAATTCTTCTAAAATAAAGTTTTATATGATATTATAATAAGTATATTATTTTGAGCAGGAAAAAAGAGAATTTAAATTCTTTTACGTTAATAAAAAGATCACGAAGTAAATATTTTATTAAAAACCTAGGTTTTTTTATTGTAGATTAAAAATAAATTTAATTGCCTCGGCATTTTCGAAAAAAACCTATTATATTGATCAGCACTGTAAATAATTTTATATGCGCCTCGCTTAGTTCGATGAAGTATCATTTAAGCAAATGCCTGGACTATGTGTGTTCAAATATGATGCGCTTTTCTTCAAATTTCGAGGCGTGATTATAAAGGGTAGTTAAATTTTAAGGGCCGATGTTGATTTTGAATAAAACACAAATTATTTAGGAAATTATTGTCATTTCTTTTTATTATGATAATATGGTATGGTTAAATTTTGTATGGAACAAAATATCGGCCAAATGGTCGCCACGACCTCGGCGCAACACCTCCATCCGATGGTCCAAATTTTCGATGACGCTGAGGCATAATTGAGGTTCTATGCCGATAATGTGCCGAATTATCTCATCCTTTAGCTCTTGAATTGTTGCTGGCTTATCGACGTAAACCTTTTCTTTTAAATAACCCCAAAAAAAGAAGTCGAACGGTGGCAAATCACATGATCTTGGCGGCCAATTGACATTGCCACCACGTGAGATAACACGGCCATTGAATTTGTCGCGCAGAAGAGCCATTGTTTCGTTAACTGTGTGGCAAGTGGCACCGTCCTGTTGAAACCACATATCGTGCACATCCATATCTTCCAATTCGGGCCACAAAAAGTTCATTTTCATCTCACGATAGCGAACACCATTCACAGTAACTGCCTGACCGGCCTCATTTTGGAAAAAATACGGACCGATGATGCCGCCAGCCCATAAATCGCACGAAACAGTCACTCTGGTTTATCGACAATCACTCTTGGATTATCATTCGCCCAAATGCGGCAATTCTGCTTATTGACGAATCCACTTAGGTGAAAATGTACCTCATCATTGAAGATGATTGTCTTCGAAAATTGATCTTTCACTGTTGCCATTTCTTGCCACCATTCTGACCATTGGCGACGTTTGGAATGGTCAAGAGGCTTTAGTTCTTGAGTCAATTGGACCTTGTTAGCGTGTTAATGCAAGTCTTTATGCATAATGTTCATCAACGACGAGCGTGAGAGGTGCACGACGACGAGTTGAGGTGGACGGCTCTTCAGCCACACTATCGCGAACATTAGCAATATTTTCTGCGGTACGAACTGTACGAGCATGCACTGGTGTTTTCACATCTCCAACAGACCCGGTTTGCTCAAATTTTTGCACGATTTTTCCGATTGTACGCACATTTGGACGATTAAATTGACCGAAAAAATCACGAAGTGCACGATATGCATTTGATTTGAACGCCCATTTTCATAATAAGCCTGAATAACTTTAACGCGTTGTGTATTTTTTTCAATTTTCATCGGAACTTCACTTCGCTTAAGTAATTTATAAGGATATTTATATAAGAGTAAATTCATGCATTAGACAGCTAAAGATTGTATCAAAAATAATATAAAAAAAGATGAAAAATTTTCATGTCGATAGAAAATATATTTTTAGTAATATTTTAAGGTGGCATACCTTACATACTTTTTTCTATCAAAGATGTGTTGAAAGGGTTAAACTCTATTGGCACATAATTGAAGTCAATAGTCTTCTGGGCTACGCTGATTTTCTTTGAAATTGATGATAGCTACTATAAAAGAGGATGTTTAATTAATTTATAATTTCTCAAGGCTGGAGAAATTATAAATTGATGTTGGATTAAGTGGCACCAACGGCTCCAAATGTGGTAATTGTAATTCGGGAAAGTAAAAATAAATAAAGGTATTAGATTTTAGAGGGTACAAGTGATTAAAAAAGATGCTCCCCTGTTGATAGTTGTATATTATATTAGTTCTTATTACGCCAGTTAGCCGCAGCTAACCTCGGTTTCTTTTTCGTACACATTAAAAATTTCACAAAATCTATGTATCCATATTTCATTCCGACATTAGTTTGACAGATCAATTTTAATTGTTATAAAATTAATTCAGAGTTTTATAACGTTAAATTTTATAAATGTGCTTATTTAATAAACTTACATTATTTTTGAATTTTAAATAAGTTTTATGAAAATAACACAAATAATTTAAATATGTATGCATTTTATACAGAACCTTTAACTGAAACTATAATTCAAATAGTTTTTTGTTTTTATTATTATTAAATTTATTATGAATTTTTTAACTTTTATGTCTGTGTCTGTGCAATTGTTATTTTATTTTTTTTATATATTTAATAATATATGTACATATGTTTTGCAAAAGACTTACGTGTAATCTATTTTTATTATAACTGCAATTGTAATTTTGAAAATCTTTTTTTAGTTAAATGATAAGAAATATTTAAGCAAATATTCTGATATGTGATAACGACTTACAAAATTAAAGTTTGTATTAATTAATTAGGAAATTAACTTTTTCTTATCCATTCAAACAATTTTAGCAAAACTTTATATTTAGATTAAATTAGGGAAAGTGTCCCATCGGATTCACCAGGATTTCTATATTTAAAAAAGTTTTGTAAGTTAAAATAACTGAAAATATCATTTAAAAGAAATAATATCTCATTTAAAAACCGGTCTACTTAATTTTCATTTAAATTAAATGCCATTTGTTATTTATTTTTAAATGTTGATTAATCAACTGACACATCCGTAAGAAACAAATGATATAATCAGTTAAAATAAATGTCAAAATTTTACCTACCAAATTCTAAAAAAATAAATGTTTTTTTCATTTATTTGAAATTGTTTCCCTTTTTGTATTTTTTTTATACCCTTCACCATAGGTGGAAGGGTATATATAAGTTTGTCATTCCGTTTGTATTTTCTACAATATTGATCTTAGACCCTATAAAGTATATATATTCTGGGTCCTTATGAAGAGCGAAGTTGATTTAACGATGTCCGTCTGTCCGTCTGTGTGTTGAAATGGGTTTTCCGAAGAACCCAGACATGATGAGGACTTGATTCTTTTTTATTTCTGTTACATGTGATCCATTTCTGTTTGCTATTAAAAATCAGACAGATCGGTTAATAAATGGCTGAGATATTAGCAAAAAACCAGGACTACCTCTAATTTTTCCAGTAAAATCCCTTTGTTTAATATGTATGTAGAATTTTGAGCATAACAACACATCCATGTGTTAAAATTCTTTTCTTTCATCTCCACCTTTTATACACAAACAACACTTATTTTTTGTTTTTTTTAACATTTAATAATTAATTTATATAAAATTTTATATTAATAATTAAAATTCTTTTCTTTCATCTCCACCTTCTATACACAAACAACACACATATAAAGATTTGTCATTTAAATAAAAACTAAACAAATCTCTAATGAACGAAGACTTATATATGTACCTCTATTGACGATGATTTTGTGTGAGCTTCAATAGCTCAGTTGTCTAGACGCTGTGTCACAAATACTTTTTTTTTCTCTAAGGCCGCGGGGATCGAGGTTCAAATCTCGGTCAGGTCAATTCACTTTTTTTTTGTACATTTTTTTTATTATTTTCTTAAGACTTTTTTTTTTGCTTATTTTTGTTTTTTTTTAACATTTAATAATTAATTTATATAAAATTTTATATTAATAATTAAAATTCTTTTCTTTCATCTCCACCTTTTATATGTAAAATTTTATATTAATAATTAAATAATCCATAAATAGGCTAAAAACATCAACATTTTTATAAAAACCCTCTGATACAAACAAAATACAAACGTTTTTATACCTTTCACCACAGGTGGAAGGGTCGCGGGTTCGTTAAGATTTTTTTTTTTTTTTTGTTTATTTTTTGTTTTTTTTTACATTTAATAATTAATTTAAATAAAATTTTATATTAATAATCAAATAATCCATAAATAGGCTAAAAACATCAAAATTTTTAGAAAACCCCACTGATACAAACAAAATACAAACGTTTTTATTTCTATTTTTTGCTCCGATTTAAAAGAATTTATAAAAAGATTTTTAAACCATTTTATTTCTCACATATTAAGAAAATTTTATACATAATTTACCAACTATTTTAGGTCATAACTTATAATAATTTATAAAAAAAATTATAAACTATTTTCCTTCAAATTTTAAAAACTAAGCTAAAGAAATTACAAATATTTCTAATAAAAAAGCGAAATAAAATCCCAAATGCAAATTTGCCAGCTAAATCAAACTATTTTGTAGAAATAAAACACATGCGGTTGTAGTGATTTCTTTTAACGATTTGTTGAAATTCTTTTCTTTCACCTCTTCACCTTTTATACACAAACAACAAACACTATTCTAGAGCTGTATTATGACCTATGGATACGTCTTATATAGCAAAAGATCGAAAATCTTTAGTATAACATATTTGCTGAAAAACTCGGAAATATCGGTTCAGATACAAAAAAGTTATGCCCAAAACATAAATTTTTTTAAAATACCTATTTTCTGGAACCATATATCTTCCAGAGTCCAAGTTTTATCTCCAAACTAAATGGTTAATTTCCTCTTAAAGGCGTACGTATATAAATCTGTCCATTTCATATATGTCCATATATAAACTTCAGTTTTTTCCCAACCATGGTGAAGGGTATATAAGATTCGGCATAGCCGAATTTAGCCGCTCTTACTTGTTTTTTTTTTTAATATACTCGTACAATACAAAATGTAGTTATGCATATGAAGCTATAAACACTTTTTGTATGAATGTGTTTGTGTATGTCTGTGTGTTTGTGAAGTTCTTGTAATTTGTATTGAAAAATGTTGTATATATACAAACAATTTAAATAAACAAACAAATTAAAATTTTTTGAATATTTTTTTTTTTTTTGTTGAAACAGACAGCAAACAACATTTAAATTTGTAATAACTGTTACGGACAAAAATAAACCACAAGTTTCCGTTTTGTGGGTAAATTTTTATTTAATTTCAAACAAATGAAAAAAATAAATGAAACTGAAAAAAATCGGTAAATGATGGTAAATTATTTCGAATAAATGTATTTATAAAGAAGTTAATATACTAGATATTTTTTTGAAAAATAAATAAATGGAACGGAACATTTTTTTATTAAACTTCGAACAATTAACTACATAATATTCTGAGTGTAGGATATTTAAATGTATACTGGAGGAAATATCTAAGGTGTATTTCAGTAGTTATGGGGGACTGGTTCATTTGATGCCATAGTCTGTTATTTGATATGTATTTTGGCCAAAAGACTCGTATAATTCTTCTAAGGCATTTGTTTATAAAAACTTGCAGGGCATGCATATTACGAGGGGCCGCATTCCACGTTTCGCATCCGTATAATAATGTAGATCGGACATTGGAGTTAATGATACTTAGTTTAACACGGCAAGAGAAAGTTGAAGAGTTACATATCTTATTGAGTTGGCCGTAGGCTTGAGTCGCCTTTTTTATTTGATTGGCAATATCTGCACCCTAACCGCCTGATGTTGTAATGACAGCTCCGAGGTAGCAAAATGAATTAACCTCCTCCAGAGGCACATTATCAATTGTAAAGGCGTTATTAGCTCCGTAAGACGTTGCAGTTGCATGTTCATATCAGAGTATTCAAATGTCATCCGCATATTCGAGATCATTCAACCGGTTTAAAAGTCCCCAACCAATACCTCTATTATCCGACATAGCATGGCTCATGACAATATCAAACACAATGTTAAACAAAAGTGGTGACATCACACAACCTTGCCGTACTCTTGTACCAACATTAATTTTTCTGCTCAGTTTGCCTTCGTGCTGAATACGACAACTAGCACAAACATACATGCATACGAAGGTTTTTCGAAGTCAATAAATATTAGATATCAAGGAGACACCCATTCGACCGACTGTTCCACTATTATTCTGAGTGTGTTGACATGATCAATACGTGATTTGTTTGGACAAAATCCAGCTTGTTGCCTTCTGAGTGTTATAATATCAGAGATTCTTTTGTACGACAGTGGTTGGTACACAAAATAGTTAACAAAATATGAAAATAGGCGTAAGATAAAGAAATACGTGTCTCGGCGTTTTGCTGTAGACGTCGGAATGTAATGTGCTTTTTAATGGTTATTTTTTGAAAATCAAAGCGCCATCTAGCGGATGGAAAAATCCAAATTTAATTCCCTTTTCAAAACTGCCTCAAGCATTAAAATCGGTTCAACCATTCTGTTTTAATATAACTTTTAATAATAGTATTACATTACAAGTGAACCTCCAAGGTCCTTCGAAGCTTAAAAATCGATTTTCTCAAAATGACGTGCTACAGAAAAACGCCGAGACACGAATTTCTTTATTTTAAGCCTATTTTCATATTCTGTTAACATTTCTCATGTGAACTCAAAAAAATTTGATTTTGTCGTACTGTGTTATAAGTGGATTATTTTGTTCACCATACTGAGCAGAGTAATACCTCGCCAGTTGTTACGGTTAGTTAGGTCTCCCTTTTTGGAAACTTTATGATTATGCCTTCTTTGACCTGTTCAGGTAGGATTTCATTTATCCAGATATCTTCTATTAAAGGAATGAATAATCAGTTATTTTTACGTAATTGGTAGTTAAAATTTTCAAATTTTTTTTAACTGACTAATCATTTGTTTTTTACTCATGTGTCAGTTGTTTAAATAGCATTTAAAAAGAAATAACAAAAAAAAAATTTAATATATAATGAAAAGTAAGTAGACCGGGTTTAACATAAAGTATTTTAAATGGTATTTTCTGTTACTTTAACTTACAAACAATTTTAAGTACAGCTACATATATCTGGGAGTAGAGTATTATTTGTACCCAAACATTATTTCCTAAAAGAAGGCAGTTGCTTATTGGTGCAAACTCAAAATATTTTCGAAATATTTTTTCGTTTGGTTAAAGATTTCAGCAAAATCTTGGTATAGTGTTAAACCTATTTCAGGTATTTACTAGTTAAGGATATACTTTATACTTTTGATACATTACTAATTATTTAAAAGTAGTAAAATAATGAGTTGTTGGTATTTATATATATCACTAATAATTTAGAGGCTATAAAATAATGTGTTGCTCACATTGTGTTAAGTAATTCCTGATTAAGAAAGTTACCAATAATGAATTTTTGGTATATTATTATATTACTACTTATAATGAGGAGCGCCCCGGTAGGCTAGTTGGTAGCGTGCTAGCTTATCAGTGCGGAGGTGGTGGGTTCGATTCCCACCAGAGGCTCTGGTCTGTTTTCGCTACAACGAGCTGAAGGCCTTCGTTGCTAGTGCTCGGTTAGGGTATTAAAATATAATTTGTAATTATATGTTTAATAAAATAAATAAATACTTATAATGAGGAAGTATATCTTTGTTGAAAAGAAAAAAAAGCTAGAGTTGGCCAAATAGAATGCATTTTTTGGACAGCCATTTTTGTTTAAGTTGTTGCTCTAGTTTTTCTAATATTTCGGATTCTGAGGAGATATTTCTGTCACACCGAAATACATACCCCAGCGAAACTATGGTAATGGGTGCTATATTCTCATGCTTTACCGTGTAATGATAGCTTGATACCTTTTTCATTATTTGCAAGCATAAAGTAATAAGTTACTCATTATTGATTACGTAATATATGATTTATAAATGTAGTAATAATTGAAATATTTTTGAAAATCTATTTTTAGATACATTACTTTGTGTTTTTTGTAAGCAAAAGGGTAATGTATGTTTGTTTTGATAACACTAGCGAAAATACGAAGCGCAACAATTCATTTAAGTTTAAAGCAATCAAATATGTACTATATGCGTCGATAGCTCAGTGGGTAGAGTTCTTGGCTGGCAACTAGATTTCCCTGGTTCGATTCCCATCTTGACCACATTATTTTTAATTACAAATATTTTAAATAAAATATTTTTGTAATAATTTTTTTTTTAATAAAAATTCCTCTTTTTTAAAAATCTATTTTTAGACAAATTATTTTTTCCATTCTCGTAACTATATAAGTAACCCCTTACACTATCACCTCTAAAGTAATGGGTATATACATTACTTTGAGGCACTTCGCCTGCAAAATTCATCAATGAAGTAAGGTGTAAAGTAATCCATCGGCCTCTATGGCTATACATTACTTTACAAATTATTTGGTAATGTGTAGTTTTTCTGGGACATGTATCAGCCTAGCTAAAAATAGTTCATATGCTTTGTTTTTGTAAATACACAGAGATTAGCAGATCGCTAAAAATAAAAAAACTGTGCTGCTATATATGTTTGCAAAATAAATGTTTTATCTTTGTTTTTACTGATACGAATATGTCAACCTGCCTGTTGGATATCATTTTCTAAATGTCTTGACATTATTGTTTACATATACGTCTTTCCAAAACCAACACATTCTTATAGTACAAGGTATTCATTTTGCTCACAATTATCATTAATATTTGTTATCTTGTGCTGCTGACGATTTTGTGAGATATACTGATAAACAACTACAGCAATAGCTACTGAAAATATACTTCAGAGTAATTTATTTAAATTTATTAAAATGCGTTTAAAATAAACTAAAGTCATGTTCATAAATCTAACTTAACTCATTTCCACAAAAATGCGATAATTTAGATGATATAATTAGTTTATTATTTCAATTAATAATTTTTATGTTATTAGGATAAAATTTTTAATATAAACCCTACTTTTAATTCCATCAAACATTTGTCTTGGTTAAGGTAAACAAAAAAACTCCGTTCTTAAAATATTACGATGTGAATATAACAATTTTATGACATTACAGAAAAAAGTTTATAGAATATTAATGAGAGTTTTTCGGAAATTAATTATCGCACAAACTATGTTGTCCCACTGTAAAACACAATATCTTTCTTAAGATTTTTAGATTAGTGGGAACAAGATATTAGAATAATTTAAATAAAATGTAAACTTATATTGCGGCATTTTATTAATTTCTTTATTTTTTATTTTTTATTATTTATACATTAGGGCGGCATTATTTTCATGAAACGTTTCTCTTTTTTAATTTAAATGAATCGGAAATATACAAAATCATAAATAAATAGTATATCAAATATTAAAAGAACCTTTATAAAAGGTACTTTTTTATAAAATGTACTTTTTTATAAAAGTTACTTTTTTATAAAAGGTACTTTATTATAAGAGGTACTTTTTTATAAAAGGTACTTTTTTATATAAGGTACTTTTTTGTAAAAGGTACTTCTTATAAAAGGTACTTTTTTATAAAAGGTACTTTTTGTAAAAGGTACTTTTTTGTAAAAAATACTTTTTTGTAAATGGTACTTTTTTATAAAAAGTACTTTTTTATAAAAGGTACTTTATTATAAGGTACTTTTTTATAAAAGATACTTTTTTATATAAGGTACTTTTTTATAAAAGATACTTTTTTTAAAAAGGTACTTTTTTATATAAGGTACTTTTTTACTAAAGGTACTTTTTTATAAAAGATACTTTTTTTTAAAGGTACTTTATTATTAAAGGTACTTTTTATAAAAGGTACTTTTTTATAAAATATACTTTTTTATAAAAGGTACTTTTTTATAAAAGATACTTTTTTATAAAAGGTACTTTTTTATAAAAGGTACTTTTTTGTAAAAGGTACTGTTTTATAAAAGGTACTTTTTATAAAAGGTACTTTTTTATAAAATATACTTTTTTATAAAAGGTACTTTTTTATAAAAGATACTTTTTTATAAAAGGTACTTGTTTATAAAAGGTACTTTCTTATGAAAGGTACTTTTTTATAAAAGGTACTTTTTTATAAAAGGTACTTTTTATAAAAGGTACTTTTTATAAAAGGTACTTTCTTATAAAAGGTACTTTTTTATAAAAGGTACTTTTTTGTAAAAGGTACTTTTTTGTAAAAGGTATTTTTTTGTAAAAGGTACTTTTATGTAAAAGGTACTTTTTTGTAAAAGGTACTTTTTTGTAAAAGGTACTTTTTTGTAAAAGGTGCTTTTTTTGTAAATGGTACTTTTTTATAAAAAGTACTCTTTTATAAAAATTACTTTTTATAAAAGGTACTTTTTTATAAAAGGTTCTTTTTTATAAAAGGTTCTTTTTTATAAAAGGTACTTTTTTATAAAAGGTACTTTTTAATAAAAGGTACTTTTTTATAAAAGGTACTTTTTTATAAAAGGTACTTTTTCATAAAAAGTACTTTTTTATAAAAGGTACTTTTTTATAAAAGGTACTTTTTTATAAAAGGTAATTTTTATAAAAGATACTTTTTTATAAAAGGTACTTTTTTATAACAGGTACTTTTTTATAAAAAGTACTTTTTTTATAAAAGGTACTTTTTTATAAAAGGTACTTTTTTATAAAAGGTACTTTTTTATAAAAGTTACTTTTTTATAAAAGTTTCTTTTTTATAAAAGGTACTTTTTTATAAAAGGTACTTTTTTATAAAAGGTACTTTTTTATAAAAGGTACTTTTTTATAAAAGGTACTTTTTTATAAAAGGTACTTTTTTATAAAAAAGGTACTTTTTTATAAAAAAAGGTACTTTTTTATAAAAAAAGGTACTTTTTTATAAAAGGTACTTTTTTATTAAAGGTACTTTTTTATAAAAGATACTTTTTTGTAAAAAGTACTTTTTTTATAAAAGGTACTTTTGTATTAAAGGTACTTTTTTATAAAAGGTTCTTTTTTTATAAAAGGTACTTTTTATTAAAGGTACTTTTTTATAAAAGGTACTTTTTTTATGAAATGTCCTTTTTGTCAATACAAGATTATTCGACTCTGCATTAAGATCACCGAAATAAATTTTTACTGTCACGCCTTAAATTAAAAATTTTGTTAAAACTGCCACCCTAATAGAATACAACTTTTTAAAACAATTTTTTTTTATGTATTTTTCATCTCATCGCAAAGATAGCGTAATTACTGAGTATTAAATACTATTTTCCTATTATAACACTCATTCGTTTAATTATTGTGCATGCACATCTTGTAGAATTTCCACCCAATTTTTTTATAACAATTTATCTTATTCTATCGAGTATAGTATAAACGAGCTTCAAATAATAGCATGTGAATTTCAAAGCGTAAACTACAATTAATTTAAACGGATATTTTATTTGTGACAAAAATAAAACAAATTTCCAAACTAAATTTAAACATTTTCCCAAAATATTTTTTTAATTGAATTGAAGTAAAATCGTATTAGTTGGTAATATTAAAATATTCTGTGTTGCAAAATTAATTAAACCCAAAAAACTAAACATCAACAAAGTTGAAATAAATTACATATGTGAAATATTTACTATGTTAAAATAATTAAATCATCAAGTGTAGTAAATAATTAGTTGCATATTTAGTTGAAAAGTGTTAGATCATGCGAAACTGGATACACAAGAATTTAATTTTAATCCATAATTAATAAATTATTAATTTATTTTAAATATTTAATAATGTAAACAAATATAAAAATTAATATTAAATAAACTGGAAAGTTTAACTAAAAACTAATTTGTTCGTTAACATTATTTAGATAAACAATATTAAAAACATAAAATAACAAAAGTATTTACAAATTATAATATAAATTTATATTAATATGCTATATACTTTAGTGGAATGTAAGTATAATTTTTCATATTATTAAAATTACCGTGACAACAAGATCAGATGTATTCTGACCACATAAAAAAGTACTTACAAATTGCATCTTTATTAGGGTCGTGCTCTCGGGAATTTGGTGCTGTGTGGATACAGCCAAATTGTATGGCCATTTAAAGTTTTCATATATTTTACTAGTACTGTATGAAATTAGACTTAAAGAACCAGTGAAAAAGAACTTGAGCCAAATTCAGTCTTCGGAAACTCATGACTATCTTGCAATCGTCTATTTTCTGTCCCAATTTATCATGAGGAGCGAAGCCCCTTTTTAATCAGAACGTATCCGTAAACAATCCAAATTTGAGTTTCTGGGGCACTGATAATTCACATATAATTCACGAAGAACCATTTACATTCACCCAAATTCACTACATGATGCGCTATTTACGCCGGAGGGCCTTATTTTTTTTAAGAACCCCGTTTTGCTACTCATATTTGCTTTTTTCTGATTTTTCTTGGATTTTAAAGTTTTAGATTTTAAAGTAGATTTTTCTTTAGATTTTAAGCTATAAATTGCTTTCACATTTCTATGTCTCAATGCTTTTTCCAATTAAAAAAAATATATTTTTATACCCTGTACAATATATGTGGTGAGGTCATATATCAGTTTGACATGTTATAATGTCGAAATATAAGTTTAAGGTCCCATAAAGTATATATATTCGTGATCCTTATACGATTTCAAGTCAATTTAGCGATTAGTCCGTCCGTTTGTCTGTCTGTTTGTCTGAAATGGCGATCACGGCGCGAAGACGCAAGATTAATGAACATCCTTCTGAGCAGTTTGCTACTGAAAATGAGCAAAATCGGTCAAGTGATTAGAATTTTCCATACAAATCGGTGTATTTCAGTACAATTTCATAGTAGCGACCGGCAAGTAAAATATTTCATCTTGTTTCTTCACCAGTTGTTTAGAATTGAATAAAATTTTATATTCACCTCAAAATATTTTTCACCTCAAAAAATTTTTTTCATCACTAAAATTCTTTTCACCATAAAAAATTTTTTTTCTCCTCAAAAAATTTTTTTTCTCCTCAAAAAATTTTTTTCCACCACAAAATTGTTTTTACACTTAAAAAAGTTTTTCACCTCAAAAAATTTTTTTCGCTTCCATAATTTTACTTCAGAGAATATTTTTTAAGGAGCCGAATTTAAGCCTTTTTTACGGGTTGTGCTTTAAATACAGTGAAATTTTAATTTTTTTTGTCTTCTCTGGTTATTAAATTTACAAATACAGGGTGTCCTCCGGGAAGGTATACTACTTTGTTTTGCCGCCATTGTGTTTAACATTACTCTTGAGAGTTCATATTTGGCAGTCGTGAAGTAGACACGTGGCAAATTTATTATGGAAAAATATTCGATAAACCAACTTGTTTTTATCGTTAAAACAGCTCGCCCATGACAACCCCGATTTTCATGAAATTCATAATGAGTGACGAGGCACATTTTCATTTAAATGGATATGTGAATAAACAGAATAGACGGTTCTTGGCAATGGAGAAAACCTTCAAATTACACTGTAAAACAATTTCAAACTTTTTCCAAAATTACGGGGTTCCGACGATTGATTCTTGTTAAGGAGACATACGTGTGTCGGCGTTTTGATAGTTTACATCGGAATTTCATTTTAGAGGCGGTCAAAGTTTCCCAGCTCTGGCCTGTTCTTGCAGCATATCGATATATAAAACTATGTTTTCTTTACATCTGAGGTGTAGGGTAAGTTCAGCAACTTTGTAGATAATAATGGCATACATAATCATAACGGCATTTTTTGGCTTTATTCTAACAAATTGTAAAAAACACCCCGAAAAAGGGGAAGGGCGGGGATGAAATGTTTTACAAAAATTTTGGCCATAAAATTATACTATATATGTCAGAGCACACTAAAGCCCAAAACTTAACACAAATACAACTGCATGCTTTGGGCTTGATTAACATGTGGTGCCACATCGCATACAGCCAGGATTACAATGGAATTACTGCAAGACCTTTTTCCACAACAAGTTATTTCAAGAAATGTTGATTGCCTCCACAGACGCCTGATTTGTGGCGATATGCAAACAAACCAGACACGCTTGAGGAACTCAAACAAATTATTCGTGATGAAATTAATGGAATACCGCGTCAACTGTGTGAGAATGTAATGAAAAATGTGCTAAAAAAAAGGCTCGCATTTGTGAGGCTAACAGAGGTGGACATTTATCTGATATTGTATTCCATACATAATTGCCGACATTAAATAAAACATTTATCAATATAAGATCCATTCTCTTTCATTTAATCAAAAATTATAAACAAACGAAGTAGTATACCTTTTCGGCGGACACCCTGTATTTCCTGATTCGATTCCTATCATGAATGTAGGCAATTCCGGTTGCCAGCCGACAACTCTACCCTGTAGTTATCGACGCTTATAATACATGATTGCTTTAAACGTAAATGAATAGTGGCGTTTCGTGTTTTTATTCTTGATTTCGAAACGTACATAAATTACCCTTTTGCCTAAAAATAGTTTTTCTAAAATATTATAATTATTAATTTACCTTTATAAATCAACGATGGGCGGTAACACTTTATACTTGCAATTAATGCATAAAGTAACGAGCTAGCATTACAAGATAAAGCATGAGTATATCGCCCCCATTGCGAAAGTTTTGCTGGGAATTATTTTATGATAAGCTTGGTAGCTCGATGACTTCCGTATAGTTCCAGTATCTCTGGTTTACTTATTAATTAAATTGAAAACTGTTTATTTATTTATAAAATACTTCTTTCAGCTCACGTACTTTTTTATATTTTTTTCCTTTCTATTTTCAGAAAATCTAAAAATTTAACTAACATCAAAATACGCTGCTTCTAAGGAATCACTACAATTATAAGCAGCATATATAAATTGTAAAATGTTAAAGTAAAAACAGCATAACCTTCGTTTAGTATTTTATGAGATAATAAACATAAAATGTTTGAAATGTTTGATGTAACTACTTTAAATACAACGAATACAAATGTTTTAATAGAGGTAAACGAAAATGTTATTCAAAGGAATAACACTCCGTTACCACAATCTTCAAACCAAAATGATACAATACTTTTAAACATTATAGTTAATACAACAGCGGTAGTTGTAGACTATGCCACACAATGGCTAACGTCGACTATAGCAACCGTTGCCGCAAATTTAACCAGTATTAGCAACGAAACCATCTCCACAATGGCAACGAACGATTTCATTTTAAATAATAATAAAATACTCGATGCTTACAATAATCCTGCATCGTCATATAATAACAACAATACCATATCTAATATTATAAATGCTGATCTCATACCTGATAATACAAAATTAGCAGATGATAATTACGATGATGACTACAATGACTGTCATCCGAATAATCCAAATTTTAATTGTTCACGCATGAATTATATTATATTTACATTAGGACCGCAAACTTTACCATTGCAGAGGGCTTTAATGGTGAGTAGAAATAGTAAATAAGAATATTTATACTTATTATAAATATATGTAACCAAACAACGCACAGTGGGTTAGAAGAAAAATATTTTGGAAATAATCTAGCCATTACTTACTGGCTGGTTGGTCAGTAGCCTATCGGGAGCTTTGTCATTACAGACCACAGTTAGACATCCCGGATAAGTAATAAGTTTTAAAGCTTACCAATTTTGAAAACTGTAATAATTTTGTTATCTGCTAGTCAAGGCCTACAAGAAACATCATAATACACAAAACTTAAAGAGAATTCATTTTTTAATTCACTTTTTTACAATGAATTACATTATTCCATAAAAGCGTTGTTATGGAATAAATCCATAAACTTAGTTATCGATAGACTTTTAATATTATGACTTCAAAATTTTTATAATTCATTTAATAAAAAAGTAAATAATGAACATTTTTTTTTTTTCATTTGGTTAAATGATTTACGAAATTTTGAATATAAATTATTTACATAAAATAAAAAAAAAATTTAAAAATTAGTCCAGAATAAAAATGACATTTTAAGCATTGTTTTTGTTTTTTGAAAATTATCACAAGCTTTTTTTTATAAAACAACGAAAATTTCAATTCCATACATTTTCCAGTCTTAAAATGGCGTGCTTTTCAAAATTGCAAATTAGGAAATGCAGTTTTAGGTCAAGAAATTATTTTGACTTCATATTATATAGTTTATATAATATAATATATCTTTTTCTTAAAGATTACTTCATCAAAAAGTTGACTTTTGCTAATTCAACTTCCCCTAGTCTCTTTTGAATTCAACTATTTTTTTACATAAATTTCTAATTTAACCAAATTTGTCTCCAAGTAAAAATCAAGGATTTTAAACCACAGTTTCCCTCATGTGACGTAAGCCCTGTTCCATTCCTGCTATAAATGTGGACAGGACAACAAAATTGTTAAAAAAATCACTATCATAAGTTAAAATAACAGAAAACACGATTTAAAAGAAATGTTATATCATTTAAAAATCTGTCTACTTACTTTTCATTTAAATCAAATGGTTTTTGTTTTTTACTTTTAAATGTTGTTTAAACTACTGACACATCAGTAAAAAAAAATGATTAATTAGTTTAAAATAAATGCTAAAATTTTACCTGCCAATTCCTTAAAAAATAACTGATTATTCATTTATTTGAAATTGTTTCCGTTTTGTTGTATTTTTTTCTGTTTTCTTAATCTATAATTAGTAATTAATAAATGTTTATTAAATTTCAAATAAATGAAAAAAAAAAATAAATGAAATTGAAAAATATCTGTGTATGACAGTAATCGGTAAAGTTTAAACACATATTTCTTTGAAAAATAAATGTAAGTTCTTTCATTTTTAACTGAACTATAAACTTGTTTTATTAAACTACAAACAGTAAACTACATAATATTCTGAGTGTTGGAGTTTTTGTTTCAGCTTTAGATTTTAAAACTCCAGCTTTGCACTCAATAAGAAATTTGGTTCAATTTTAAATTTAAGTAAAAAAAATGTGTGCGCGCTATAAAAATGCGTAATGTTTTCTTTCTTTAGAACGGGGGCAAGGTATATTTTTTAAATACCGCTGAAGAGCAGTTAACATTATATTTTTCAATCCTATAATGAAAACGATTCTTAAGAAAATTTGACCTCATGTGACTCAATCTGTTCTAAACATGCTAGAGTTGTTTTTTCGATATGAAAACTTCTCATATTATTATAGTACAGCCCAACAGAAATCGAAACCTGATCCTTTAAGTTACAAAGCCAACACATCATTTTAATATATTATACTCAAAGGGTTTTCCGATTCAGCCATTTCACCTAAAATTCTACAGACATTTCGGCATATTTTTTCCTTTTTGGATATTTGTGGATTTTTGGTTCTTTGTTATTATCAGGGCAGCGACTAAAAAATTTAAAATATACGCTTAAAAATACAAAATATGCACTTAAAAGAAAATATGCACTTAATGCCAAAAATAAGCACTAAAAATCCTAAAATATGCCTTTAAATTTGTTAGTATCAGGTCAGGAAATTTTTTGTTATTACCGAGGCAGCAATTTTCAAGCCCTTAGAAATCGAAAATATGCGCTTCAAAAATGCAAAATTCAAAATATGTACTTAAAAGGAATTTGCACTAAAAACCAAAAAATATGCATTAAAAATTTGTACCTTAAATTTGCCGCATTTTGTAAATTATATGTATTATTCGAGGGGGCATTTACAGTCACTAAAAGAACTGTCCCAGTGTTTTTCTATTTCTAGGAAATATGAGCCCAACAACAAAGCTATTGTCTCTCATCTACAACTGCAATACCATAAATTTGTTGTAATACGTAACGGTAACAAAAATTAATAAAACATGTGTTATTAGTTATTGGGACAGTTTATTGTGGTATACTTTATTTAATCATTTTTATAATATTTTTAATGCTTAATATTTTGTATAGCCTCCTCCTTTGGCAGTTATAACAGCCTCTATACGGCGAGGCATCCTGTCCACTAAATTTTGGCAATCGCTTGTATTAATACCATTCCACGCTGCTTGCACATTACTCCACAATTCATTAAAATTTCCAGGCGTACCAACAACACCTCTTTTGAGAACTTCCCAGAGGTGTTCAATGGGGTTAAGATCGGGTAAATGAGGCGGCCAATCAAAAACTTTGTAGCCGTTGTCATTAAGCCATTTTTGCGTAAGTTAGGCGGTGTGTTATGGGCCATTATCATGTTGAAACACAATATCCGCCGACTGAAATTCGAATTTTTCCGCAGTGGCGGGGAGATTAGTGCTTAATATGTCGACATAGGATTGCGCAGTCCAACTATTCTGTGCACTGTTCCAATTTTTTTAGCCATCATGCAACCCCATACCATGACGGATCCACCGCCACACTTTTAAGTTGGTCTGACATCTTTCGCTTGCAAAGTTCCTCCTGGCTTTCGCCAACACAACTCCCTGCCATTACTTTTGGTCTCATCTGACCATATCACCCTTGCCCAGTCCTATACCGTCCACGTGGCATTTTTTTTGCAAAGTTCAAATAGATTTTTTGGTGTCTTTTGGTAAGTAATGGCTTTTGCACTTTGGCACGTCCTTTCAAGCCAGCAGACGGCAGCGTATTTCTATTTTCACTTCCTGCAAGCTGTTTCTGAATTTGAACTGCGTTTTTAGCTTTTTGCTGCCGAAGATCTCTTAAAATGCGTCGTTCTGTGGTCTCAGATAATATTTTTTTTTGCCTCCACGGGTAGATGTTGGCAAGGACTTTCGCACTCTTCCCACGCTGGTTTTGGAAATATTGAGAAGTAATGAAATCTCACGGCAACTTTTACCTTGGGGTAAAAATTGGTGAATTTGCTTAACTTTTGAAGCCGCCAGTTGGCGAACCATTTTAACTAAAAAAAAAAACGTTAAAAATTTAATAAAAAAAATAAATCAATAAACTAAAGTTAGTCTTACCTTTTCAAAAATGTTATTCAACCAAGAATAATAAACTTGCGAAAGTTTTTATACTATTGTTTTTATAACATAACACGTGAAGCTTCAACAATTAATTAAACACAAGAAACTGTCCCAATGACTAATTACCCAGATTTTTTTTTTTTTGGTTGGTTAGGTACGATAACGGTACATATTACAACAAAGTTATTAATTTGTAGTTTTTGCAAAAATGAGAATATTTAGGACAATGGCTTTGTTGTTGTACTCATATTTGTTAGAAATAGAAAAACACTGGGACAGTTCTTTGAGTGACTATATATAAAACTTAAATCTATGACAACAAGATGCTTCTTTTTTTAGTATATGCTGCATTGAGCTTTACAAATTCTTCCATCAGTTTATTTTTATTAAAATCATATATATAATTTAAAGAAAATATATTTAAAAATATGCAATAAAATTCAAAATAAGCATTAGAACTCATTAAATATGCAAATATAAAAAAAATATGCAAATATAAAAAAAAATATGCAAATATAAAAAAAATATGCAATAAAATTAAAAATATGCATTGAAATCATTAAATATGCAAACAAATATGAACTGAAAAGGCAAATAAAATGCAATAAAATTCAAAATATGCACTAAGAATCATTAAATATGCACTGAATATGCAAAAATGAAAAAATATGCACTTATAACAAATTATGCAACAACAAATCGATGCTATCTTGTTAAATATTCTTTGACTCGGGAAAGTTTTTGGTCAAAACAGGCTTTATCGGAAATTTACAACAAATCACTGCCCTGGTTATCATGCACAAATTCATTAGGTTCACGATGGTAATTTTCTTGATTTTTATTTAAATTTAAATTTGAATTACCTTTACATGTGTAAGTTAACAATTGTGTGTAATTTAACAAACCAAATTGGAATATTTGGCGATATCTTCATGATATCTCAAAAACTATTTGAGCCCATTTCGAAAATGTGTTCAGCAGGTTTGAGGTTAAGAAGAAGAAGAATAAATGCTTTTCTTTAAAAAATTAAAAAATTAAAAACACTATACATTTTTAAAAATTTGTCAAATATTCCGATACTTTTACCTAGAATATGCAAGGCATAGCACTATCCGATTTTACTAAAATTTTTAACACGGAATCTTAGACTATCGTAAGTAGCACAATTTAAGCCCTACTTTTGTTAAAATTAAAAAAAAATGTTTCCTCCATATGTTTCGCTGCCACCCTAATTTTATTTGTAATTATGAAGCTATTAAACCTTTTTTCGCATATTATTGACCCGCCTTCATCCTTCTGATGAATTTTATTAACTATTTAATTTTCTATAACATTTTTTTTTAAGAACATCTTTTATACTAGCAAAATCCGGATGCTTTAAATTCGTAACACGTATTTTATTTTATACTTTTTTATAGTATCAAATAAATCATCTGTCTTTAATTTTTTTTATAGGAACTCAACTTTTACATTAAATTAAATAGAATTTTGTTTATTTTGCTAAAAAAAAAAAACTCATAGTATAAATCCAAAATCAATTTTCCTAAATATTTGCATGTCAGATAATAATGTCCGAAAGCAAACAGCTGTCAAAAATAGCACTTAATATTTATTTTTGTTCTTTTTGGAAAATTAATAACTATCACAAAATAGCCAACTTCCTAAATATAAATATTTTTGCTTCCCTTTTCTTGGAATATAATTTTTTTTTTTTTTGCTTAAGAAAATCTTATAAATTTTAGCACTTAGAACGAGAGCTTTGAAGGAGTTTATTACCTGATTCCTTTTTTTCAACTGAATTTATATTTTGGGAATAAATTTTTTGACCTGATTTAATAAATTAAAAGATTGATTTTTTCTGTCGATATATACTTAAGGAGCGCCCCGGTAGGGTAGTTGGTAGCGTGCTAGCTTATCAGTGCGGGGGTCGTGGGTTCGATTCCCACCAAAGGCTCTGGTCTGTTTTCGCTACAACGAGCTGAAGGCCTTCGTTGCTAGTGCTCGGTTAGGGTATTAAAATATAATTTGTAATTATATGTTTAATAAAATAAATAAATAAATAAATAAATATTTAAGGAAATCGCTATTTTTTCTGTTATTCATACGTAATATTATGAATTCAATCGAACTCTATTAATTTAACTTTTAGTTATGGAATTCATTTTTTCTCTACTGACTGAATTCATTTATTCAATCAGTATTCAGTTAATGGCGCGCCTTATTTCCTGAAGGAATAAAAATTTTAATTTTATTTCCTCAAGGAATTATTTTTTTTTTTATTTAGTTCTCTGCAGGAATTAAGTTTATCCAAAGGGAAAGAATTTCTTGACCAAGAGTTAAATTAACTAGATTTGAATTCTTTAATTTTAATTTTAATGCCTAATGTTGTGTTCATTTGATAAATTTTTCTTCCCTGAATTTATGCAACGGATTTATTTCCTGTTTCTTTTTATTAGTGAATTCATATTATAAATTACAAAACTGAATACAGTTTTTTAGCAATTCATTTCAAAAAGAATTAATTCTTTACAGCTTTTTGTAGAACAGTGAATAATTCCTGGCAATTTTGTTAACTTTTTACTGCTTGTTTTATTATTTATTAAAATAAATTGTATGGTAATAATTAACTATGCCTATTAGGGTGGCTCATATTTCTATGGCTCAAAAATTCAATTTAAATTTAGTCCCAACTATGATAATTTTAACTTCATTAAATAACAAGTAGAGGCGTTAAATTCGGTTTTACCTATTTTTTTTTACTCCCTTTACATTGTTTACAAATAAAATACATAAATTGTATTGAGGTGAACAAATAATTTTGTGGAGAAAAACGTTTTGGAATGTGAAAACAATTTTTGTGGTAAAACAAAATTTAAAGTGAATATAAAATACGAAAATTTTTTTTTGTTTTCAATTTTTGTTTGTTTTTACAAAAACAAAGCAAATTTACTATTTTTAGCTAGGGTGAGACATACGAGGGCTGTTCAATAAAAAAGGTGAATTTTAATTTTTCTAAAAAATATTTCTTTATAAATCAATTTCTATTTTGTCCCCTTCAAATTATTTCCCTTTAGATATAATACACTTGTTTCAGCGTTTTTTGCACTTTTTGGTATGGCTTTGAGCTCTCTCAGCGATTCGGTTTTTATCTCCTCAATCGTCGCAAAACGCCGTCCTTTCATGGGTCTCTTCAATTTTGGGAACAGAAAAAAATCGTAGGGGGCCAAATCAGGTGAATACGGTGACTGAGACGTTTACGGATTCTTTTCGGCCAAAAAATTACGAACAGCAAAGTTCAAAATTCAGCAATTTTGGAACGAACTTCGCTTCCACACGTTTCATGCCCAAAATTTGGGAAAAAATTGTATGGCATGAGCCAACCATTATGTCGACATCCACTGTAACTTGTCTAATACTGATTCGACGATTCTCCATAACAATTTTCTTCACATTCTCAACATATTCACCGGTTTTTGATGTGATGGAACTTCCAGGTCGAGCGTCGTCATTCACATTTTCTCGACATTCTTTGAAAAGCTTGTACCACTTGTAAAAATTTTTTTGACTTAGAGAACAACCACTATTTCAAGTGCTTTTGACCACATAATTTTATTTTAAACGCAAAAATTTATGGAAATTCTTTGATTCATTTTTTCCTACAGCAGAAAATCGCCAAACAATCAAAACACGTCTAACTGGTATGCCTCTCTCAAACTCGAACATATGTTTGAGACAAGTGTGCCAACATAAAAAAAATCGCTAATCGAATTCACGTAGCGCGAGAAATTTCAAAATTCACCTTTTCTATTGAACACTCCTCGTATATATCCACATATATATACCGAACCCGAAGTTTTAGAAAAGCTTCAGAAGAAGGCGGTTTAACAAAAAAAACCTATTAAAAGGTTTTTTTTTTTGGCTACATTCTTGTCTTCTCAGCAATCAAGTTATTTTTGACGTTACCAAAATTTGAAAACCAAAAAGTTATATTTATATAAAAAAAATTAAAAACTAAAGAACCCAGAAAAAGGCGTTTTTTTTGACAAAATACACAAATTTTTATGCAAAATTTTGAGGTACTTTCATAATTTCATTCCTAACTTTTTTAGTGCTGGACTAATTTTGGGCCATTTTCAATACAAAACTGCTCGGGAGAATATTTATTAATATTTAATAATTTAGGCAAGACAGACTTTAAATTGCTTGAGAATCACGAATATACATTTTTAAGAATTTCTTCATGATCTTAAATCCAACGAAGCATATGTGACATAAAATATATACAGATCATTAATAAACCTCACTAAGGAATTACACACACGGTACCGTTCAAGAATAGTTTAATATGTTATTATCAGAACAATAAATATTACCAACAAAAAATTGTTAGAATTGACTGAAGAGGGAAGCATTTGGCATTTTCACAACAAGTGCATAAATTAATTAAGTAAATTTCATTTTTCCATTAAATTGTTAACATTAACACTAAGACGCAAAGAATTTTGTTGAAGAACATAGCAGATCTAAAAATTCATTCCATTCGGTTAGTGTCTGATAACTTTTTGTGTGTATTAATGAAAGTTTCATTGATAAAAATTTAATTCAGCATTAAATCCACTTTCATTTTTTCTTTCGGATCCCTTCAAAATTACATTTATAAATTTTTAAAATCGATTATTGGGAACGTCATTCTGATGGCGCGATTATGCAAACTAGAAATAAGTTAAATCAAACGTATATCTAAAACTTAAAACACGCTTAGACTCTTAAGTTACAAATCATTTTTGTGGATTGAATAAAAACAATAAAATGCCAGCCTATTGTCAATATTCTATTCTGTTACGAATAATATTTCAATTTCTATTTTTAAACAATATTATAATTATAGCCATAAATTTTATCCAAAGTACTTTGTAACTCTTAATGATCTACTATTATTTCAGCATTGATGAGCTTAACATCAAGTAAAATTTCTTGTAATTTTGTTTATGGAAAGTTATAAAGAAGCTTACGAAAATGTCTGCAAAAACATTTTATATACAAATATAAAGGGTAGTTAAATTTTAAGGGCCGATGTTGAATGTGAACCCCACCTAAACGTCAAGTTTTTTTCTGCATTTCATATGACATTTTTCAATTTCAGACTAACTCTATTTGAAACATGGAAAGATACACAATCGAGCAATGCGTTAAAGTTATTCAGGCTTATTATGAAAATGGGCGTTCAAATCAAAATGAATTTCGTGCACTTTGTGATTTTTTCGGTCAATTTAATCGTCCAAATATGCGTACAATCGTAAAAATCGTGCAAAAATTTGAGCAAACCGGGTCTGTAGGAGATGTGAAAACACCAGTGCATGCTCGTACAGCTCGTACTAAAGAAAATATTGCTGCTGTTCGCGATAGTGTGGCTGAAGAGCCGTCCACCTCAACTCGTCGTCGTGCCCAACAATTGCACCTCTCACGCTCGTCGTTGATGAACATTATGCATAAGGACTTGCATTTACACGCTTACAAGGTGCAATTGACTCAAACACTAAAGTCGCTTGACCATTCCAAACGTGATCAATGGTCAGAATGGTGGCAAGAAATGGCAACAGTGGATGATAAATTTTCGAAGAAAATTATTTTCAACTCAGTGGATTCGTCAATAAGCAGAATTGACACATTTGGGCGAATGATAATCCAAGAGTGATTGTCAAAAAACTAATGCACCCACAAAGAGTGACTGTTTGGTGCGGTTTATGGGCTGGCGGCATCATCGCGCTGTATTTCTTCCAAAATGAGGCCGGTCAGACAGTTACTGTGAATGGTGTTCCCTATCGTGAGATGATAACGAACTTTTTATGGCTCGAATTGGAAGATATGGATGTGCACGATATGTGGTTTCAACAGGACGGTGCCACTTGCCACACAGCTAACGAAACAATGGCTCTTTTGCGCGACAAATTCAATGGCCGTGTTATCTCACGTGGTGGCGATGTCAATTGGCCGCCAAGATCATGTGATTTGACACCGTTGGACTTCTTTCTTTGGGGTTATTTAAAAGAAAAGGTTTACGTCGATAAGCCAGCAACAATTCAAGAGCTAAAGGATGAGATAATTTGGCACATTAACGGCATAGAATCTCAATTATGCCTCAACGTAATCGAAAATTCGGACCATCGGATGGAGGTGTGCCGCCGAGGTCGCGGCGACCATTTGGCCGATATTTTGTTGCGTACATAATTGAACCATACCATATTATCATAATAAAAAGAAATGACAATAATTTCCAAAAAAAAATTGTATTTTATTCAAAATCAACATCGGCCCTTAAAATTTAACCACACTTTACGTACTCGTGTTAATGCATTAAAAATAATCAAGATATTTTCCATAGATTACATGGGATTGTTGTTATTGTTTTACTTGTTTATTGTTAAACTGTTAAACAATTTTCAAAATGCTTTTGCTTACAGTCATAAGTTATAATTAAGAATATCAAATCTAACAAAACTTATACATAAAATATCTTTGTGGAAGTCACCTTCTATTTGTTTATGTTTACAAGGTCATTAACAGGGCAAGCAAGTTTATCTAAATACAAAATCATGATTTATGCGCAAAATCAAAAAAAAAAAATATATAAATTTATTATTATTTATTATTAAATATTACTAAATTTTAGTATTTTATTCAATTTTTGTCTTAAAATGAAGTTTGGACATTGAAAATTATCATTTATCATCGGCGAAAAGTAGTTTGCTGACATTCGCTTCTTTATGATAAAAAAAAAATCAGAAAATTATATTTATAAATTTAAAGAAAAGCAATTTTAAAGTATGAATTGTGCAAATCGTTATTGTACTGAAATGTCAAAAATATGCTTTAAAATGTACATTTTTAACAAAATATGCAATTAAAGTAAATTTTACAAAAATATGCATTAATAAATCGATGTCATTCAGTTGCAAATTTGACCAACAAACATGTGTTTACATGAAGTCGTCCCTTGCCCTGATAATTATATGAATTTTTTTTTTCTTCAGACTACAGTATTTCAATTAAAAAATTATCAACAAGGTGCTGTCATTGCCCTTTTAGAAAACAAGGAATTTTTCTTTAAGCAAACATCAAAAGAAACAAAATCAAATACTTTGTTTATTCAAAATTTTCATTTCGCTCCAGTAACTTACAATGTATACACCTTGTAGGACTATATTCACCCTAACCAAGAAAACCAAAAAACTTTAATATAAAAAACAAGTAAAAGTATTAAATTCGACTTATCGATTTTTTATATACTCCACAGTGGTTTTGTTACAGATAAAATAAAATTAATTGAAATTGAGGGGAAAATATGTCGTAAAAACTTTTTTGGATGTAAAAACAAAATTTGTGGCGAAAAAAAAATATATTTTTTTTAATTTAGAATTAAATTAGATTGCTGCACAAAAGATCAACTTCTTTTGGTCGCGGTGCATAGATAGGGCCTTTATAATCTAATCATATTATTTTGTGCTGACTAGAGCTCATCTGAGGTTTCACCTACCACGTGAAATATTCCAAGTGTCGAAAGGCGGCACGAGACGACCACTAAAAAATCAGAGTCTCCTAGCACAAAGCAGAAAATATGCTCCGACGTCTCCGATTCCAACTCACGAAATCTAGATATCGATGGCTTAATATAAAAAGGCACTAATTCGATTTTTTGTTACTTGATAGGAGAAGGAAAAAACTTAATAAAATCCTTAAAATTTTAGATAGAAAAAAAGTTTTAATGCAATTTCCAAAAATGTGTTGCTTCTTTTTATTGAAAATTGCATTAAACTTTTTTTGTATCTAAAATTTTAGGTATTTTATTAAGTTTTTTCCTTCTCCTGTCAAGTAACAAAAAATCGAGATAGGGCCTTTTTATATTAAGCCATCGATATTTGTATTAGTGTCCGATTGACCCTTCTTACACTGTTTATTACCTGAGATTATGGTACTCAGTAAAGTACGCCGTCAGGGTCCCTAAGTTCTTCCTGCCAAGGGCCAGTAGTCGCGATCCCCTACTGGACAGAGAAATAAACTCTTGGCCTGTCGTTGGACACAAGATTTTTTCCAATAATCAGAAAATTTCGACTCAATCCATAACCAGATCTTCTCCCTAATATAGCCCATGCATGGGCACCCCACAGAATGGTTAAGGGTCAACGGGCTCACAGGTGGCCAGTTAGTCCGCCCTTTCGGTGGACAGAAATCCACCCAGTGTGAGGGAGTTGTTCCTACCAAGTCGACTGAGAGCCTGCATGCACTCCACTACCAGTCTAAATGACACCTCGTTGGCCATAAGAGCCCTGAGTGACGCTTGACTTTCAGAGAGAATGTAGCTGCGAAAGAATTTAATTAGAATCGGTCTATATTCAGACCTACCTCCCATAGGAAGAACCTTTCTGAATTGGGTCAAGTGGTTTTTGTATAAAACATATCATATGTGATATCTTAATTTGGGCTGTGAATATGGGACCAAAAATTATGCCTTAAAATTTTAAGAAAAACTTACCATATTTGGATCTTTACCCAATATTAAGCAGCTTCCCTGTATTTACAGGATGGGACAAAAACAATCATCTAAATTTCTTTTGCTATAACATTTGGTTAAAGTGAAAACTCGTTTAATTTTTAACTAATTATGTCCGACAAATGGCCGCTGTCGGCGTTGCTGCAATTTTGGGCTATTTTGATTACATTTTGCATAGCTAAGCGCAGAATTTGTGGTGTCACGTTGTCAGTTTCGACTTGAATGTTTTTTAATTCTCCCAAGGTGCAGGACTTGTTAGCTTACACCAACGACTTCAAATATCTTCAGAGAAGGAACTCCGTGATAATCAAATCGGGAGATCTGGCTGGCCAATCCAAATCACCGAAACGAAACATTTACGCGCTGATAAGGCATCCTTCAATATTCGCATTGTGTCACTTTTTCCAACTTAACAAGACACGGTGACTTTGAGAGGGTATCATGGTGCTTCATGAATTATGCGTTTATTTTCCGTCCCCAGAACCGATAATTTTGCTTATAGTCGTGGCCACTGAGATAAAAATGAGCCTCATCACTCATGATCAAGTTTTGATGGAAAATCATTCACTTCGTCATTGAGTCATAAAATGGCGATTCATTATTATTCACTATAAATTTCGCACATGTCCACTTCATGAATGTCAAAATTGAAATACGATACCATTTTCAAAAATTACAGCACTTTGTAATAGGATAGTATTTAGTGCACCACCTTGTACTTAAATGAACTTTAATCAAGCTACAGTCCGCAAATATTAAGATATTTATAAGAAATTTGTTGCAAAGTTTATATTGGCTCAAGGACGAGTTCTATTCAAATTGGTTATATTCGAACCATACTTATATGCACCTCCCATTGAAAGTTTCTATCCGAATTGGGCTTTAATAGTATTGAAACATATTGCCGTGAGTATTCTATAGAACAATAAACCATGCCTACAAATTTAAAGAAAATAGGACCATATTTACACATAGTCCCCATGTAAAACCTCCTTCTCTGTATTTGGTTAAATAAACTTTTTCGACAATTCCGCTCAGATTTATTTATATATTATCTGACCTGTTCAAAAAAGGATCTGAACCCTTGCCGAAATTTGAACCATCGAATCCCCGAATTAAATCATTTCAAACATGTTTTTTGAATAAATGACATATGGGTTTTCTTGTTATGATCGCGTATTGTAAATCCTCATTTTCACAATGTCCTGTTAGCTACGAGGGCGAATCAATAAGGCCGTGACTTTTCGAACTTCCCTCGTAGTTATATGAAATGCAGCACTGCTCCCATCAAGTACCACCTGTTAATAGATTACTGTCAAATTTTGAGCTAGTTCCGTCATTTACTTTGCGTTTAACAGCTGTTCAAAACATACAACCTCGTGGATTTTTTTAAAAATTGAATAAAGTGAATATTGAGTGCTCATTAAAAATTATTATTTTGCGAAAAAAAACCATCAATCAAACCAAGGAAAAGCTAGATAAAAAGTATGGAGACTCTGCACCATTAAAAATAACCATTTGTAAACAAGCGGTTTACTGACTTTGCTTAACGTTGTGGACGGCCAATTGAGGTCAATACACCCGAAAATGTCGAAAAAATCCACGATATGGTGTTGGCCAATCGAATAGTAAAAGTGCGTGAGATTGTTGATGCCATAAGCATTTCATATGGCAGTGTGGTTTCGATTTTAAATGATCAGTTGGATATAAGAAAGCTGTCTGCAAGATGGGTTCCGCGTTTTTGAGAGCTCAATTCACCATAAACGTAATCGTGTGACGTGTGTAGTCTCAATGTTAAAATTCCATGTATTGGGCTACGAATTGGTACCTCATCCGCCATATTCTCCGGATTTAGCCCCCAGTGACTATTTCCTATTTCCAAACCCAAAGAAATGGCTCGGTGGAAAGAGATTTTTTAGATGAAATTATTGATCAAACAAATGCCTGTTTTATGGACCTCAAAAAATCCTATTTTTTGGAAAGGATACAAAAATTGGAGAAACGTTGGACTAAGTTTATTGAGCTAAAAGGAGATTATGTTGAAAAATTTTTTTTTTTTTTTTTGCAAAAAAAACTGTGTTTCATTCAAAAAGTCACGGAATTATTGAATTGGCCCTCGTACTAAATGGGACTTTAACTGATATATTGTTGTTGTTTCGCATATACAATTTTAATTTTACTGCATGTTTAATACATTAGGACGTTTACTAATCCGGCCTTAGTAATTAATACATTTTTTATATTGTTTGTCATATCTAATTTCAATATTAGATTGTTCGTAATAATTTTAATGTAACATTTTTTTAAACATCCGTTTTTATTTTATGAATACTCACAAACTGAATCAGAAACGTATATAGACTTTTCAATTAGAAGGGTAGGTAGAAGGGAGACTATTTGTTTTTGTCATTTCTTTAATTTATCCACTCTTTTTTTTTTTGCACGATTTCTTATTTTCACCGATAGCTTTTTGTATTTTAAAGTTTTTCCTTACGTTACACAATTAACTTTATAATCGATGGCTTTTAATATAGAAAGATTTTTAATTCTTTAGAGGTAAAGGAGAAAACTCAATGAAAATTAAAAAACTTTTGATATAGAAATTCTCTGAATGCATTATTTCACCTACACACACGCAAAAAAAAAACATAGTTGGGTCAATCATATTCGAAGAGCATCATGTATTTTTGGGTTAATGGTTGTATCAACCATAATTGTACTATATTATGGTTATCATATTATGATAATAAAATAACCATATTTTTACCATAATATGGTCCCTACAGTTATATTATGATTCAAAAATTACCATATTATAATCCTAAATAAACATGTTATAATGAATGTATCATAATATGATCGCACGTAATCATAGTATACTCAAAATGTTATCATATTATGGTCCCTCATAACTATATTATGATTCCTGGATTATCATTATATGATCCATAATCTAAGAAAATTTCTTAAAGTTAAAGTTCTTAGAAACTATGAAAAAGATCTTTAAATTTAAGAATATTTCCTTTAGAAATGTTTTTTCTATAAAAAAATTAATATTAAGTATTTTTTGAAGAAAAATTGTTAAGGAAAAAATCATAGACTTTGACAACTTTTCTTTCTTTGATTGTATAATTATTTCTTGATTGTTGCCAGCATTTTATCATTGCATAATTATCATATTTTTTTCATAGTCAGAATTTTTGTTACCACAGTATGGTTACAGCCAATCAAGATATAAAATTGAAGGTGCCAATCATAAAATAGTAAAATATTTACTAAATAATGATAATAACGACCATGTTGATGGTTAGAAAACCAATAACTTGGTTGTGACAACCATACCCGATTGCAGCAAGCACAATATAGTAGCAGTGATCATATTGCAAAAATGTTTTTTCTCTGCGTGCAGGCAACAATAAAATAAAAAAATTGCATTCAAAAAAATTTATATTCAAAGTTTTTCAGATTTTATCACGTTTGTTCCTTCATCACTTATTCAGATTTACTTTATTTCAGATTTACTTAAAGTTAAAGCTATCTGGATCGTTTCTGATCTATATCAAACGTTTTTCGCATAGTTTTCCTATATATGAGACATTTAATAAAATATAATAATTTTCCGAAAGATGCCCGAAGGTCATCTTGCCATGGGATCCTGTTCAAGCAAGGGTAAGGTTGGGTTGTAAAAGTGGAATCGGATGTGAAAATACTCTTCTTAACCGACTTTTATGTCGAAAAATATACCATAAGTCCCCAGCAAAAATGAGGCAGCCAAAGAAGCAATAAAAGGATCATCACTATGGCAAAGGCATTACTTCTTTTCTAATGGTTTCATCTAAGAATTTAACATTAGCGTGTCATAGGATGGAAGTATTCAAATGTAGCTACTAGCAATACTCATACTTTACTCTAAGGAAGCAATGATAATACAATGATTAGGTATTCTGATGCATGAGTGGAAAGCGTTCATATACTTTGTAGTATTTAAGCTTTGATGAAAATTCAATTCATAAAAATAAGTTGAAAGAATCGAACTTTATGCACTGATATACAAATACTCTTTATTAAAACAAATAAATAATTCTGCATTAGTGAAAAAGCATTTTTGAAACATTTTTCAAATATTTTAATGAATTTTTAGACAAATTTTAAATATTTTTGGATAATTTAAAAACTGGTTGTACAATTTGGAAACATTTTTAGACAATTTTCAAATATTTTTGAACAATTTTAAATAATTTTTGCACAATTTTGAAACTTTTTTTTGGAAAATTTGGAATAATTTTTACACAATTTTTAAATTATTTTGATAAATTCTGAAATTAAAATTGGAAATGGTGTAGTATTAAATAATAAACATAATGCACAGATTGCGTCGTCATAAATATTTAAGGCTAAAAATAATGCAAATGACAGTTGGCCTGTTTCAATTAAAGGTAAAAAAAAATATGTTTTTCTTGATTTTTCAAAACTTTTATAAAAATTGCGAAACTGCACAAATTCTAACCCTCATAAAATTTTAAACTAAAAAATGATTTAATAAAAAAATTAAAAAATTTCATTTGAACTATTTTTTCACTTATGCTTTAGAAGTAATGAAGAGTGATTTTTTAAGATATGCATCGGGTTTATATTTTAAATATGAACACATGAATTCTTTTGGAAGTGCCTTAGAATAACACCAAAAAATCATAAAAGAATGTCAACTGAAGTTTAGAAAGCAATGAAAGAATTTATAGTCACAGAATGACTACCATTTCTTTTTTTGCTGGTTCGGTTTGTTGTGCGCTCTCATGATAGGGTTGGGACAAAAAATTGTTGACGATTTTTCGGTTATTGTGTTAAAACAATGACTTAAATCTTAAAAGAGTATTTTAAAAATATATATTTTTTTAATTTTTAAATTACTCAAATCAAATTGTAACATGTTTTAGAGATAATTTTACTGAGTTAATAAATGTTGAATCACTTGTATTTACATTTTTGTGATTCTAATTGTATCTTGATAAGATGATGATTTTAGGCCCCAAACCTTCTCTTTTTTAGCATTAGTTAGAAGGCAAAGTAGCGAAATAAAAACTCACTTTTTGTACAACAATTTTATTTGATTTTTAGAGATAATTTTACTGAGTTAATAAATGTTGAATCACTTGTATTTACATTTTTGTGATTCTAATTGTATCTTGATAAGATGATGATTTTAGGCCCCAAACCTTCTCTTTTTTAGCATTAGTTAGAAGGCAAAGTAGCGAAATAAAAACTCACTTTTTGTACAACAATTTTATTTGATTTAAACATAAATTTAAAAGAATTTATATTAGTATTTAAATATTGCCACCACTAAATACGTCAAAAATAAAAATGAAGCAGTAAATAAATTTTAAATTGTTATCAATTTTAAATTGTTGACATTTTTAAATTTCTATTAAATAAAAATTCAAATATAAATTAAAATTTGTTTTATTTTGCCTACCAATTCCCTGAGACACTGATGTTGTCTTGTCTAATGTATGACTAAAGAAAGAACCAGTAACAGCGAATCATAAAAAATAATTTAGGCCTTTTAGTATAATTGTTTTATAACATATTATTTTACTGTTTTATAAATATGTTTGTTGAAAAGTTCTTTTTATTTAAGACTTCTGTTTAGGAAATGTATGGTATTCGATTATTTATTTTTTCTTTTTTGTATTGTATTTTCCGTTTGTGGAAAATGTTTTCCTTTGTTAAATTTTACTACAAATGGAAACAATTGTATGTAAATTGTTTGCTAAAAATTAATGGGAAGGAGGTAGTGGCGGACAAAAAGTGATGAACATGGTAATAATGGTTTTCAGTTTTGTTTTAAATATTTCAATTGCCTTCAACACATTATGGAGGCTATTTAACGTTTCTCGTTTTGTTTGTTACGATATGAAATAATCATTGCGGATTTTTTTTGTGTTCCATACATACATATTCATATTTGTTATTATATTTTATCGTTTTATATTTTATGGTGCACCGAAAAAAATTCTTCAGGTATTATAGTAAAATTGAATTCGATTTCCAGTTTATTTTAACCCAAGACCGCCTGGGACATTTTTATCGAGTTTGATGTTGAATTTTTGTAATAGAGGTTGATGACAAGTCCTGAATACAAAATTGGACCACATTCTCTTTTTGGTGACTTGTCCACTTGTCCAGGGAACACGTTTTAAACTTCAAGTTTCTATTCAAATTAGTTTGGTCGGGCTGCTACGTGGGCAACTTTTCCCCTTGCCAACCCCGCGATTGTACCACATTCTTGGCAACGATTCAGAGTTAGCCCACACACATATTTTAAATTTAAAAGCGACTTGGACATTTCCCCTACTTGCCTTATCAGTGAATGAACCTATATAACAAGGAACATGTACATATTTTAAGTTTTAGGTTTCCCCGTTAAGGGAGGTGTTCCCCATTTTGAACTCCCATTAGGTATTTCAATTCGACTCGTTCTCCTTTCCATTCCATTTCGTTCCCCATGTTTAGCGTTTCGATTACACTCGTTCCCTGTTCCATTTCGTTACTCTTGTCTAATTTTTCAATTCCGCTTATTCCCCGTTTCGTTTCATTCCCTTGCAGAGTATTTCAATTCTACTCATTCACCGTTACGTTTCATTGTGTTTTCTCCACGTCTAGTGTTTCAATTCCACTCGTTTCTCTTGCCATTCCATTTGTTTTCTCAATTTTAGTGTTTCAAATCCACTCTTAAATAAAATTCAGGTTGATAAACAATGCGGTTTGGGCAGGCGTTAAGTGCGACACTTTTCGCATTTTGGGTCTGTAGTTATTTTACCAAGTTTTTTGACAAAAAATTCCATAAAGTATCAAATCAGTATATTTGCCAATATTTCAAATATCAGTTTTCTAACCAAAAGGGTTTGAGCAGGCCGTTGAGAGGGATACTTTTATCCTTTGGACCCCTACACTCAGAAAAAAAAGTTAGTAGAAAAATTTGTAAACGGTTTTCAATCCCAATTTACTATTTTTGTACTGATTTTTAGTAAAAAAATTATTATTTAGCAAATCTTTTTGCTATTTACATTTTACAAATTACAGAGTTTTTACAGAATATCTAAAAATTTTCGTTGCTAATTTCAGAAATCATTTTACAAATTTTTGAAAACCGATTTGCTAAAATTAGCAAATAAAAATACTAATTTTAAAAAAGTCGAAATTGATGGAAATGTTATTTCTAATAATTTAAACTTATACATACAAACTTAAATTGCCCTAAAATGTTACATAGGATTAAAAAAGGGATCGGAAGTGAAGATACCGACTCATGTCTAAAAATAGGACATCCACTTAAAATAGCACTAAAAAGTTTTTTATTTCTAAAAATCAGCCCTAACAACAATTTAAATTTCACCTTAAAAGTAAAAAAAAAATTGACTAAAATATTTTTCAAAACAGAAATTACCAAATTAAAACAAAATGATAAATTCGTTTATGTTTTAAGAATTTTTAAGATTTTGTATAAAACATCTTTTAAAAAATATAATTAAAATTTTTGATGCTCGATAAAAAAAATAAATCTAAAACTTTGTACTAATATTAATAGTATTTAGTATTTTTTTTTGCTGATTTTAGCAAAGGGATTTTAAATTCCACTTTACAAAAAGTCTACTAAAATTTAGTAGCGGCTACTAATTTTTCTACTAATTTCATTGTACTACACGTCAGCAGACATGTGTTGCTAAGATTAGCAAAAAATACCGCTGGGCTCAAATTAGCAGAATTTCCCGTAATAACAACAAAATTTTCAGTTGCCATTACAGACTTTTTTTTGTGAGTGTAGTTTACTACGTGCCTTGCGAAATTTCCAAAAATAACCGTCTTAGTGAATTAGCCCACTCTCCAGGGAGCAAATAATTTAATTTTCATGTTTCTAGCCAAAGCGGTTTGGCAGCTCGTTAAGGGAGGAGACTTTTCCCTGTTGAACCCCATGTTTCTACGTTTCCAAAAAGTTCTTCGAACTGGGCGATGTTGAGTGAGAGACTAAGTTAGCCAGTCACGTTATTTTATATAGAAATGTGCGTCATTGCTGATAACTAAACAAAGATAGAGGTCGTAAGTACATTTCATCTGAACTCAATAAATCAATATGGGTTCTCATATATCATTTTTCCTTTAATGTTCGATATTCACAATTAAGACTAGAAAATACATTCGGCAAGTGTCTAAAAACTTTTAAATTGTATTATTTTTTTCATGGTCTTTAACCGAACGAGAATCATTTCACAACTTGTTTAATTTTTTTTTTTTATAAAATAATTGCATTTTACATAAATTAAAAAAAAATAACAATAATTCGTCATATTTTTCGCGGAAAGAATTTTTTTCCGTATGAGATATTTATATTTTTATGAGCAAATATAATTTTTATTATTTCTAATAGCATTTTTTTTCTTTGTAGTAGGGCCCGAACTGGCGAAAATCTGGGTTCGAATGCATGCAGTGCTTTTTTATCCAAGTACAATTTTTTAAGTGTACCACCTTATTGTAGAATAACATAATAGAACTTTGTTTTCTGAATCGAACACGCGTTCTTTTACCATCCAACTGTATTCTTTCCACCTGCTCAAAACCATGATTTTCAATTAAATAACTTAGAGGCGAATATTGTAATAGGTTCAGATGACTTTTTTTTCTACCGCTACATTTTTTTTTTATTAAAATAATTACGTCAAAAACATGAAACAACATGATGTTTGTGAAATGAAATTTTTCATATTATTTTTAGATTTCTTTTTATATATAAAAGAATAAAAATTCATAATGCATATAATATGATAAAAAAAAATCCTTCATACTTATCCACTATAAGGATGTTTTTTATTATAAACAATGTTATTGTTGCTCTTTTTATTTGTTATTTTTTTTTTTAGTAAAAAAATCTCTTTATTAAATGAAAACATATTTGTAACATTTTTGTCCTTTTTTAACATTTAACATCTATTATCTTGTTCTCGTTTTTTTTTTATTATTTTTCAGATAACAATTTTATATGGTGGCATATTTATCACAGGAGTTTTGGGCAACATATTAGTTTGCATTGTAATTATTAAACACAGAGCCCTGCATACAGCTACAAATTATTATCTGTTTTGTCTTGCTGTATCAGATCTTATATATTTAATATTCGGTAAGTAAAATGTTGTGTTATCTCCACTAAATAAATTAAATATAAATTCAAATTAAATATTTTTATATTTAAAGCTAAAATATTTGAAAGATACAAACATTTGAAGCATTTTCCTCAAATTACATTTTAGTTAGAGGAAATAATTTTTTATATTCACCTCACACATTTTTTCACCTCAAATTTTTGTTTTTTCACCACTAAACTTTTTTTCGCCACAAAAATTAAAAAATCTCTGGTGAAGGTATTAGGAAAAATTGTGTACACCAAAAAAGGGTTAGAATTTATAAAAATTAACTTTTTTGGAGGAAAAATTGAAATGAAAACTGTGCCAAGCACACTTTTTATCAATATATTATAAATTTTTCTTTGAAATTAAGAAACAAATTTGAGTTAAAATTTGGTCAAAATTTCTAAATTATAGAAAAATTTTACTATAGAGACCTAAATTTATTTTATAAAACAGTAAAATTTCCTACTAATTAGTTGATATCATCTTAAATTTCCTTAGTTTTAAAATAAAAAAATCTATTTTACTTAAGCTCATTAGATAGATTTTTATACTAAAAACTTGGACTTAACTACCTAAAAATAAGAAAAAATGTTCTAACATCAAATTAAAACAGCACTTCTTTTAAGTGAAAATCATCCTTAAATTTTATATACATTTTCTAATATATATGAAACTGTTTCTATGATAAAGGTAAAATATTTTACCATAAGATATTTTTTACACTTTCGGAGGACTTCCGCTTTGTCAAGACAATGCTTTTAACAAGCTTTTTGCTATACATATTTGTATTTAAATTAAATTATACTAAACTCATGTATTTAAAATATACACCAAATTTCATTTCATTTGCCAAAAGGTAAACAAATTAAAAAAATTTACTGCATGATAATAAATTGTGACAAAGTCTGATCCTTTCTGTAGTTAATTAATTATTCTCCTTGAGAGAACCATTAATGCGACCTAACCCAGCAAAATAAGAGCTGAGGAAGAAGTAGTTAAACACTACATCTACTGAACACGAAGTTGTGAAAATTTCGGTGAATCATTAATGATTTTAACATTGGCGTGTCATTGTAGTTTGTTTCGGTGCTATGAAAAATCGATGAACAGATGGACTTTTTGATTAGTTTGCGGAAGTTGTTAAGTATAGGGACTACAAAAAAAAAATATAGGGAGTGGCTTTTTTTTAAGTTAAAAATGTGATTTTGAAAACGCCAGAAATTATAATTCCGACCAGAACAAAGTAAATATCTCTAGTATGCAAAATATGTTTTCAATAAGGCATTTAATGACTGCAGGAATTAACCATTTATGGACCAACTAAATAATTGTTTTTTTACTAGTAGGAGTTAATATCAACATTTTGGAAGTTGTTTTAAATTACTTCTTACAAATCGAAAAATTTGAACTATTAACTTCTTTGGATGTTCTGAAAAAGAGATTCGTAAAGAATAACATCCATTTTATTTTGCTGGGAAGTGATACATGGCATCTATGGCTAAGAAACACTGGGGGTCCTTTGTCTTCTTAAATTAACTAATTTAAGGAAATTGTTGCTAAAATAAAAAATATCACGGTCACATTTCTTGTTATTATTAGAAAATCGAAAAATGTCATAAATTAATTTTATGGAATTTTTAGCTTAAACTTTAATTGACGCAGCAAAAAAAATGGTAGTCATTCTGTGACTATAACTTCTTTCATTGCTTCCTAAACTTCAGTTGACATTCTTTTATAATTTTTTGGTGTTATTCTAAGGCACTTCCAAAGAATTGATGAGTTCATATTTCAAATGCAGTGATCTGGATATAAACCCGATGCATATCTTAAAAAATCACTCTTCATTACTTCTAAAGCATATGTTATAGTATATCGTATATTTTTTTGAATCTAAAGCATTTATTCAACTTGAAAAAATAGTTCTGATGAAATTTTTTAATTTTTTTATTTAATCATTTTTTATATTTTAGTTTAAAATTTCATGAGGGTTAGAATTTATGCAGTTTTGCAATTTTTATAAAAGTTTTGAAATATCAAGAAAAACAGATTTTTTTAACCTTTACTAGCTGGCCTGTCATTTGCATTTTTTCAGCCTTAAATATTTATGAGGACGCAATCTGTGCATTTTTGCATAATGTTTATTATTTAACACTACACAATTTCCAGTTTTAATTCAGAATTTATTAAAATAATTTTAAAATTGTGTAAAAATTAATTCAAATTGCCCAAAGATGTTTTAAAATTGTGAAAAAATTATTTAAAATTGTTTGAAAATATTTTAAAATTATCTAAAAATATTTCCAAATTATACAACCAGTTTTTAAATTATCCAAAAATATTTTAAAATTTGTCTAAGAATTCATTAAAATTTTTGAAACATGTTTCAAAAATGCTTTTTCACTAATGCAGAATTATTTATTTGTTTTAATAAAGTGTATTTGTATATCAATGCATACATTTCGCTTCTTTAAACTTATTTTTCTGCATTCTTATGAATTAAATTTTCATCAAAGCTTAAATACTACAAAGTATATGAACATTTTCCACTCATGCATCAGAATATCTAATCATTGTATTATCATTGCTTCCTTAGAGTAAAGTATGAGTAATGCTAGTAGCTACATTTGAATACTTCCATCCTATGACACGCTAATGTTAAATTCATCGATGAAACCATTAGAAAAGAAGTGATGCCTTTGCCATAGTAGTGATGCTTTTATTGCTTCTTTGGCAGCTTCATTTTTGCTGGGTGACATATAGAAATTTAACCTTTTTTTATTATTAAGTCAAAACAAAAATAGTAGGCACAACGTCAATTATAGGGAAGCCACATTATAGCGTTATGTATAAAATGTGCTTGCGATGTTTTGTATTGGAGTAAGCAAACAAAATTATTACATAAAAGCGCAAATTCTAATTTTTTTACCTTTAGCTAACAATATTTTAAAATATATTTTGAGCTACTTTAAGTTCAATACTTAAGACTGTTAAGATTAAAGATGGACACGTGAGCGACTTTGGACTAACGCTCATGCACAATCACGATCCAAAAATTACAATCATGCACGATAAATTTTAATGATTACTATTATTTGTTTTCCTTACTAATATTTTTTTTCTTTAAAATTAGGAAAACAAACTAGTTTGTTTTTAATTTATCGTTTTTTTTTTTTTTTTTTGAAAAATAGTTTGTTTTTAATTTATCGTTCTTTTTTCTGGAAAAATATATATAAAAAAATACCTAAGCTTTGTTCTCAAAAATTAGATAAATTTTAGTAGAAAAAATTATATATTATTATAATTTTTAAAATTTATCTGAACTAAGTTGTATAAAAATTTTCCCTAGAAATAGTTCATCAGTTTCTAAAATCAAATAAATTTGTATTATTGCATAGGAAAATATTTAATAGTTTTTGTTTTTAATTGCCTGAACTAATTTTTGGAAAGCAATTCTTAAAACTGGTAGGAGAAATGGCATTCTAAAATTTAGTTAATTTTACTGCTCTCGAGAAAAAATGAACACACATAAGTTCACGTAATTTCTAATTTTAAGTTAGATACATTTTTAAAATAAATGGGAGGAAATTATGTTCTATTTTTTTTTTAACGAAATTAAAAATTGATAAATTTTTATTTAATATAATTGTAATTTTCCTAAAATCAAGAAATATTTCTTAGGAAAGATATGAACTATTTCGGAGTATACGAGGGTAGATCAATATATCCGTGACTTTTTAAATGAAACACAGTTTTTTTGTCAAAAAAATAAATATTTTCCAACGTAATCTCCTTTTAGCTCAATACACTTAGTCCAACGTTTCTACAATTTATGTATTCTTTCAAAAAAATAGGATTTTTCGAGGTCCATAATAATAATAGACATAATAATTTCTTCGTTGGTAGCTCCACCGAGCCATTTCTTTAGGTTTGGAAATAGGAAATAGTCAGTGGGGGCTAAATCCGGAGAAAATGGCGGATGAGGTACCAATTCGTATCCCAATTCATGGAATTTTGCCATTGAGACTACACACGTGTGCACCCGTGCATTATGGTCAAACGCGGCACCCATCTTGCAGACATCTTTCTTAAATCCAACTGATCATTTAAAATCGAAACCACACTGCCATTATGAAATGCCCATGGCATCAACAATCTCACGCACTTTTACTCTTCGATCGGCCAACACCATATCGTGGCCGTCCAGAACATTCAGCGTCATTTGTACTTGTGCGACCACAACGAAAGTCAGTAAACCACTTTTTTACCATTGAAATCGATGGTGCAGAGTCCCCATAGTATTTATCAAGCTTTTCCTTGGTTAGATTGACGGTTTTCTTCGCAAAATAATGTTTAATGAGCATTCGAAATTCTCTTTTTATTTCCATTTAAAAAAAAATCCACGAGGTTGTGTGTTTTTAACAGCTGTTAAACGCAAAGTAAATGACGGAACTTGCTTAAAATTTGACAGTAGTCTATTAACAGGAGGTACTTGATGGAAGCAGTGTTGCATTTCATATAGTTACGAGGGAAGTTCGAAAAGTCACGGACTTATTGATCAGCCCTCGTATATCGTTTTTAACTAAACATAAATTTTTTTTTTATTAATTTTAAGAAAAATTTTCCAAGTTTTAATAAAATTTGACTTAAATTGAGGAAAATTTTAAATCGATTTTAAGGGAAGTTTTGGAATAATTTTTAGTACATGTTTTTTTTTTTTATTGTAAAATACTATTTTTAATGCTGGACTTGCTTATTTTTTTGTGGGTACGCGTATGTTAAAATGCAAACTGTGCTAAGCTAAACTTTAGTCATAAAATTCTACACAAAAATTTTTAAAATTCTTTTTCGTTACTACAATTGTTTTAAATCATTGGTGTATTTTGTTCCATCTTGAACGTATCTGATTTTAATCTGTGTCAAATAACTTAAGCCTGTGTAAAGGTAAAATAGTTTTGTTTAAATTAAAAAATATATTTTTGTTTTATTTTATTATTATTCATACTTTTGACACTCTGTCCGCCTTTACATCACCTACTTTTCCGGTAGCAAATATCTTCATTAAGGTGTCCCCAAGATATCTTATGAGATATCATTTAAACGATGCGTTTTAATGAGCTGATAATGAACAAAAATAATAAAAAAAATTTCCGAGGCTAGTTCACTACCCAGGAAAGTCCAATATTTTCGAAATTTTGCTCTAACCTTTTTGTTTTTGAAACCTACACAATAAGTAGAAATATGTTTTAAGCTCGCCAAGTTGGTTTGTTTGTTTTTTTTACCTGACACCTTAGAAAAATTTATATTAATTTCCTTATTTTATTCTGAAATATAAAATTTAATTTCCTGTTTTCCCCCTCAAGGTTTACAACCTCAAGGAAATATAAACCCTTTTCATGGTTGATAAGAAGAAGACAGTTTATTTTGTTTTTTTTTTTCAAACGTTAAAATTTCTTGAATCCCACAAAGCAATAAACGTCAAAACCATAAATATTATTTGGCATATTTTTAGGGTTCGATGTGAAGTATATTTTATAGCATACTTTCTGTCATACTATAAACACCAGTGAAAGATATTCAATCATAAACATGCATGTTGACATACCAAATATAAAAAAACAGTGGGTTGTATTTTACAAAACAGAGTAATGTATAATACCAATCAAATAAAATATATATATGTATGTAAAAAACACACGAATGTATCAATAAAAAAAAATCTATATTTTGTTATAAGTAGCATACTTTTAGGCACAATTGCGCCCACTAGACAATAACCATAAATATGTTATATATGAAATAAAGACCAGCTTCTTTATGGCGGCAATTATTTTAAAATAATACTGCGGGAGCGCAGACATTACCGCGACGACGTGTCTATTGTGACCAACATTTTTCAGACATAATCCCCAAACAGAAACAGTTAACAAACGGTCATCGTTCCCAATGGAAGAGTGCTTCAAAAAAAAAGGTTGCCTCAGCGAAGCCAGCGTCGAACATTTAACAGAGGAGATATCTTCTATAACCGACCGTAGGCCGGTTACGCATAAAACCTTTTCCTCAGCAAAGCTGTCTTCGGATATATCACAGATTGGCAAACGACTAAGCCCGGACTTAGGCTCCATAGAGAAGACAGATTCGTTGTGGCAACCAAGTTTATGGCCAACCGAACGATTCGGTTGTGTTAACAGAATAATTCGGGTGCGATAATATGTAGAAAATCATGCGAGACAACAGTTTTTCGATTGTAATTAAAAATCCGAAAATTTTTCACCCACGATCCCCATATTCAGTTTGGGGGTTAAATTCATGGGGGCACTGCCATCAAAAATTATGTTTTCCACGTTGAACAATTTGTGAAAACTTAACACAGTTACGTCATAAAAGAAATAAATGACATATGAAACTAAGGTGGGCTTACCTTACTTTTATATTAAAGTAATAATAAGGGATCAATTTCCGTTCCTATGACAACACCATGTAATGGTAACAATTTATTTTCATTATACATTTTACTACCGGTAAGCCAACGCAAATTTCTCCATATTAGTAAAATAATACTGTTTCATTTATGTAAATAAAAATGAGGGCGTTGTGTTTGTAATGGTTAGCGCCTTGGACTCTTACACAATAGGTTGAAGGTTCGATCCCCACTGACGCAACATCAATAAGGAAAACTAATATTTAATAATTTTTGTATCCCTCAAACATATCTTAAAGCCCTCCTTCAGTGTAAAATGAAGTAAAATAACATAATAGGACTATGAACTAAAAATTTCATCAACTCTTTATTAGATAGCGAGCAACAACTGTTCTAATATTCACCATCTTCCATCTCTCCTCTATTTCCTTTTCAAAGAAAGCAACACATGAATTAGTAGGAAGAATTTCCTGAGTGTTGCTACTCTTATTTAAAAAAAAAAAAAGTGCCACTCTATTAGAGCTAAACGCACTTTGAATATATTTCACGCGTATAATATTGTATTTGATAGAAATTTTATTTAAAAGAAATAGAATTTTTCAAATTCTTTTTCGGGGGGTTGTGGAATTTATATTATATATATTTGTATATATATGTAATATACAGTCGTGGTCACACAATTAAGCCATTCGAACTTATGAAATTATTATCAAGAATAACCCAGCAAAAAAAAATGGTAGTCATTCTGTGACTATAACTTCTTTCATTGCTTCCTGAACTTCAGTTGACATTCTTTTATGATTTGTTGGTGTTATTTTAAGGCACTTCCAAAAAAAAATTCATGTGTTCATATTTCAAATGCAGTGATCTGGATATAAACCCGATGCATTTATTAAAATATCACTCTTCATTACTTCTATAACTAGTATATCGCATATTTTTTTTTTTGGAATCTAAAGCATTTATTTAAATTGAGAAAATAGTTCTGATGAACTTTTTTAATTTTTTTATTAAATCATTTTTTATATTTTAGTTTAAAATTTCATGAGGGTTAGAATTTATGCAGTTTTGCAATTTTTATAAAAGTTTTGAAAAATCAAGAAAAACAAATTTATTTTTTTACCTTTAATTGCATTTTTTCAGCCTTAAATATTTATGACGACGCAATCTGTGCATTTTTGCATTATGTATTTTATTTAACACTACATCATTTCCAGTTTTAATTCAGAATTTACCAAAATAATTTTTAAATTGTGCAAAAATTATTTAAAATTGTTCAAAAATATTTTAAAATTGTCTAAAAGTGTTTCCAAATTGTACAGCCAGTTTTAAATTATCCAAAAATATTTTAAAATTTGTCTAAAAATGCATTAAAATTTTTTAAAAATGTTACAAAAATGATTTTTCACTAATGCATAATTATTTATTTGTTTTAATAAAAAGTATTTGTAAATCGATGCATTAATTTCGCTTCTTTAAACTTATTTTTCTACATTCTTATGTATTAAATTTTCATCAAAGCTTAAATACCACAAAGTATATGAACATTTTCCACTAATGCATCAGAATATCTAATCATTGTATTATCATTGCTTCCTTACAGTAAAGTATGAGTAATGCTAGTAGCTTCATTTGAATACTTCCATCCTATGACACGCTAATGTTAAATTCATTGATGAAACCATTAGAAAAGAAGTGATGCCTTTGCCATAGTAGTGATGCTTTTATTGCTTCTTTGGCAGCTTCATTTTTGCTGGGAAATATTATATTTTTTTAGGCATACAAAAATTAAGTTTTATTTATTTGTCAAAAATCTTATAAACTAAATTTAACATAAATAGAAAAACAAAAAGAATTCACGATTACTTAACTGCTTTTTTTTTTAAATTAATATCGTTTTAATTAATGGTATTTTTTATCTTTTAATAATTGGTGGGATATCATTTTTGACGTATTAATGCCTTTATCATTGTTTTGACAATTTTACAACACTCATCACTGGGATACGAGTATTATACCATTTTTTATAAATAATCTCCTACAGATCTTTTACAATTGTAGGTTTTATGATTCCCCATATGTTCTCGATTTTATTCGTATACACTCAGAGAAAAAAAAACATGGTTGGGGTAATCATATTCGAAGAGCATCATATATTTTTGGGATTATTATTGTGCCAACCATAGTCGTATTATAATATAGTTATAAGATTATGATAATAAAATAACCATAATTTTACCATAATATGGTCCCTACAGTTATATTATTTTAAAAACTATAAAAAAAGTTCTTAAAATTTAAGAATATTTTAAAAAAGAAATGTTCTTCCTAATGAAGAAATTTTAAGGACTTTTTCCAGAAAACTTCTTTGATTCCATGGACTTTTTTTTGAAGAAAAATATTAAAAAAATATATTTTAATTCTAAGAACTTTTTTAATAAAAGAAAAAATATAGATTCTATAAATTTTTTTCTAATAGAAAAATTATTAAATTCTTAGTACATTTTAAATATTTTTTTATATAGGCCTTAAAGTCTCAGAAATTTTCTTTTAGAAAAAGTCTTTAGAATCTAAAAATATTTCTAACAGTAAAAGTTCTTAAAATCTAAGTATTTTTCATGATGAAAAGTGCTAAGAATTTTAGAATTTAATATTCGAAGAAAGGCCTTAGAATCTAAGTTATTTTTTTAAATATATGAATTTTTATCTAAGAGTTTGAAGAATCTGACAATTTTACTTTCAAGGAAAAGTCCATACAACCTAAAATCAGAAAAGTTTCCAAAAATATTATATTATGTATAAGAAACCTTTTCGTACAAAACAACTCTTGGATTCTACAGGCTTTTTATTATAAAAAATATTTTATTAATATTCTGACCGTACACCCTCAAATATAAAGTATTTTAACAAGAAAATTTCGAAAATCTTTTTTTTTTTTTTTTGGCCGAACGTAGGGGTCGCCATTTTATATTTTTCGTTATATCTTCGTTATTTACCGTCCGATCTTAAAATGTTGTATATCAATGTTTCTTGTCTCGCGGAGGCCGATGTTTTCCTCGAAGGAGCCATTGACCTCAAGTAACCCGTTCTAGTATTAACCCACGAGATCTCAGTTGCTACCACCTTAATGTACTACCCTAATATTTTAAAATAAAAGCTCGCAAAAAAGCAATAAACTTTTGCTAGTAAAGAATTCAAATAATTCCAGCGGAACTATTATTTTATTTATTTTTTTTTTAATTTTTATGTTGCCGAATGTAGGGCAACATAACATAACTATCATTTTACAAAATGATAGTATATTTACAATAGAGGTCCACGGCACGCAGCATTACTTAATAAATTTTTGGTGGATTTCTCTGAAATTTATAATGCATATGGAAAACTAAATTATCTATGGATGCGCGTGGGAGCTCTTGATAGGTCAAATACTTTTTGACTTAGAGCTGTTTCTTTACGAGTATAAAAAATAGATATTTTGACTTTAACACTTCGCTGTTTTGTCAAAAATTAATATACCCAAAAACTCATACGCTTTTCTTTAGATAATTTAGTTTTCTATATAAAGTGTATGTTTCAGAGCGATCCACCTAAAATTGGTTAAATTATGCTGAGTGCCGTGGATCACTTATAAAATAACACAAATTTTAATCAATCATATTTTGACGTGATTCAAGTTGGCTGTATTTTTGGCGGCTGTCAAGTTTAGAAAAAATGTGCCCCAGAAGATTCATGTACTACATGAACAAAACGATCGGTGTTTTGAGAATGACACGGATAAGCTGTACATGAATCTTCTATGGCGGTCACCGATGAGCAACTAAATTATCTAGAGAAAAGGAAGTTTTTATTTATAGGCTTTTTACATAGGTGTTACCCCTTAATTAGTATAAAAGGGTGCTTGGTATCATTGCGACAAAAACATTGATATATAACCCTTTAAGATCCGACTGTAAATACAGAAGTTATGACAAAAAAATAAAAATGCCCTACATTCGGCAACATAAAAAATTTAAAAAAAAAATAAAATAATAGTTCCGCTGGAATTATTGGAATCCTTTACTAGCAAAAGTTTATTGCTTTTTTGCGAGCTTTCATTTTAAAATATTAGGGTAGTACATTAAGGTGGTAGCAACTGAGATCTGGTGGGTTAATACTAGAACGGGTTACTTGAGGTCAATGGCTCCTTCGAGAAAAACATCGGCCTTCGCGAGACAAAAAACATTGCTATACAACACTTTAAGATCGGACGGTAAATGGCGAAGATATAACGAAAAATATAAAATGGCGACCCCTACGTTCGGCAAAAAAAAAAATATTTTCGAAATTTTCTTGTTAAAATACTTTATATTAGAGGGTGTACGGTGAACTTTTTTTTTGAGGTACGGTCTAATGCTCATATATTATTATGATCATATACGTCCATATACCCTCAAATTTCGGATCCGAAGATATATGATCATATATGAGATAATGTATGGTCATATATTGAATAATGTATGGACGTATATGACCATGTATGCCCATGTATGATCATATACAGGCCCATGTATGATCATGTATGCTCATATATATTTCGATTTTTAGATGGGTTATTTTTTTTTTTAAAAAAAAAATTAAAATATATAAAATCTTTATATAGAATCTTTTTGGCAATGAATTTTTTAAACCATTAATTGATAAGTGTAAATTATAATATAATTTGTCTAAGGCATTTTCGCAAATAAAATCCCCCAGGTGAAAATGATAATTTTACATGGGCGATTGAACTGATACATGGGCGACTGAACTGTAACAATTTTTTTTTATGAAAGATAATATTATGACTGTTATTTTCAGTCTTGTTTTATTTGATTTATAATTATGCATAATTATAATTATGCACCAGCATTTTATAGTTCCATAATTATTTTTTTTTTCATAGTCCGAATTTTTGTTATCACTGAATGCTTACAGCCAATCATGTTATAAAAAGGTGGCAATTGTGAAATCAAAAAGTATTTACTATAATAATGATGGTAGCGACTATACTGATAATAAGATAACTTGATTGTGACAAACATACCCGAATGCAGCAAGCATAATATAGTTGCAGTGATCATGTTGCAACCATGTCTTTTCTCTGCGTGTATGGGATTGTGCCGCTTGAGAACATTAATGTGATTCCTCTCCAGCCAAGACTGGACGACCCGAGACTTATGATTCAGGTCGTTATATTGTTGGAATATCCATGCTAGTGACAAATCGTCATCATAATCACTATCCAGATTATTTTCTAAGATACTCTTATGCATCTCTACTATCATTTTTCCGTAAATTTTCACCATCGGATCAACTCCTGATGAGGTTAAGCATCTTGATAACATCATTTTCTGGACAATTTGCATGTGGTCCGACATCATTACCAAGAACATTAAACTTAGATTCATCGCTCTAAACAATCAATTTCAACAAAGTTTTAGCCACAGTGGAGATATTTTTTTTGGGAACTCCAAAACCTGCTTAATATATTATTTTTTTTGACACATTCGGCTTTCGTCTTGCTATGCGACCATATACATTATTGTATTCTGACATGGAGTCAGCTAGACCTTATTTGCGTAGATGTAAAGAAAGAGTAATTTGTACTCATTCTGATCATTAACCTGTCTGCGGATAAAGACGTTTTTCTGGGTTTTTTTCAATGACTATTTTTTCACAAGATAATTAAAGTGATGTTAGCACATTAGCCTCGGAACCAAAATTTTGGAAGCATTTCCAAATGAGTTTTCTCTCTGCAGTCATTTTTTAATCAAATATTTATTTTTCTGAGCTTAATTACATACTTAAACTTAAGTGACTTAATTATGTGTCCTCTTAAGATTCAATGTTCTAAGACTTACCGATTGCTAGTTTAAACATTTCGATATCAAGCGCTCAATTTTTTTATGTTTAAAATGAATACTAATACGGGAATATATTTATTTAATATGTTTGAAATGAACCAAAAGTCAAGGAACCCCTATAAATGTACTCAGAAAAAAATGTTAGTACAATGACTTAATTGTGTGACCACGACTGTATATGTGGAGTAAGAGTACTACACATAACTGTCTTACAGTATTGTTATAACTACCATCAAGTTTTATTTTTTTAATGATTTTCTTTTACTATAACAGACCTTTGCATAAAAAATATTTAACTTTTTTTGTTGTTATTGAAAGGAAAATATATATATATATGTATATATATATTTTTTTTTTAAATATATAAAAATCGTGGGTTGTTGTACACACAGAAAAAAATCATTGTAAAATCAATTAAAACACGATTATTTTAACAGTTTTTAATAATGATTTTGCTTCATTAGCGTTTCCTGTTAATTTAACATGATTTTACAATAAAACAAAAATTTTTTTTTTTTCAAATAAAAACAATTAAAAATAATGTAAAATTTACATTTTTGTTCCAGTAAAATTTAAGGGATTATCATGTAAAAATTATGTTTAAGTCCTTTGAAATCAACAGTAAAAAATGTAAAAATAATAAGAATTTCATGTTAAATCAACACGAATTTCATTTAAAATTTACTTTTAAATCATTTAAAATTAAAATGATGATCATATAGAAAAAAAATAAATTTCATGTTAGTTTGAAATGATTAATTTGGAAAAGATATAAGGTTCTTTTTTAAAAATTATTTCATCCTTTAACTTGCCTACTGCATAGATTGGAAATGATAATCAAAGTTGCGAGTTTCAACTTCATAACATAGAACATAAATTTTAGAATAACCACACTTCATTTACTGTAAAGAAGGTGTCTTTTGTCTGGATGCAGTAGCTCGAAGTCTATATTAATCCTACAAAGTAGTATTCAAAAAAGATTAGAAAATTTAAATAAATTCTTGTAGTTAATTAGGTAAAATAAAATACGTACTCTTATTTCAAAAGAAAAGTTTTCAATTATTTCATCTACTATTGCTGGCAAATCTTTTGGCGATAATTTTACATTGCGATAAAAAATGTCTTCCAATAATGACAATTTTTTTCACAAAAACATGTAATGGATTTTCATTTAAGGCTGTCTTTTAAAATAAGTTAAAAACTCTAAAAAAATAACAACAATTAATGGTTACAAAAAAGCAAAAAAGTGATTTCTTAGTTTGCCTTCGATAGCTTGGAACCCCCATCTGATGTGCAAAAGGATGAATTTGGAGTGTTTGTTGTGCTAACATTAGATTGATTTTGTAACCAAGAGACTACTTTATTGTCATTCGATTCAGACAAGGTATCGTCATCAATACATACAATACTGTAACATAGCAAACTTATGGAAAAGTTAGGCAAAAATAAACAAATAGATTATTTAAAATTCTTTCGTCTTTACCTCACTTTTTCTCCAAATAAATATTTTTTTTAGGAAACAGGCACGAAGGTGGTCCTTTATGTCCTCTTTCGATAAGTATTTTAGGCATTCAAATGTTATTTCAGCGCCTAAGCAATAATTTAGTATTTGTTAGAAAATAAACAAAAATAGATAAATAGATACTTACTTCTCAAATAAGACTTTACTTCATTTACAATAAGTCAAACGTTTTCAACAGCTCGTCTAATTGGGAATTTTGATTTGTATTTTTAAACACTGGAATATTTAAAATTAAATTTCCTTCTACATCGCTCTCGAAATTAATGGTTTCTTTAAGAGACACAAGGTTTTGTAACAGACTTTCTAAATTCTTATTATTATTGTTATTATATTTTTTAGAATAAAATTCACTCACTTTGTTAAGCACACAACAATAATTACAATAATACTGCTTGTAGCGGTACTTTATGCATTTTTTTATTAGTTTACATGAATTAATTTAATTTTTACATTTTTCGTGTTGTTTTTACACTGCTTAGTTATTATTTTAATTTGATTTTAGTTTTCATTTTACAATGGTTAGTATTGTTTTTAACCAAACTAAAGTAAATTTTACTTGAAAAACTTTAATTTTTACTACAAAACTACAATTTTAAAATTTAACATTGACCATTGTTATTTTTACATTGAAAAAGGTAAAAATTAATATGTACAATTTTATTTTTACGTTTACAATTTAAAATTAACATGTTTAACTGTTATTTTTATATGAAACAACGTAAATATTAAATTAATTAATTTTTTTTATGCAGAAATTTACAATAACTTGAAATTAACATTTTTTTATGTTGATTTTACATTGGGGTTTTTTTTCTGTGTGTATTAAAGAAGCTTAAAAATCAATCATGTATATAAATACCCAGCTAAATAAGGACTGGGAAAGAAGTAGTAACAACACTACATCCCAGCAAAATAAGAGCTGAGGAAGAAGTAGTTAAACACTACTTCTACTGAACCCGAAGTTCTGAAAATTTCGGTGAATCATTAATGACTTTAACATTGGCGTGTCATTGGGAGGAAGTAATTTGTTTCGGTGCTATGAAAAATCGATGAGCAGATGGACTTTTTCATTAGTTTACGGAAGTTGTTCAATATAGGACTACAAAAAAATATAGGGAGTGGCTTTTTTTTAAGTTAAAAATGTCATTTTAAACACGCCAAGAATTATTATTCCGACCAGGACAAAGTGAATATCACTGGTATGCAAAATATGTTTTCAATAAGGCATTTAATGACTGCAGGAATTAACCATTTATGGACCAACCAAATAATAATTTGTATTCCCTATATTTAAAAACTTCCGTAAACTAATGAAAAAGTCCATCTGATCATCGATTTTTCATAGCACCGAAACAAACTACTTCCTTCCAATGACACGCCAATGGTAAAATCATTAATGATTCACCGAAATTTTCACAACTTCGGGTTCAGTAGATGTAGTGTTTAACTACTTCTTCCTCAGCTCTTATTTTGCTGGGGAACAAATGTTTAAAAAATTTAAAAAATATATTTTTTTTGTTTTTATTTTAAATGGAACGGAAAACTTATTTTATTAAACTACAAATATAAAACATAATATTCTGAGTGTATCAATAGAAAATGTAAACAATTTATTATATTAAAAATTGCAAAAATTGCAAAGAAAGTAACTTAACAAATAGGTCCCGATTACGTAATATTCCGTTTTAATATACCCAACAGTCATACTCGCAACAGCAACAACAAATGTGACAGCTATTCCCAATTACTGATGTAATGTTTAAATTTAAATTAAAAATTCATAATTTATGTGAGAACATCAAAAGATCTCATTTTTTACTAAACCCTAAGAATTGCTTTAGATGCAATGAAAAAGGATCATAAAAGAAAACTTTTACCCTATGACACCACTATATAAAAATTATTGGTTTCGATTTAAATTTTAACAACCCCGGAATCAAAATCAATGCACTTTTTCTCTTCTTTTGCTACTTTTTTTGCTGGGTAAGGACTTGTTACTTTATATAAATAAGTGTTAAGATGCTGTGAATCTATGCACTTTTTCATTGGTATTTATGTTAAGATGGGACAAAAAGTTGCTTTATTTATTTGTTAATACTTTGAAAAAATTTTCCTGTTTGGATTTTTTTTTCGAAAGGTGATATACATATGGTACTTATTTAAAAATTTTCCTTTTTTTTTTGCAAAATTATATTTTTTTTTGAAAAGTGGCACTTATTGTATTTACATGGAATGTTTTTCAGAAAAAAAATATATTTTTAATTTTACTAAAATTAAGTTTTTTTTAAAAATGATTTCAATTTAGAAAATTTTTTTTTTCAAATGGGCAAATTAAATTTTCTTTGGGTGGGACCACATCTGTGTGTCAAAACATACCTGTTAAACATTAAAAATAATATAAAAAACTGATTGGAAATAGTGTATTTTTTAAAAAAAAAATCCTTAGGATTTACAAAAGACAAAAGAATTAATTGAATTAACATCATATATGGGTATTTCCACAGAAAGGTCAACCGCTACCAAAATATTAAAGTTGAAGAAAAAAGACTTTTCTGAGAAAATTTAGTTGGTTAATGCATTGGATTTTAAGAATATACCTAATTAAATACATATTACCATTTGTAATTTAAGAAAAGTGGTCTGCAAAGAGCAGCTTTGCTTTTTTTGGTTTTAGCGTTTTTAATTGACATTTTTCCTTGAGTTATTTCTAAGTGTTACATATCATGTCGATTGCACTCTTCTTATAGACTAAATATACCAACAATAAATATTTAAAAACACCACAGTAGAGATCAAGCAAACTCCGAATAACGGTATAATTCAAAGATTCTTTGTACTACATTTTTCTATCCCGTTCGCGACCGAAAATAAGCATTTGTGTTTAGTTCTCCGTGAACGTTGATCGGAATAGTTTGATATTTACAATTCAAAACAAAATAACCGAGATCATTTAAAAAAACCAAACCTAAAACATTTTGATCCATAAATAAACCTAAAAAATGCCTTTGGAATCATTGTCTCGTTCGCGATGTCCCGTTCGCGATTCTAAAAAAAATATTTTAAAAAAATAATAATAAGGATAATAAAAAAAACAAAATGCTAAATAAAATCTTTATATCTCTGCTTTAGTTAAAAAATAATCTCCATTTAATAAACTGACGAAATTCGCAGAGTTTTGAACAAAACCACAAACCGAAAAAAATGACTTACATTTTTTGTCCCGTTCGCGATCGCAAGTTTATCCAAAATATTTGGAGAACGTTCATATTTTATAATTTTCTTTTTGTTCTCAAAAATTGTTCTACTAAAATGCTATTAAATATTTATAAAAAGTTAAAAAAAAATTTGAGTTTTCATATTTTTTTTTTCAAGTTGAGTGCGTACGAATGTCCCGTTCGCGATCCTGGAAATGCCCATATGTAAATTATTTGGGTATGTAAAATATGTTTTCAATATGACCAACCAAATAATTATTTTTTAAGATTATTATTATTATAACATGTTATAAATAAATATTATAATAATATTATAAATATTAAAATAAATACAAATGTATGTACATACATTTTAGAAGTTGTTTAAAATAACTTCTTTGGATGTTCTGAAAAAGGTATTCGTATAGAACAACATTAATTTTATTTTGCTGGGTAGTTCAGAATAATTTTTAAAATAATATTTTGTGATAGTGTAAACAAAATATTAATAAATTTTTTATGTTTTTTATAAATTTTACTTTATTAATGTGTTTTTTTTTCTTTTCAGGCCTGCCTACGGAAGTATTTTTATATTGGCATCAATATCCCTATTTATTTGGTCTGAAATTTTGTAAAGCACGAGCTTATATATCGGAAGCGTAAGTTATTATATGATAAAGACAGTGGAATTGAAAGGGCTTAAATTTATTTTTTTTTAAAATAACTTTTATAAAAATAACTTCATAATAAATACAAATTATATTGCCAAAATCAAACACAAGAGTTAAGTACCAACGATTGATTCTATATACTTCGGACACGTCGATTTCCGTTTTTTCACTAACGGGATAATTTGTTCGCAGAAATCCTTTAAAGTTTAAAATTTTTTTTATACATAACAATTAACAAATAAATCTGCGATTAAAGCAAGTAAATTAAAGTCGGGCATGCCGACCGACTCAAAATGAGCTAGATCCGGAGACCTGCCTTTTGTCAGATCATTGCTTTTCCTCTATTAATCAGAATTAATGACCTGATTATTTTGTGAAATTTCAATCTTGAATTTTTTTTTAAGTTCGAAGTTCGAAATTTGAATATGTTTGTTTAAAAATAACATTCCCAAGAAACATTTTTACGGACTCTCCGGCACGTACGGATTCATGAATGCGGTTCTACTGCACGTTTACGGACCGCAAATACGTATCCGTCAAAGCATGTACGTAAACGGAACATTAACGGTCCGTATAATTGAATTTTCGAAAACAGTACGTTTTGACTCCGTTTTGGTGCATCCGTTTCTGTATCGTCAAATACGGACTTTCTCGAATTTCATTAGTTTTTCTTCCGTTGCTTTTGAATTCGTTTTGGTGTCAACAACGAATAATTGAAACGTGACTGTAATCATTACACGGGTCGCGTGCTACATCATCGTTGTATGCTACATCATTTCGTAAACGCCACTAATTAAACCAAAATTAAAATTTTGTTTTATTTTTCCATGATATTCAATGGGCCATATTCGCAGTGATGGATAAAGATGCTAGTTATGCTGGAGATGAATATTTCTTTTAATTAAATTTTTAAACGTTTTATTTTGTTATTTTTTTTTATAACATATCTTTTTTAATAAATTTAAAGAAAAAAAATATAATTTGTTATTCCAAATTAAAAAATTTATGCTTTTTCATAAATCCGTTTTTTGTTGAAAAACGGTAGGAATACGGATCCATAAACGGTCCGCCATTGACGGACTTTCAACGTACAACTCCGTTTTTCATCCGATATATCCGGTCCGTAAACGGTCCGTAATTGACGGCTTTTAAACAGATTCGAATCAGTTTCGATGTTCATTAAAATCCGAAATTTATTGCAATTTCAATAATATTAAAATTGGTTGCAAAAACTAAGTTTTTATTAAAACAGAACTAATATTCCATTTGTACTGTTAATAATTTATTTAAATGACAAAATCTTTGATAAATTGTTGGTTGTTGGTATTAAAAGTTATATAAAAGATAACATTTTTTCAATATAGATTAGAAAAGCTAATATATTGGATGATGGTGATAGTGTTTTTTTTTTATAAATTTTCTGTTCATATGTAATTAAATTTAAATATTCTGTTGATGGATTTTTATTATTTATGATTTTTTTTATTATTGTGAAATTTTTTCCATTTAATAAAAAATAGTGTTTACTATTCATTAGTAACATTAAAATGATGATCTCTAGCCTGATAAAACTTAAAAATATATAATTAAAAATTATTTAATAACGATAAAATTGTGATGTTTCCGATAGAATTTAAACCAATTTATTTCCTGTGTGTATGAAAATGTATGAAATTCCCGAAATAAATTTCCATTACAGAAGAAATAAATACAGTGAAATATTTAATAACTGGTATAATAAAAATTGGAGCTGGTTAAAATATTTTTGGTAGTAACAAAAATTAAAATTTCCAATAAAACAGTCGAAAATTCGATTTTTTTTATCAAAGGAAAGTCGACTTTCAAGAAGCTGAAAATTTCTACAAAACCTCAGTTAAGCTAAAGTCAATTTATAGAACCCTAGATAGGGGAAGTCCTAATCACGCTAGGTTGATTTCAGGTCTTATCGTTGAATTGTTATTAATATATAATTTTTTTTTACTGTCCCACTGTGCTTATAATTTCGAAAAAAATATTATCTCTTCTTATACTAAAATAATCCTATGTTTCATTCAAATCATATATTTTTGATTATTGCCTAGGATTTTCACAAGAAGTGTACTAGGCGTTGTATGTGTTTTCTAGCCCTTAACAAACTTGTTAAAATTTAAACAATACAACAATAAATGATAAGACTATACAACATTTGTACAAAGAGAAAATCGTTCAATTAAATATTTTAATTTAAACACAAATCTTATTAAAGTAAATATGATTATATTTATAATAAACTTTTTCATATTTACAATGATAACATATGTCAACACTTTAGGTTTTGTTTTCACATTTTAAAAATAAGTATATACATATTTAAATTAAATAGCATACAAACTTAAATTAATTAAATGTGCTTAGAATACAAAATAAAACCCAAGATAATATCGTCGTTATAGTAAAATAGAAAGCTATCCTGCGGGAAAAAATCCTATCCCAGGACACGTCAAATGACCGGTTCAATGTGATAGGGACTGGTCACGGGACCGATCACTTTAACATGGGCTTGTCCTAGGAGGGGGTCAATAGCTCTCTGTGACATGTCGTGACTTTTAAACCGGTCACGTAATAGGTATTTTAGGAACCGGTGCTCTTTTCACCTATCTCGTGATATGTTTTTTCGGAACCAGTTCAGTTTTCACCTATCCCGGGACAGGTAATAACTCTCTTTTTTTAACAGGAAGATACAACACAGACAACACTTATGTCCTTTTTTTTATTTATTTATTTATTATTTTATTTTTTTGTTTTTGTTATAAATTTGTATAAACAACAATAACAATTTATGTACTATTTTGCATATTGTGTAATTTTAATTAATCGTTTTTTTTTTTTTGCTATTTCATTTAATATACAGATCCACCTATGTTTCAGTTTTAACAATAGTAGCATTTTCTGTGGAACGTTATTTAGCTATATGCCATCCCATGATTGTGTATGTTATGAGTGGTTTAAAAAGAGTAATACGTATAATGGCTGTGGTAGGTATAGTGGGCTTTTTAGGGGCTCTACCATTTGGTGTATGGACAAAAATTAATTATTGGGTCTACCCTCCAGGTAAGTAAAAATTGATACTAAAAAAAAAACTAGCAATAACTTTTTTTCTTTAAAATTTCCCAAGGAATAATATGTTTTTTTTTTTTTTAATTTTCGGTTTCTGTTGTTTCAGATCAAACACGAATTGCTGAATCTGCATTTTGTGGTTTTGATCCTCCAGAAAATATACCATTGTTTGAAGTATCATCATTGGTTTTCTTTTTCATACCCATGTGTTTAATATTTTATTGTTATGCTTGTATGGGTGCAAAAATTAGGGCAACACCTACACAACAATTTGGTAAGTTTCATTGAAACATTTTATGAATTTCTACTTAACGAAAAAAAATATATATTAACATTTTTTATTATTATATTTCTTTTATACTTTCAGGTGTACAACAGGGCTCAGTGCATGGTGAATCATATCATCTTCATCAGTCACGTAAAGCAATAATTAGAATGCTAGGTAAGTTATCAAAGAACAAAAATATCATTAGCTTAGCGTAAAAAGTTACCAAGTCCACATTTTATCAAAACGTAAATTTTAATGTGACATGATAGAAAAAGTACAAATATGTAATTTACAGTAAAAAATTTGTAAAAATTTTTCGTTCCTATTTATTGTTATGCTGTGATGTGCAGAGGGGGGCTAAGTCTAATATACCTATTTAAGTTAAATTGTTTAATTGTACTAAATATGATTGAAGGTAGTTGATTAATTGCAATTACAATTTTGTAAAACTATTTATTTGTAAACCCATTTTCAACGGATAAATAAAAAAATATCCAAAAATTTAAGTAATCTTAAAAAAAAAACACTAAAGCCAGCACCCAGTTTCTGTATCTGATACGAGAAGTTTTCTCATCGACAAATTCATAGTCACCCTACTTTAAACAGGCTAAGTTATTAAATGATAAAGTTGATGGCATTTTTACTGAACATTTTTAAGAGTTTTTAAATTTTTTAAAGCTGTGTAACCATTTAATTTTGTAAAATTTCTTGTTAGATACACCCAGGAAGCAACCATTAATTTAGTGAATATATTAGAATTTTGGTACAATCTATCAAATTTATTAAAAAATTGTCGATATTCAAAAGTGGTAACCACAAGTTCGGTTATTCTGATCAAATATATCATTAAATTAATGATTGGTATTGATAAACAAATTTTATACTAACATTTCTTTCCTAACAAATTGTTTAAATTCAAAATTAGCAATCAAAATTTATAAGTGTTTGTGGTGTAGTGGGTAGAGAGGTAGCTCAGTACTGCGAATTTCCGAGTTCAAATTAAGGAAAAGGCAAACATTTAAATTTTTTTTTTAATTTAAATATAATATTCAAATGTTTAAATGGCAAATATATCAACGAAAATTAAAGTTATTTGTGGTACAGTAAGCAAGAGTGTGAACTATGAATCTAATTGCCCAGGTTCGATAACGGAAAAATATAAAAATAATTTTTTTTTTTTAAATGAATTTTTGTGAAACGTAATAATATTTGTGTGGAATATAAATATTAAATTGGTTGCCAAGAACTACTGGAAAAAATTGATATAAACTTTAAAAAAGTAGAAAAAACGAAAAATTCGTCATTTTGTAATCAATTTAGATTCGAACAAAAAAAAAAATTCGAAAAATACGGGAATTTTCGTTTTGTCTCCTCTATCACATATTAAAGTGAAATCGCTTGTAAGCCATCAAAAAACAAGATAAAAATTAAAGTCAAACATACCAACTATGTTATATGATATTTCTCAGCGCAATAGGGACAAAAATCGGCACAAAGTCATTATTCCCTATACCACACAGTGTGGTATAGTGCGTTTAAAAATTTCAAATTCAGATTTCTACAATATCTAAACATATTGTGATTCCGGAATATATACTATATCTTATAGGTCAGAAATTTTTGTTTCTAAATTGGTTCGTCATGTAAATATCGGTTCTGAAACTTCATTCGTCAAGCTTTTAGCTTCCTACCCAGCAAAAACAGACATTACCAAGTAATTAAGAAAGTAAGTAGCACACAAATGATTTACTAGTTACCAGGCTATTTACTCGCTAAATTACTTTTGTTCGCGATGTCCCAAAATTCATGAGTGGTCATTACCCTCTCGCTTATAAAAAAAGTGAGAATAAGAATTACCAGTATGGTTACTCATAGTGAAGAAATAAGTGGTTACCTACAATAGCAAAGTAAGTAGTTGTTCTTAATAAAACAATAGTGTATCTTAATCAAGTAAAATTTTCTTACTTAAAGAAATCGACAAAAATAATTTGTATTTAAATTATAAAAATCTTTAACATATCTACTTTTTGAACTCAAAAATTTGAGTTCATAATTTAATGCTATTTCTCGTAGAGACTTTAAAATATTAAAATTTATAAAAGTCTATTTAATAGCAGATAATTTTCTAATTTGTTGTAGTTTTTCAAAACAAATAAATAAACATAATAGTAAAAAAACAACTAACAGTAAATCATTATTTTTCGTGTGCATATAAGTACTCCTTTCGCACATTATCAGTAGGTCATTACTTTGTTGTTTAAAGTAATGAAAAAGGTTACGACCTATCATTACATGGCAATCCACACAGTAGCGACCTGTCATTACCATGTTTTTGCTGGGTAGCTAAGCCCCTGGTGCCCATAAATTTTGGCTCTATATTTTCTGAGATAAATCCAAAAAAGCGATTGTAATTTTTTTAGGGGTTGGGGGATGTTTTAAAACTTAATTTGTCAAACTTTGGGCAGTCTAGTCTATGAGTTCTTCTTTCCGAATTTTTACAGTTTATTGAGCAATTTTATGCCAAAGGAAAAAATCACAAAAGTGAAATGCAATTTTTGTAATTTTTTTAATTTTTCAGCCTTCGATACCTTGTACAAAAAATTAATCAGGAAAACTGAAGCAGGTTTATTTCTCAGAACGAACAATATCTGTTTGTGAATAAAATTTTATAGCTCCCGTGTAAGAAACTGCTTAAAATCTTCGGTTTGATAACAAATTTTAAGACCAATACGTTTACGCTCAGATAGTTATCTTTCCATGGCTATTGAGTCAAAACGTGGACCGATTTTAAGTATTTTCAATATGGGTTGTCTCTGGAAAAATACAAACTTATGTAGCAAATTTCATCCACTTATCTTCAGAATTGCGACCTGTAGTTTTATTACAAGTGTAGTTCAATTTTAATGAAGACAGACTTACAAACGCTCAGACGGACAATAAATAATGCCAAGAAAATTTGAAAATAACACACAAAGCAACATTAATTTTGTTGTTGTTCTTGTTGTTTTGTGTGTAATTTTCATATTTCATGTCATTTTTATTGCATTTGAAGACACCAGGTTAAGTCAATTAATAATATTATGATTCCTTTGTGTAGCTATAAATGCTAAAATGAAGAGTGTTTTATATAAAATACACAAGCAACATATTTCTGAGCGTTTATAAATTATGACTGAAATGATACTAAAATATGATAATTTTCAGAGCGCTTAAATTTTGGAGTCATAAATCAAACATAATTAAGACTTATTTTTAAACATTATATGTGTTGTATCAAATGAAAATACGATTTTAAGGGAAGCATTAGAGGAATTGTTCTCTTTAATATAAAAATAATGTATAAGAAATTTGATTATAAACGGGCGGAAAAAGTCTCGCCTGATATTAATTGAAAATTTCGTTAGGGTATCCAAGTTACTACAAATTTTCCAGGACCTTATTGCGTCAAAGAACACTTGATTATTAAATTTAGTAACAAATTTAAATTATTTTTTATATTCTATATTTTTTATGCATGTTGGAGAATTTTATAAAAGCGACTGGCGAATAAAATATTTTGTCACATTTTTTTCACCAGACGCTTAGGGATAAGTAACCCAGCAAAAAAAAAATGGTAGTCATTCTGTGACTATAACTTCTTTGATTGTTTCCTAAACTTCAGTTGGCATTCTTTTATGAATTTTTTGGTGTTATTCTAAGGCACTTCCAAAAGCATTCATGTGTTCATATTTCAAATGGATATAAACCCGACGCATATCTTAAAAAATCACTCTTCATTACTTCTAAAGCATAAGTTGTAGTATATCGTATATTTTTTTGAATCTTAAGCATTTATTCAAATTGAAAAAATAGTTCTGATGAACTTTTTTAATTTTTTTATTAAATCATTTTTTATATTTTGGTTTAAAATTTTATGAGGGTTAGAATTTATGCAGTTTTGCAATTTTTAATAAAAGTTTTGAAAAATCAAGCAAAACAGATTTTTTTTTAACCTTTAATTGAAACTAGCTGGCCTGTCATTTGCATTTTTTTCAGCCTTAAATATTTATGACGACGCAATCTGTGCATTTTTGCATTATGTTTATTATTTAACACTACATATATCATTTCCCGTTTTAATTCAGAATTTACCAAAATAATTTTAAAATTGTGTAAAAATTATTTCAAATTGTCCAAAAATTTTTAAAAATTGTGCAAAATTATTTAAAGTTGTTCAAAAATATTTTAAAATTTTCTAAAAATGTTTCAAAATTGTAAAGCCAGATTTTTAATTATCCAAAAATATTTTAAAATTTGTCTAAAAATGCATTAAAATTTTTGAAAAATGTTTCAAAAATGCTTTTTCACTAATGCAAAATTATTTATTTGTTTTAATAAAGAGAATTTGTATATCGATGCATAAATTTCGCTTCTTTAAACTTGTTTTTCGGCATTCTTATAAATTAAATTTTCATCAAAGCTTAAATATTACAAAGTATATGAACATTTTCCACTCAAGCATCAGAATATCTAATCATTGCATCGTCATTGCTTCCTTAGAGTAAGTATGAGTAGTGCTAGTAGCTAAATTTGAATACTTCCATTCTATGACACGCTAATGTTAAATTCATTGATGAAACCATCAGAAAAGAAGTGATGCCTTTGCCATAGTAGTGATGCTTTTATTGCTTCTTTGGCAGCTTCATTTTTGCTGGGTAATACTTTATATTCACTTTAAAAAAATTCTTCACCACAATAATTGTTTTTCAGTCGCAATTTTTTTTTCACTTTAGTAACTCAGAAGTTTTGAATGACTGATAAATGTAAAAAACTGTACAAAAGAAAAAGAGATTACTTAAATTCATGTTATTATAAAAAATTAGAATCTTTCTTAAAAAGTAGAAACATGGTCTGTCAAAATAATAACACTGCTCATATTCAGTGGAAAGTAAATAAAAAAAAAATGGAATTTATTTGTAATAGTTTTCTGCTGAACGATCCTTAGATATTGGCACACAATAGTATTTAGTTGCGTTTCCCTTGTTGGATATAACGGCTGAGCATCATCTTCCCAAGAAGTTAACCAAATGCTGGCACCTTTCCATGAGAATGGAAAAGCAGGCCTATTCAATTGTACTCCACAGATCATTATTATTGGTCGCTTTGATTTTAGATACTTTCTTTTTTACATCAGCCCATAAGTTTTCAATAGGTTCGGATGTCCTGAAACCTTTTTTAGCTTTTTTACTGGTGTTGCATAATGCAAATCAATGGCAATTCCTCGGATGCATACGGGAGCATGACTTTTTCGACTATTCTGACGTGTTCGGATGAAGCCATGGTGGTATTTATACGGTGAATAGGCCCAACTCTATGGTACAAACAACATTCCCACACCATGATCTTTTCATAGACTATGAGCTTTAAGGTTATGTTCTCTTAGTCTCCGGAATATAGTTTCAGTGCTTATCTGCAGATTTAATTCGTTTTACACTTCTACAGCCGATATAAATGATGCTTTTTGATTTGCCGGACTATGCGATTGATCATTAAAGGTGGAGTGACCGTTTTTCTTCCACGTTTTTCGGCTTTGAATTAGTAGGTTATTGCGTTTTTCTTAATTTTATTTGAACAGCCAATAATATCTCCTACTTGGGGGTACGTTTTTTCTTCCGAAATTAGTTTTTTAATGGAATCATGTTTCTCAACAGTACAGTGCTTAGCATGACCCAATGTTTACAATATAATGCCAATGTTTTTAAATTTTAATGTAAATATTATTGACACAAATTACTAATAAGCGTTTTTTACAGAACTTAGAAAATTGGTGCTATTATTTTGACAGGTTTTTTACGACTTTTTATGCTGTTTTCCATGTTTCTGAAAATGCACTCTTTAGTTTAGCTGAAAATTATTTACTCACTGTGATCACATAAAAAAATATTAGTAACAGAACTGCAAGTTACAGACAAAAATAAATATGCAAAAAAACAGAATTGCCAAATATGGTATATATACGAGGGCGGATAAATAAGCCCGTGACTTTTCGAACTTCCCACGTAGTTATATGAAATGCAACACTGCTCCCATCCAGTACCACCTGTTAATAGACTACTGTCTAATTTTGAGCAAGTTCCGTCATTTACTTTGCGTTTAAGAGATGTTCAAAACATACAACCTCGTGGATTTTTTTAAAAATGGAAAAAAGTGAATTTCGAGTGCTCAAAAACCGTCAATCAAACCAAGGAAAAGCTTGATAAATACATACTATGGGGACTCTGCACCATCGATTTCAATGGTAAAAAAAAGTGGTTTACTGACTCGTTGTGGTCGCACAAGTACAAATGACGCTGAACGTTCTGGACGGTCAAAAATGTCGAAAAAAAACACGATATGGTGTTGGCCGATCGAAGAGTAAAAGTGCGTGAGATTGTTGATGCCATAGGCATTTCATATGGCAGTGTGTTTTCGATTTTAAATGATCAGTTGGATTTAAGGAAGCTGTCTGCAAGATGGGTGCTGCGTTTGCTCTCAATTGAGTATAATGCACGGGTGCCCACGTATGTAGTCTCAATGGCAGAATTCCATGAATTGGGCTACGAATTGGTACCTCATCCGCCATATTCTCCGGATTTAGCCCCCAGTGACTATTTCCAAACCTAAAGAAGTGGATCGGTGGAAAGATATTTAGCTCGAACAATGAAATTATTGATCAAACAAATGCCTATTTTATGGACCTGGAAAAATCCTATTTTTTGGAAGGGATACAAAAATTAGAGAAACGTTGGACTAAGTGTAAAAGAAAATTATGTTGAAAAATATTTTTTTTTTTTCGCAAAAAAAACTGTGTCATTCAAAAAGTCACGGAATTATTGATCCGCACTCGTATTATGGTGGTTATTTTATTTAGGCAGTAACTGTACCTCTTCAAAATTATTAGATATTTTATTTCTAGATTTGCTAAATTTTTAAAATGAAAACAATTAAAAAATATACAAAAAAAAAGTACTATTTTTAATGAATCTGGAGGAGGGAGGGTATAACAAATTTGGAAAAGCTAATTTAATTACATAAATTTAACATATTGTGTCATGTTGTCAAATGGTATGTGGGGATGTTTAAAGCTTTAACAAGAAACAGTATTATGCCCGTAATCGCAATAGAAAGAAAGGGCTACCTTTCTGCCTAACTTAATTTAATTTACAGCTTTTAAATAAAAATTTAAGGATTGCACTTTAAGTATTTAATAAGTACATCAAGGAGAAAAAGATAATAATATTACACATTGTTGGCCTCTTTTAATTTATAAATGACAGGAATTTAATTGGATCAGATTTGGAGAAAAATGGGATTTTTACCATAATTTAGTCCATTCGTTAAAATTTGTTTACTATTTCTGAGTTCTAACAAACAAATTTCAGATTTTTTTGGCCTCAGTTATAGCAATTATTTTCTGAAAATTTCACCGTTATCGCATAACGTTCTTCAAATCCCGCCAAGGTCGAAAGTCCAATTTAGGGATATCTTAAGATTTTCATAATAATATTTGACTTGATAATTCTCTGAAGTCTAAAATTTATATTTTTAAAGAAATTAAATTGGGGTTAAAAATGATTTAACATTTTTTTAATGTTTTAATACAAGTATCTGCATAATTAACTTAAAAAACATTTAATTATGGATTTTTAAGCAGAAAATGTCGAAATTAATCCTTTAATATACTTGGAGTCTAAGTGACCAGACATTTTGAAAACGTTAAAATACACAGTTTGGTAAAATATCTGCCTAAGAAACTTAAAAACATTTTGGTTATTCATTTCCAGAAGAAAACGGTGAAATTAACACCTTTAATTTAATTTTAATTTTATTAAATTTTTCTTCTTAAAAAACTGAAATTTAAAGACTTTAAGTTTAGTATGCAAATAATTTTTTAAAGCTAAAAATTTCCGTTTTTAAATTTACTCTTCAAAAATAAAAATTTAATAAAAATCTTAAGTTAACTCTCTGTTATGCTCTATCCATTTAAAAATACACAACACTTAATAGCATCACTTGCCAACATTCTACAGAAAGTCATGAAGTGTCATATAACAATCAAAAACATGTGCCGCAACACCAATAAAATTCGCCATGATAAATGTAAGAAGAAACGACAACAACGCTAAATACGATAGCAGCTACGACAGCCATCATCGTCAAAAAAAAACCAATATGGTTTTATAAAATTAATGTCTAGGAGGCAGCAATAGAAATTCACAACATATTATTTCACAGTGAAACAAAATTTTACTTTTGTTAACATTCGATATATACAAAAGAAATAAATCTAAGGAATTCTAAAATTGTGGCCAGTTTTAAAGTCAGCACTATGCCACAAGTCATAGGATCTGTCAAAAAACGAGTCAGATAGTAAAATCCTATGGTCTAAATTTATTTTATCTGATACGTACAGAAAATCCAATTACAAATTTTGACAAATTGATTTTTTCGTTTTTTAAAACATTTCATAAAATTAAGAGAATTAAATAGGACACTCAAAGAAAGACAATGTAATCGAAAATTTCCTTCAAAATAATTTATAAATTGTCCTCAATTTAAGAAAAATTTTATTAAAACTTAGAAAAATTATCTTAAAAAGAATAAAAATTCCTACGTTTGAGGAAAAACGAAATAGTTTATATACTCAGAAATAGTTCATATTTTTCCTAAGTAATATTTCTTGATTTTAGGAAAAAAAGAAGTCAATTAAATAAAAATGTATTAATTTTATGAAAAAAAACATCTTAGTTTTAAGAAATTTGCATACTCAAATGTAATAAAATTAAGGTTAGTTCAAAAAAAAAAAAAAAAAAAATTACATAATTTACTCCCATTTAGTTCAAAAAATGTGTCTGACTTAAATCGAGAAAGTACTTGGACTTAATATGTGTTCATTTTTTTTACTCGCGAGTGGTGAAATCAACTAAATTTTAGAAAGCCATTTCCAAATTCAGTTTTTAAGTATACCACTTTCTAATTTTGAAGAATTGTTTTCTAAAAATTAGTTCAGACAATTAAAAACAAAATGTAATAAATTTTTACTTGATTTTAGAAACTGATGACCTATTTCTAGGAAAATTTTCATCCAACCTAGTTCAGATAAATTTTAATAAAATATTCTTTTTTCAAGTAAAAGTTTTCTAATTTTTAAAAAATAATAAAATTTGGTATAGGACTTTTTTGTCGGAAAACGTTTAAATTATTTTCAATATTCTATGCCAAAAAAAAACAATTTAAAACAAACTTGTTAGTAGTAAAAATAACCATTTAAAAAAATTATCGTCCAAAAATAGCCACATGCTTATCTCTAATCTTAACAGTCTTTAAAATTGAATATTTTTGTTCAAAATTTTGTTAGCAAAGGGTAAAAAATTTCTAATTTGCGCTTATATGTAATAAATTTGTTTGTTGACTACAATGCAAAATATCGCAGGCACATTTTATCATTATGGCATAATGGCTTTCCTATAATTGACATAGCGCTTATTAAACTTTATATTTATCGAACTATTTTTTTTTTCACTATATAATAAAAAAGTTTAAATTTTTATATGTCAAATAAAGTTTAAGCTAAAAATCCCTTAAAATAAACTTATGACATTTTCTCAATTTCCAATAATAACAAGACATTTAACTGTGATATTTTGAACAATTTCCTTTAATTAGTTAATTTAAGAAGACAAAAGACCCCCAGTGTTTCTTAGCCATAGATGCCGTGTGTCACGTAGGGCGTCCCTTTTTGTAGTTCTCTCAAGCAGAACCATTAATTAACTACGAAAAGGATCTGGCTTTGTCACAATTTATTAAGTTTCAGCATATCCTGCAGTACATTGTTTTTAAATTTGTTTACCTTTTTGCTTATGAAATTTAATTTATATTTTAAATACATGAATTTAGTATAATTCAATTTAATTTTAAGACAAAAATGTATAGCAAAAAGCTTGTTAAGAGCGGTGTCCTCACAAAGCGGAAGTCCTCCGAAAGTGGGAAAATTCTTACTCAATGAGTGTAAAGTACTTTGAAATATATGGTAAAATATATAACCTTTACTATAGAAACAGTTTCATATTTATTAGAAAATTTTTATAAAATTTAAGGATAATTTTCACTTTAAAGAAGTGCTATTTAACTTGATGTTAGAAAATATTTTCTTATTTTTAGGGAGTTAAGTCCTAGTTTTAAGTAAAAAAAATCATCTAATGAACTTAAATAAAATAAAATTTTTCTTAAAATCAAGGAAACATTTTCTAACAGTAACAATTTAGATGATATATGAACTAATTAGGAGGAAATTTTTCTGTTTTAAAATAAAAATTTAGTTTTCCGTAGTAAAATTTTTCTATAATTTAGAAATTTTTACCAAATTTTAAGTAAAATTTGTTTCTTAATTTCAAGGAAACTTTTATTAAATATTGGTAAAAAGTGTCTTTGGCGCCGTTTTCATTTAAATTTTTCCTCTAAATAATTAAATTTTTCTAAATTTTAGTTCTTTTTTTTTTTTTGAGTGTATAATGAACCCAAATCCAAAGATGAACTCCTACTTTTTTAGTGCCATCTCGGTTGTTTGAGCATTAAAAAAAGTGTCAAGATTTTTACTTTTTTGGTTAAAAAAAAGCTGTAAAACCTTAAATTTTAATTCTCTATCACATATGTATTTGGGTTTTATCCAAATCCTCGTGTAAGCATTAGAAGAATTTCCTTGTTATTGCTGTCCATGGGCAATTTTATGTTGCACGGTGTTTTAAAAAAATGCCCATAACAAAGCAAAAGGCTTTAAGTTAGTCAGAATAGTAAACAAAAGATAAATATTTAGTTTAAGAATTGTTTATATTGTATTTGGAATCACAAAGTTTTCCAAGAACTTTTGAATGGTTTTTCTAGATTAACTAGTAGATATTGAGTTTGAGGAAGAAACAAATAAATAATAGTGAAGATAATACATATTTACAATTTAGGAATTTTTTTTTTTGGATAACAAAAACACGGGGGAGGGGGGGGGGGAATGAATTCTTACGAAATGACACAGGACCGGAGAAAAAAAATATTATTGAATATGTTTTCAAGCGATATAACACAAAATATTATTGTGTCCTTTACCATAAAAATAAGGTAGATCCTGAAGGGTTCCCAAGGGATAATTTTTTATGAACACAGACACAGGGTGACTTAATTATTTGTTGACCAATTATCGTGATAAAGAAATTAACTCGCATACATAATGTAAGTTTTGTTTGTCGTTCCCAGTGCTTAGTGTTGCACTTTCACTTCTTTCCCAGCTTCATTCCATTTCTTTCTATTTTACCTTGTTATGAAGTAAATTAAATTAAACGTATTTAAATTTTGATGTTCTTGAATTCACTTTCACTAGTTTTTTTTTTCCTAATATAATTAGCCAGATGATTAGCAGGCGAAATGAATAAGTATGTGTTTTTTTTTTTTGTTATGAAACATTGTAAAGTTCATTTTGAAAATTCTCCATACATCGCTGAACACCTCTACGGGGCTACCAAATATACATTATGTCCAGCACAGTTTTAATTTATTTGCATTTTTTTTATTATTTGATCAATTTGTTTTGTTAAAGCAAAAAAAATACATATATTTTGTTTTTCCTCATTTTAATTCAAAATTATTTAAAATATACATAGAATAAATTAATAATACTACTACTTGAATTAATTTAATTTTGTTCACCTTAAAATATGCAATTTATATTCTATAACAATACTGCCTAGAAATATGCTACATAACAATGTATGGTAAACATTTGAATATTGGAATTCTTTAATTTGAAAAACAAAAATTTAATTAAAAATTAAACATGAGCATCATAAATACATATTTCTGAATGTGTGCAAAACTTTTTTCTACAAATCATAAAAATAGAAATTTATTTTCTTTTTGACCCCCCAATATGTATGTAAATATTATACAATATTATTTATACCCCAATTCTTATTTACATATGCAAATATGTAACATTTTATTGTAGTTTCGATATACAGGATAGTCCAAATGTAGGTATCTTTTTAAATCAAAGGGTGTTTTAAGACTGATGGACTTTTTTCTGTTCTAATATTGATTATCGGTCAGTGTCATACCTTCGTTGCGGCTTATCAGTTTGCGCCAATCGGAAATCGAATTTGGAAGTTTTTGAAGATTACTTGTGGGCTGCCAACAGTGTCATACCTCCGTTGCGGCTTATCAGTTTGCGCCAATCGGAAATCGAATTTGGAAGTTTTTGAAGCTTACTTGTGGGCTGCCCTTACAGACCGATGATATGCAAACAATTCACACCCTTAAGGCTAATATCGTCCTAGACATTTGTGAGATAGAACCAGAAACAGTGAACAAAATCTTGGAAAATCGGACTCATAAATAATTGGAATATTTATTATTTATAATAAAGCCATAATACACTAAAGAAAATTAAGCTTAGTTTTTTTTTTTTAAATATACTTGTATTTGTTCCACCCTTTTTATATTGAACATATTTACATATCTAAGTTTTATCTTATCTTTGTTTTATTTTGAATCAAAACAATAATAAAATTTAAAATCTTAAAGTTCTATTTTGTTTATATGTACATTAGGGATATCACTTTTTGCATTTTTTTTTGCAAATATCAAAAATACCACCGCATTGCATTGTAGAGCATGAAAAAATATGGTGTTACTTTTTCTCTATCGTGAATAACTTTCCGCACCGAAATCGTTAAAGATTTTTTTATTGTAAATATTTGTTTTTATTAAAACAATTTTGCTTAAAATTTGTTTCAAAGAGAATGATTTTGCAGCATTAAGAAAAACTTTAATAACTTTCACGAAAGCAAATGAATGCTTCTTAAGACATTGCGTAAGGGAACCATCTAAATTAAAGATCATCAGCGCAGCACCATAAGCGCAGAGCCTGCTATTAAAGTGGTGCAGAACATACAGTCATGTAAAAAAATAGGGACACTTGCATGCAACAAATTTAAAGTAAAAAACACATACATTTAAGGAAGAAACTAACAGTATTATTTTAAGATTATAGTACAACAATAATTCTTTAATTGAAAAAAAAAAAAAACAAAACATTAAAAAGTATAATATATGGCCCTCTGGGCTCGGTTTTTGTGTAACATTGATTAAATAAATAAATAAATAATTTTTTATAGTAGAATGTGAATAAAAATAGGGACTATTCAGAAAATTGTTCGAAATAAAGGGTGTCCCAAGAAGAACGCAATTTTTAAATTTAAAATAAAACACAGATATTTAAAAAAAAATCGTGAAACTTTATTATATCGTAAAATAGACAGAATGAGGTTATGTATGGAACAATATATCGTGCAGATGGCCGCCGCGGCTTTGCTGGCATGCACGCGATCTTTTAATGAAATTTTCAATGACCGTTTTGCATGAATGCTGCGGTATTTCATTAATGCAGCGTCCAATTTCCTCTTTTAAGGCTTGAGTCGTCGTCGGCTTATTCGCGTAAACCATCGACTTAAAAAAACCCCGAAGAAAAAAATCTAATGGTGTTAAATCTCACGATCTAGGCGGCCAATTCTGATCTCCAAAACGCGAAATAACACGACCGGGAAATGACTGATGCAGCAATTGAATTGTTTCTCTGGCTGTATGACATGTGGTGCCGTCTTGTTGGAACCACATGCCCTCCACATTCATTTCTTCAATTCTAGGCAAGAAAAAACTGGTTATCATTTCACGATACCGAACACCATTGACTGTTTGCGCTTGACCTGCCTTGACCTGCCTCATTTTCATAAAAAAAAGGTCCAATTATTCCTCCAGCCCAAAAACCACACCACACAGTGACACGTTGAGGATGCATTTGCTTCTCGTGAATCACTCGATGATTTTCCTCACCCCAAATGCGACAATTCTGCCTATTGACGAAGCCATCAAGATGAAAATGGGCCTCGTCACTGAAGATGATTTTATCGGCAAAATCAGCATTTTCATGTTGTCTCTCCAATACCCAATTAACGAACTCCCTTCGCTGTCCATGGTCAGATGGCTTCAGTTCCTGAGTCAATTGAACTTTGTATGCATGAAGATGCAAATCTTTCGTCAAAATTCGCTGCAAAGTGGATTTGGAGACACCAATTTGCTGAGCTCGGTGTCGAATTGAGGTGGATGGAGTTTGAGCGACATCATCACGTACAGCTGCGACATTTTCGGTCGATCGACCTGGTCGATGGCGCGTTGTTGTCTTTACATCACTAACAGACCCAGTTTCGGCAAATTTATCCATTAATCTCTTTACAGTTGACTCTTTTGGAGCATTATTGTGACCCCAAATTGATCGCAATTTCCGAACTGTAGCCGCAAAACTTTCACCAGTTTGGTAAAACAATTTCACAATGAGAATGCGTTGTTCATTCGTGTAGCGCTCCATTTTTACTAACCTCGTACCTTCTACTAGCAAACAATAACAATTGTTCAAATGTCAAACAATGACACTTCGAATGTTGCCAGATTTAAAAATTGCGTTCTTCTTGGGACTTTATATATTTTTTTTTTTATGGAAAAATAATAGTATTCATTGTATCTATGTACTCATTTCTGTATCATATTTATGTAAATAAGTGAACCAAGTATGAAGCTAAGAGTGAAAAAGGTATGTGATATAGAAAATCGGAACAGATTGCCATATGCATGGAATTTTTAAATTTTGTTTGTGCCAGACTACTTCGTTGGTATTGTTTATCAATTCTAAGCCAAACAAAAGAAGACCTGATCACTATTAAGTCCTAAGAAAACTGATTTCCTATCGAAAATTATTTACAAATTTTAAAGAGCATCGAAAGTTAAATTTTGTTTTTTTTTGGATTTTTCAAATATATAAAAATATGAAATACTAATAATATTTCGAACAATTTTCTGAATCGACCCTATTTTTATTCACATTAGACTATAAGAAATTATAATACTTTTTAATGTTGTTTTTTTCAATTGCAACAACAAAGTTTGAATTGTTGTATAAAATGAAGAATTAATTTTGTATAGTACAATAAAATAATATTGTTCGTTTATTCCTAAAATGTAAGAGTATTTTTTTTACTTTAAATTTGTTGCATGCAAGTGTCCCTATTTTTTTCACATGACTGTATATCCATTATGTAAAACCATACGCACATTAAACTTTAAGTTTATACCTTACAATTCCTAGTCTTTATCGTTTATTTTTATACCCTCCACCATATATGGTGAGGGTATATATCAGTTTGTCATTCCGTTTGTAACATGTCGAAACATAGGTTTAAGATCCCATAAAGTATATATATATTCGTGGTATTTATGCAATTTTAAGTCGATTTAGCGATGTCCGTCTGTCTGTCTGTCGTTTCGTCTGTCTGTTAAAATGGCGATCACGGCGCCAAAGACGCAAGCGGGGGTACTAATTTTTACCCAGATTATTGGACATCCTCCCGAGCAGTTTTCTTATATTTTTTCAATACTAAAATTTTTATTTATCACAAAAAATTTTTTTCACCTCAAAACATTTTTTTCACCTCAAAATTATTTTCCACCACAAAATTTTTTTTCGCATCCAAAAAAGTTTATCACCTCAAACAATTTTTATCACCCCCATAATTTCATTTCAAAAGTGTTTTACATTATTTGTATCAAAAATAGTACAGGTATTTTTTTAAGATATTGGTGGGGGTATTAGGCACAATCGAATTTAAGCCTTTATATATGTTTGTACAATAATAAAACAAAACATAATTAACAAAAAAAAATTAAAGCACTTTATAAATCGCTTTCGGTGCGGACACTTTATTCACCAAATCAATGTAAAAAACTGTTTTTTATTATCCCACTTGGTATTGGCGTGATATTTTGCACTCAAAAAAAGTTATATCCCTAATGTACATACTATGTAAAAATCTATGCTTACAAAATAAATATTTATTTTATCATAAATAACTTTTACTTTACTATTTACAGCTGCTGTTGTGTTGACATTTTTTATATGTTGGTTGCCATTTCATGTTCAACGTTTGTGGTATGTTCATGGCAAGACATACACATATTATCAAGATGTTAATGAATGGCTCTTTTCAACGGGTGGTTTTGTTTATTATATAACATGGTAATTGAACAACCAATTAACCCTCTAACCGGAAAAGTGTTCATGGAATTGACCACAAATGCTTCAAACGAGTTCTTTATGATTAGAAATTAAGCTATTACGATAGCAAACAAAATTTAATAAATTGTTTGTGAAGGAATTTTTTGTTTACCGTGCACGATTTTGAAGCAAGAAAGTTTTTAATTATAATTTCGTTAAATTTTAAAAAAATAGGTATTTTAAAAATTAATACGAATTTTAAAAATATTACAAAAATATTAAAATTGCTTAGAAATTATTGATAATGAACATAAAGTAAAATTAATGCTTTGGCTATTTAAAATTAGTAATTTCTTTGGTCCAAGGACATATAGGATTCTAGCAAAATAACTTTCAAGGATATCGTTGAAAACGTTTAGATTGATTTTAATGAAATTTGACAGAAGGAATAAATATATTAATTTAAAAGTGGGGTTTTGCTGATTTTCTTATTTTTCGAAAAACGAAATTCCCCATATCTTCTTAAGTACACTCACCAAAAAAAAGTCTGTAATGACAATTGAAAACTTTGTTGTTATTACGGGAAATTTTGCTTATTTGAGCCCAGTGGTATTTTTTGTTAATCTTAGCAAACACATGTCTGTTGACGTGTAGTACAATGAAATTAGTAAAGAAAATTAGTAGCCGCTACTTAATTTTAGCAAACTTTTTGTAAAGTGGCATTTAAAAGCGGTTTGCGAAAATCAGCAAAAAAAATTACTTAATATTATTTATATTTGTAGAATCAAATTCGTGTACAAAATTAATTCAATGAATTGTAAAATATAGCAAAATTTTAATTTATAAAAAAATATTAAAATGAAAAAATAACTTACATATTTTTTGGTACACTTGTTACACTTTAAAGCTGCTAATTTCTTTTGAAATTGCCTTACATATTCGAAAATACAAATTTATATTTTTTTTAACAACCCATCTAAAAATCGAAATATATATGAGCATACATGATCATACATGGGCCTGTATATGATCATACATGGGCATACATGGTCATATACGTCCATACATTGTTCAATATATGACCATACATGATCTCATATATGATCATATATCTTCGGATCCGAGATTTGAGGGTATATGGTCGTATATGATCATATACGAGCATACATGAATAATATATGAGCATGTATGATAATATATGCAGATATATCACCATATACCCTCAAATTTCGGATCCGAAGATATATGATCATATATGAGATCATGTATGGACGTATATGACCATGTATGACCATGTATGATCATGTATGCTCATATATATTTCGATTTTTAGATGGGAAGCAACATTTTTTAATTTTTTAAAAATATATTTTAAAAAAATTTAAAAAAATCAAAGGCTTAAAAAATAGTTAAAACCTAAACGAATTTATCATTTTGTTTTAATTTGTTAGTTTTTTTTTTTGAAAAACATTTTTAGTGATTTTTTTTTTTGGATTTTAAGATCAAATTTCAATTGTTTTAAGGTCTGATTTTTAGAACTAAATACACTTTTTTGTGCTATTTTAAGTGGATGCCCTATTTTCGGACATGACTCGGTTGTAAAAAGTATCTTCACTTCCGATCCCTTTTTTCACCTTATGTAACATTTTAAAGCAATTTAAATTTGTATGTGTAAGTTTTAATTATTAGAAATAACATTTCCTTCAATATTCACTTTTTTAAAATAAGTAAAATTTTTTGCTAATTTTAGCAAATCGGTTTTCAAAAATTTTTAAAATTATTTCTGAAGTTAGCAACAAAAAATTAGCAAATATTCTGTAAAAATTCGGTAATTTGTAAAATGTAAATAGCAAAAAAATTTACTAAATAATATTTTTTTTACTAAAAATCAGTACAAAATTAGCAAAGTGGTTTTGAAAACCATTTTTTTTACAATTTTTTTTTTTGAGTGTAAAGACACAGAAAATGTAATTTTGGTTTTGTATTTATAGACTGGTAAGAGGAATAATTTATACCTTAACCTAATCTTTTTAAAAAATAGCTTACGGAATTCTTTCTTTAACCTATTTTGGCCAATAACGCCTTAAACAACGAAAAAAATAATTTTGTAGAAGAACTTAATAATAATTTTTGGTATAATTGGGCATTGCAACGCCGGTTAGAGGGTAAAAATTATTACATTAGTCTAGATTTACTCATGAGTATTTCAAAATATTTGTATTCTAATTTCGTTTCTAGTACAATTAATCCAATTTTATATAATGTCATGTCTCATCGTTATCGTGTTGCATTTAAGGATATTTTATGTGGCCAACGTAAAGTTGTTAATTATAATAACGGATTTGCTCGTGAACATTCCAGTTTTCGTGAGACAACTATGGCTTCAAGTTTATGCAATAGTTCATATGATCGTGTACATTCGGTAAGTATAAAAAAAGTTTTATAAAAATTTCATTTCATACCAGCAAAAACATGGTAATGACATATCATTACTTTATACATTACTTTTCAGCATTATTTTCAAAATAAAAATAATGTATTACCTAAATATGTTACTTATTTTATTATTTTGAATTAAATAATAATAAGTTACCGGTAATGGCTTACCTTTTGTATTATTTTAATATTAATAATAATGAGTCATTGTAAATTGTTTAAATAACTGTATGTATTAATTTGTATTTTATTAATTAATGATTTTAAAGGTTTTTAATTAAAAAAATTATCAATTATTTTAGTTTTCTTCGATCTTCTCAATTCATTTAATATTCCTTATCGAGCTAAAGATCCTTTATTTATACAAAATTTAATTATAAATATTTATTTATCCCAATATTTCGTCACCACATTGGGTAACTTCTTCAGGGGAAATTGTCTGACAAAAGTTACCCAATGTGGTGACGAAATATTGGGATAAATAAATATTTATAATTAATTTTTTTTATAAATAAAGGATCTTTAGCTCGATAAGGAATATTGAATCAAAAAAATTATCATCTAAGTGAACAGGAAAAAGCTTGCAAATTAGTTTAGAGTAGTATCGAATTAATTTATTTTAACTTATTTGTGTTATGACACATCTTAAATAATAAATTTTCGTACTGAGATCACGAATATGACAAAAATTTAAAAATATCTTGGGGCAAAAAATGTTTAAAACTGAGCAAAAACTTTCTCTTTTTTGACATTTGACGATCCATGGAATACATACATATGTATGTCCCAAATTTTGTTAGTATCCTGTAATAAATAAAGTAAACCAATTCCAAATATCTCAATATTTCTAAAAAATAAATGAATGGACCATGTCCTACCAAAATATTAATCCCCTGTGTTGTCCAATAGAATTCGAGATAATGTGTTCCAAAAATTATGCAAAAGTTTATATTTTTTATGAATTTGTGGTGATCCTATTGGCTCTGAGACCATATTGATCCAAATAGTTAGTATTGTGTGAAAGCAACAAATATCATCTTTCGATACACATTTAAGAAAATCAGTTCAAAAATGTTCCAATACGAGAAAAAACTAAAAATGGGGCATTTATCAACCATTGGCCGTCAAAGGGTTAATTTATATACTTGCTTTTGGAAGAAAAGCGGATTAGAAATTAGGATTCACAACACTGCATAACCAATTATTAATATGCATACGTGTAACCCATTATTCTTTATATTTTCGTAAGCTTTCTCGTAAGCAGAACGCATTACCTTTTGGGACATCCCAAATAAAATAAGTTAGAATTATAATATAAAGCGTAATACGTGAAAATCTTTGTAGATTAGATTACTAGATTCATTATTTGGTAAGCTGTGTTTTTGCTGAGCTCTTTTCAATACAATTGCAGTACTACTTCAATTGTTTAAAATTATTCATATCCTACTAATTGATAAAAATAAAATATATTTTAACTATTTCAGGTTCGTGTACGTTCTATGAGAGTTGTTGGTACTGTAAAGGATCGAAGTTCAATAAAATCGAACAATATTGTTTGGAAGAAAACGGATTTGAATTCACCATCACAATTGGTAAGCTTATGCGAAAAAAAAAAAATTGAAATAAAAATATTTTCCCTTAAAATTGTTGTAAATTTTGGCGATTAAGGCTCGATATAATTTAATAACAAATATCTTACAAATCCTTTACAACTTTTATTTTTTTTATTTTTAAAAATAAACTTAATGTTATTTATTTATTGACAGTAAAATTTCATTTGTAAACATTGTAAAAACAATTTACTGTGTTGTAAGTAGTCAGCAACAATTTGTTCTTAAAAAAAAAAGATTTAAACAAAAAGAAAAGTAACAAAAAAGAAACATTTAAAATTTACATAAACTAGTAGCAGATAATTACAATTATTTTAGCTGAGTTTTGTATTAGGGGACAGTTTGATTAGAAAATATTTGAAACTAATCAAAATCAAATAGTAAAAACTTTAATTGCAAAAAATTAAAAAAATTTGTTCAATTTACAATTTTAAATGTTCTTTTGAGAACAGCAACTACACTCAGAAAAAAGTTGTACTTACAATCAATCAAATTATTGGCAATCAAACGTTTCAAATTGGTATTATGACCTCGATTATTATGAAAGCAGAAAATTAAAACTTTTTAACTTTAAATTTCTTCTTCTTCTTCTTCTTGATACCAATATTTTATTATTTTGTGGTTTTGCTCAATTCATCCAAATTATGTTTTTACTTATTATTAATTGAGTTGTGCCAAAACTTTATAAACACCTGACCAACTTTGGTAACTTTGTTTTAAAGTGTCATTTAACAGTTAATTTTCCAAACACTGTAAGTGGACAATATTTGTCATTAGCTACAATGGCTGTACTTAAAAAAGTTTTAAAAACAAAGTTAGCTGAAGAACAAAAATGAAGAAAATATATAAAAACAAGAGGATTACAAATATTTGCTTAAGATAAAAGGGAGAAATAATATAAACAAGTACACAATTTATTGACGAGGAAATTTTAAATCCCTAACGTTTTAAAAATAAAAAACTGAAACTTAATACCATTGCACAGTGTTTTCAAAACAAACACAAAATAAAAATACTAAAAAAAAAAATTTTAATTTTTGTAAAAAGAAAATAAAACATTGAAAAAGATTATAAAATTATTTAGACTATTCACCTCAAAAATTTTACTCTTGCAAATTTGGAAAATCACATTACCCGTTAAAATGAAGCAACGTTATCAAAAATGTATATTATTAAAAAAAAAAAACATTTGTGGGAAATGAATTAAGTTTAATTTTTATTCAATACTATTTTTTATTTATAACTTTCTTGTTTATAAAAGAAAATTCACTTTTTCATTAAATAAATTTATTTACTTTCAAGAAAAATCCCAAAAATTCAATGCTTAAAAAAGTGCTGCCAAATTAAATGATTGTGAAGTGTTGGTACTTTAAGTACTTTTTGCATATTTTTTAAAAAATTTTTATGCCTTTTTAAATTTCTTTAATGGTGGCAACACTATTAAAAAATACACTTTTCCAAGACAAAATGTTTATACTTAATTGTAGGTAGGGTAAAATTGTCTGGTTTGTGAAAAATTATTACCATTTGTTTGTTGTTGTGTTTGAGGAAAACTTTACACTTTCGCAATTTTAAAAGACCTAAATTTTTAAATTTGTGTTCCTTTGCAAAAACAATTAAAAGATAATAACGAAATACAGTGTTAAATAAAAAATAAACAGTAAAAAGTTGTTGTTTTGATCTGGCAACTCATTCATATTGTAACAGCTGTTCACAAAAGGAGCTTGAATGATTTTTTTTATTATGGAAAAATTAGAAATTCGTGGTGTCATTACATAATTACATATGAAGAATCTATCGGGACAAGAAATTCATAATGATATGGTGAATGTGTTAGGTGAAAGTGCTGCTTCATAGGCAACAGTAAAAAAGTGGGTTGCCTAAACCCGAAGTAGATGCCCAAAAACTGCAATAGCAGCAGAAATCATAGATAAATTACAGTTGATAAAAAAAAACGCATTAAAATAAAAATTTGTCAAGCTTGTGTGGATCAATTTAAGTGAAATAAAATGAGTTGTTTCATACCTGTTGATAAACATGCAGGCATCACTACACACCAGAGACAAAATATAAATGAATACAATGGACAAAAAAACTGTTGGAAGTGGTTATGTCAATGGTTTTCTGGGATTACAAAGGCACCTCATTGTTCGTTTATCTTTAAATAAGTAAAACAATAAATTCAGAATATTATTGTGTAACATATTATTGTAACGACCTGATTAATAACACAAAAAAATATATATCATCAAAACAACGCACCAGCTTACAATTGTTTATAAAATGGAAAAGTTCAATGAATTGAAGAACGAATTGCTTGATCACCCACCATATTCTCCTGATTTGGCTCCCTGTGACTTGTACTCGTCCCCAAATCACAAAAAAAAACCTTGCTATTCTAATCAAAGGATAAAGGGTGGTCCAACCATAGTGCACGATGTTAATTGTGAGTCACACCTTAACGTTAAGTTTTTTGTCCAACTTTGTTTAACATTTCTTTGTTTCAGTGTTTGACAAATTCAACCATGGAGAGGTACACAATTGAATTGGTCAGCATAATCGTCCACGATCGGGAGAATTGTGGGTCTGTAGGAAATGTGAAAGCACCTGTGCATGCTCGCCCAGTTCGTTCATTACTGTTGTGTGGCAGAAGAGCCGACAACCTCGACTCGTCGTCGGTGTTTGCTATCGCGAGATGATAACGGACTTCTAGTGGCCAGAAATTGAGAATATGGTGCCACTTGCCACACAGCCAACGAAACAATGGCTCTTTTGCGCGAGAAATTCAATGGCCATGTTATCTCACGTCGTGGCGATGTCAATTGGCCGCTGCGTTCATGTGATTTGACACCCTTGGACTTCTTTCTTTGGGGATATTAAAATAAAAAAGTGTGTCAATAAGCCAAGAACAATTCAAGCACCATCAGATAGATTTATATCACCAAAGCCGTTGCGAGCATTTGGCCAATATTTTGTTTCACACATAATTTTCATAGATCCTTCAATCATAACAAAAAATATTAAGATATTTCTTTGAAAAATTTTTGTTTTATTTACAATTCACATCGTGCATTGTGGTTAGGCCACCCTTTAGAATTGCTAGAAAAGCGTTGAACTAAGTGTATTGATGTTTCAAAAAATTATATTGAAAAATAAAAATAATTTCAAAAATATAACTTTTGTTTTAATGAAATTTTGATAAAATTTGAATACGTGTTAGGAAAAAGCAATCTGATATCTGTACTGGCTTTTGGGCCACCTCGGTATTTTAAGGGTTAAAAATGGAAATTTTGGATTCAGAAAAGAATTTGCTGTAAATAATATTTGGTGACTGCATACATGCATTTGCATAGAATCGGCCCATAATTAAGTCAGTTAAAGGCTCGAAAAACTTTTGACCTTCGAAGTAGGCGACTACAAAAATAAATTTCAAAAAGCCTCTGTCATGATTTTATTTTTTTTAATGGGTAAAATAGTTTTCAACCACTGTGCATTCTTTATTGATTTTAAAAGACAAAATAAACAAATTAAATTTAAGATTGACTGGAAACAATAGAAAAAGTTGTACATTTTAATTGTTAACAATTTTATAGTAAAAATTATAACTAGGAAAAACAAACAAATCGCAGTTTTTTTTTAGATTATAAAGGGTGAGTTTTTTGCTCACTCTGGAAGACAACATTACAGCTGCCATTGGTGGAAAAAGTATGCCAAAATTGGAGCTCACGGATGCACCACCTGCATGAAATAATTTTTAAAAAATAAATGGCATTCAGTCTTTTATGGCCCCAAATAAATATTTCATTCACTTTTCGAAATGTTCTGTTTTTTTTTTTTTTTAATTTTCAAAACCCAAACGGTTAAGAAATCGCCCTTTATAAAAATCGATTCTTCGTAAATGATTGTTTTAAATATCGAAATATTTTAAGGGGAAAATTTAATTATTTTTTTTTTGTAATGATTTTACTCTTTTTGTAATGATCAGGGGTGCCCAAAAGTTCCTTATGGAAGAGTAAACACAAATACATTTAAAGAATAACTAATTTTTATTTAATATTTTTTATTGTAAAAACCAATACATACAAAGAAATAAGAAAAAAAATATTTCATTACATACGTTAAACAAAAACAAAATCTACATTGATGATCGCTGTCGTCAATGTTTACCAGCAAATCATATGAAAGTTTTGTTGCTTTGCACTTGCGTGTATACAAAACTACAAAGTTGTTTGTGTATTTCGTATTGCTGAGTGCTCTATGTGTATTAAAACACACAGCCTATAGCTAAGCGCTTTTACAAAAACAAATGAGCATCAAGCGCATAGGGCTTGGGCAGCCTTGCTTTAAATAAATTTGTTTAACCTTTTTGTAGTGGATGTTTTAATTTCAGCTTTTAGATTTTATACTCAAAGGTTTGGCACATGATATTAAACAGGCACTTTTTAGCTTGTTAACCCCAAGCTTTATATTCTAAAAAGTTTATTTTTAATGAATTAGGCCGTACCCCAGGAAAACATATTTAAAATTTGGAGATTTTCCTACATTTGCCCATACTACCAAAAATCGCGTGTTAGATGCATACGCTGGGGAAGGAACCTACATATCATCTTCCGACTTCCTAGCTCCAGTTGTTGCGCTGGCTGACTTAGGACCACTTTTCCTCTATTTATCCCCATTTTTGGCACACTTTTATTTGATATCACTAAATTAGCCCACAGCTCCGGGAAAACATATTTGAAATTTCAAATTTCTGGGATGGGTGATTAAGGGCACACTTTTTCCCTTTTAGCTAGTTTTTTGAGATTTTAAAAAGTAGCATATGATATTTTAGATTCCTAGCCAAAGTAATTAGTGCAGGCCGTTGCAGGAGAGACTTTTTCCCATAAAATCCAATTTTGACCACGTTGCCGACGAAAATAAGCCTATGAGTCAAAACACATGAACTCTAATCAACATTCGGATCGACCATATCCGATTTCAATGAAATTCACCACAACTGTCTTACTATACAAGTTCATGGCAAAGCTCAAATTTCAGAGTCCAGACCCTTTTGGTTTCTGAAATATGACGTCATGAAAATGGCAAAAGAAAAGGGACTATAATTTTTAACTCAGAAACGAATCGAGTGTCCACCTAAATTTTTTCACACAAATGTAGATGAGGTTTTAATATTTAACATATATTTTTTTTTAAGAAAAAACAAAAGATGAGCAGTTTGAGAAATATGGATTTGAACTCTAGACCCAAAAAAATGACCTTTAAACCTTCCAGCTATATGCATATCATTTTTAAGTTCTCTTTCTCACCTAAAAAATAAGACCAATAAAACGGTATTAAAGTTTTTTTTTCAATTTTTATGACGTCATATTTCGGAAACCTAAAGGGCCCATGATCTGAAAATTATATTTCGTCGAGTTCTTGTGAGTATAACAGTTATGGTGATTGAGTTGACATGGATTGACTCCTTTACCCCAGAGAACACATTTTAAATTTCAAGTTTCTACACAAAAAAAACTAAAATTCTCTCGTTCCTTAAATTTTAAGTTTCTACCCAATGTGGTTTAAGCAAGCCGTTAGGGGCGGGACTTTTGGCCATTTGAAGCCCTATTTACCACGTTCCTGGCGAAAATTCAAAAAGGTGTCTTCGACGAAGAAGGAAATCACATTACATATTTCCTAGCTCTAGCGATTGGAATTGGGCAATGGAGAATCAGTAAGTCTGGGAGTGTATCACGTTATTCTTTTATATATATATATATATATATATATATATATATATATATATATTCATTATGCATACTTTGAAGACATCTGTATATACAGACAAAAAAGTGCCTATAATATGCGCTGTATCCAGTAAAATGTCTTCAGTGTAAACAGTAGAATAACGAAAAGTTTAAGGACAGTCCCCAAAGTAACAAAATGTCTTCATAGTAACTTGTGGAACGAAAAACCGTCCCCGCAACATGCTCCGTGCACACATATATATATATATATATATATATATATATATATATATAGATATAGATAAATAGCAGTGTATATTAAGCAGTTTTGTATAAACAACTCCTAGAAATATTTTATTTATTTACAGCCGTATTTATAACGAAAAGTTAGCCACTGTGTATAGATCACAGCCACCGATCTGTTTCCTAGCACACCGATTAGACTAAGCAGATAGTTAGCATATAGTTTATTTATAATGATTTCTTTTCCGTCAATTAATGGTTTGTAAATCAACTCTGAATATTGTGATGCCATCTTGTTTTTTTTTTTTTCATTATTGCCAACCTTTTAACTGAAATGTGTACAACTGACAAAGATGTTGCAATTTATATTTAAGTTTTTCCCCTTATCTGTAAAATGCTTTATGAAGAAAGTATGGAAAAACAAGAAAAAAGTGTTAAAAGATCAGCAATGATCAAGATTTTCTATAGTTTTTAAATAAAAAATCTATCTTTCGCAAACAAAAATTTATTCTATATATTTTTCACGTTTATTTACAAAATCACTTTGACACAGAATAGCTGTTTCCAACATTTGGTAAGTGTTCGGTAGTTCGTTAACATAAATTTAGCAGAGGGGGTAACAAATGCATTATAAATAACACGCATGTTAAATCCATGCTAATTTTTGGTTATGAATACGGCTTTTAGTTAGTAAATAACACCTAAAAATTGATTATGGTTTTTATAAAGAAATATATTCATAATTAGTCTCTCTTGTATTCTTGATGACAACGGACGAGTTCACGCATAAAAGTAAAAGTTTAAAGTTTTTGTATAATACTGTTAATTTTTGTAATTAACAAAAACAACAACATTAAAATCTTTAATTTTTGTTCTGTTTTGTTTACACTACTTCGGAGAGATTAGAGTGCAGCCAGTCAGTGTTTTAATGTACAATCTCTTATTCGAACAATGAGTTCGAATAAGAGAAGAAGAACAGATGATGTTTTACCTAGCACATCTAAAAATGCTAGGAAAAATACCAATTACTTTCAACCACTACAAGTGCTTATCGATGACAATGTAGCAGCTGATGATAATATGGATGATTCCACTATTAAATCACTAAAGATAGTCATTCCACCTATAACTATAATTAAACAAGATATGGATAAAATACAAAAAATTGTTAAAGACCTAACAATAATAAATTATTCTATTCGAAAGATCTCAATTGGGCATAAACTTTTTTGTGAATTACAAACTGATTATGATGATGCAGTTAAATATCTTAAAGAAAAAGATATGGAGTATTTCTCCTATACACCAAAAAATAATAGACCATACAAAGTGGTTTTATCTGGATTAGATAAAACTGATCCTATCAAACTGAAAGACGATTTAACCAAACTAGGAGTTCCATGCATTGATGTTAAACCTGTTTTTAGAAATATTGGAAATAACAGAGAAATTACTCTTTATATAATTTATTTAAAAAAAGGTTTTATAACTCTTAAGAAACTTAGAGAAAAACATAAAAGTATAAATTATGTTAGAGTTAAATGGAGCTACCAAGCAAAACAACCCAATAAACTTACTCAATGCTACAATTGCCAAATGTTTGGGCATGGTTTAAACAATTGCAATATAAAAACTTTCTGCTCAAAGTGTGCTGGGCAACACAAAACATCTGATTGCACGGTGAATATCATCAAATGTGCAAATTGTAATGAGAATCATAAATCTACCGATTCTTCTTGTCGCAGCAGGAACGCTTATATTGCTCTAAGACAACGTTATGCTACTGGTAATCGTCCAATGAGATATGTTCACCAAAACAACACTCCTAGGCCAGCTAACAATATTCAGCATAATACAACCCCAAGTCAGCCTTCATCAGGTAACATAAGCTATGCTAATGTTGTGTCAAATAATGATAGTTCTAATGATTTATTATCTATTAATCAACTTAAAGATTTAATATTTGAATTAATCAATAATTTGAAAAATTGTAGATCTAAGGTAGAACAACTTGAAGTTATTACTTCGCTAGCCTTTAAATTTCTTTCATAAACATGTCTAACAAAATTAAAATATTAACTTGGAACGCTAGAGGGATCCGGAAAAAACTTACAGAATTTTCGGACTATTTAATAAGAGAAGGCATAGATGTTGCATTGGTATGCGAAACTTGGCTTAATAATAAAATATCGATCAAACATGCGGATTACTTTTGCTATAGGAAAGATAGACAACACTCTAAAGCCGGTGGGGTTGCAATCTTTGTACGAAAAAATATAAATCACATTCAACTATATTCACTTAGTACCAAACTCATTGAAAATATTGGCATACAAATTAATCTTTCTGATAACACAACTATTGATGTATATAGTTGTTATTTTCCTGGAGGTTCGGCGGGGCCATCAGATATTAAAAAGAATCAATTCAAAGCTGATTTAAAGAAATTTTCCAGAATCAACAGTAATTTTGTTCTCGGAGGTGACTTCAATAGTAGGCACCAAAACTGGGGTTGTTTAAAATCAAACTGTTGGGGTGGTATACTCCACGATCTCATTACTGTCAACACATTTGGTTTGGTTTATCCTCCCGACCCCACTCTGGTCCCCACAAGTAGTACTTCTAATGCATCAGTTCTAGATTTCTTCATAACTAATATTCCGGACAAAATTTCTGCGGCTCAAACTCTTAACAGATTAAATTCAGACCACCTTCCCGTGCAAACAATGGTTGATTTTTCTTGTAGACGTCTGGACCTTTTAAAATATGATTTCAAAAACGCTAATTGGAACACATTCAGGAATTTTATCAATAACAATATTGATACACTTGTTGAATTAAATGTCAGTTGTTATGAAGACATAGATTGTTTGATAGAAAGGATTACAAAATTCGTCCAAGAAGCTGTAGATGCTAGTGTGCCAATGAAGGTAAGGCCAAACATATTCGTTAAAAGACTCCCACAATCTATTTTAAACCTAATTAAATTAAGAAACTGTGCCAGAAGGAAATGGATTAGGCAAAGAACACCGCTATACAAAACACAAATGACATTTTTGAACAATGTTATTACTGATAAAATTTTTCAATTTCGAAATCAACAATGGAATGATCTTCTGTCAAGTTTGCCAAAATCTTCTCCAAAATTTTGGAACATATCCAAAATTTTGAAGAAGAAAAATAAATGTATTCCTTCACTAAAACAAAATGGTAACACATACATAACTAATAATCAGAAAACAGAAATACTTGCTCAAAATTTTGTTTTGAACCACACTATTTCATCGAACTTAAGTGACCATAATACAAAACAACTTATCAGTCATATACTAAATATTGTTGACAATCACTCCCAACCTACTAACTCTATAATCGTCAGCCCTAATCAAGTCAAAAGTTTTATTAAAAATTTGAAAAATAATAAATCACCGGGCATTGACGGTATTTCTAATAGCTGTTTAAAGGAATTGCCGTTAAAAGGTTTAAAAGTATTGAGTCGCATATATAACTCTTGCTTAAAATTCTGCTACTTTCCAATAGCTTGGAAACATTCAAAAATTATTGCTATACCAAAACCTGGAAAAGACAATAGTAGTCCTGATTCTTATCGACCAATAAGTTTATTGAACACAATGAGTAAAATTTTTGAAAAGATAATCAAAGAAAAAATAGTAAATTACATTGATGATAACAACATTTTACCACCACAACAGTTTGGTTTTCGAGCAGAGCACAATACTATACAACCTCTTGTGAGAATTAAAAATATTGTTAAAAACAATTTCCACTCTGGCAAATCAACTGCGATGATTTTACTTGATATAAAAGCGGCGTTTGATTCAGTATGGCATGACGCACTAATACATAAATTACTTACAATTGGAATAGATTTATCAATTATAAAAATAGTTAAAAGCTTTTTATCTAACAGATCATTTAGAGTACACATTGGAAATATAGCTTCTCAAACTTACGAAATCCCTGCTGGCTGCCCTCAAGGATCATGTTTATCGCCTATTTTGTACAATATTTTCACCTACGACTTTCCAAACCTAGAGGGTTGCAATTCATCCAGAAGATATTATACAAAGTCTAGAATCTTCAATAAAAACTGTAGTTGATTATTTCCATAAATGGAAAATTATGATAAATCCTACGAAAACCCAAGCGATATTTTTTACAAGAAGAAGAAAACACTGTTTTATACCGCAAACTAACATAAATATTGGTAACACTTATGTACCTTGGGAAGATAAAGTAAAGTATCTGGGTGTAATACTCGATAAGAAATTACTTTTTAACGAACATGTTGGCTATATCATTCATAAAGTAAATATTACAATCAAAATTATGTATCCGTTAATAAGCCGAAACTCTGATCTGAGTATTGATAAAAAGCTCTTAATATTAAAATCCATATTTCATGCCATTATCTTTTATGCAGCTCCTGTATGGCATACTGCTTCGGAATGTCATTTAAAGAAATTACAAATCTGCCAAAACAAGCTACTCAAAATGATATATAACCTTCCAATGCACTTTCCGACATCAACGTTGCACTTTATGTCTAACATTAAACTAGTCAATGAAAGACTTCAAATATTGTCCCAAAACTTTAGGGATCGTTGCCGCCCTTCTAGCTACCTTCACATAAACGCCCTATGTTGATAATAAAATTTATCTAACTCTTTTACTTTTTAAACAATTTTTTTTTCTTTTTTTTTTTCATTGGGGTTTTCTTTAAAATTTTTCCCTAACTATAATATCATACTTTTGTAAATATATTACTAGCAAGGATTTTTAATATTTAAGCTGAAAAATTATGTATTAATTGATCTCTTAATTATAAGATACTATATTATTGTGGATATGAATATTAAAAATACAATAAATGGAATAAAAAAATAAAAAAAAAAAAAAAATATATATTCATAACATATTTTTTACCCTTTGTTGTATTACCTTTTCTTTTCAAACGAATTTTCATTGGTCGTACATAATAAAAAAAGGAACTTTTTATTTAGTTTAAGGTAGTTTTTGTTCAGATTGGAATTTAAGTCAAGCTAATCGGATTTAATTTCTAAAAATTGATGTTATATTCTTTTATACAGGGTGGCGCAAAAATAACCTTTCGATGTTTTTTGGCTGTTATATAAAAAAAAAATGAAAAACTTTGATTGTTTTTGTGGATTATTTTTATTTGGTCTTTTAATTTTTTTTACATCAAGTCGAGAATATGATGTCATGTAAATGGCCGCCGCCACAGTTGATTGTCATTTGAGCCCTTTTTATGGCATTTTCCATCACTTTGGCCAAAACTTCCGGTGATAGGTCCTCACATTCTTGATGGATATTGTCTTTAAGAGCTGCAAGAGTCTGAGGCTTGTTGACATAAACCCGCGACTTCAAAAAGCCCCACAAAAAGAAGTCTGGAGCGGTTAAATCAGGTGATCTTGCTGGCCAGTGCAAATCGCCAAAACGGGAGATTTGGCGCCCGGGAAATGCATCCTTCAGCATATCGGTTGTGGCACGTGCAGTGTGTGGCGTTGCACCGTCCTGTTGGAACCACATGTTTTCCAATCCCAATTCATCAAGTTGCGGCAAAAAGAACTCGTTGATCATTGCTCTGTAGCGCTCACCATTCACAGTAACCGTTTGGCCCGCGACGTCTTCGAAGAAAAAAGGTCCGATGACTCCTGCAGCGAAAACAGCATACATACAGTGACTGAGCGGGTGTAATGGCTCTTCGTGGGTTACACGCGGATTTTCCGTGCCCCAGAAGCGTAAATTTTGCTTATTTACGTACCCGCTAAGATGGAAATGGGCCTCACCACTCATGATTATTTTTGATGAAAAATCATCTTCATTATTGCTCAAATAAATAGTCACAAATATTCCGCATTCTGGAGCAGTGTAGCCTAACATTGTTTATTAACATGTATTTCGCATGTGTTTACTACACAAATGTCAAAACAGAACTGACATTAGGGGCCAATCGCAAAATTTATAGCATTTTCTGATAGGAGGATTACTTTTGCGCCACCTGGTATGCTTATTCCAAATCTTAATGTATATAAAAGCAATATTAAGGGTATTTCACAAAAATTCAAAAAGCTTCATGATAAGCATAATAGTTTTTAGTTTGCTATAAAATAAAAATAAAAAAAAATAATAAAAATCGGTTAACCCGTCTTTAAGGTACAGTGGCTGACGATTTTGAACTCATGATTATTAGAAAAGCCCGTTAATGTTTATATTTTGTTCTACACTCAGGAAAAAAAGAAACTTCATCACATTATGAAAAATTTTATAGATTATCGTACAATATAAAACTTCATAAATATGATGCAGCTGTTTTTAATAAAAATGCAAATTGATCACATGTTTCTTTATGAGTGCTTCATTTACTAGAACTCTGTAGACCGAGTTCAAATCCTGGCGAAGGCATTGTATGTTTTAGAATTTTAATTTATTTCTTTTTTTACTTTAATTTTTTTTATAATTTTGTTTTTTTTATTATTTTTTTTAATAAACTTGTTTCCGTATATTTTGTTATTCGATCTGACATTTTTCGAATATATTTGGATTTTACTTAATCCGTTAATATATTGCAGGATCTAATTTGATCTGCCATTTTTCAGATTAACTTGGATCATTTTAAATACCCAAATATATTGCTGGTTCTTGTTTGATCTGCCATTTCTCAGATCGCATAAGATCAGCTATATATGTAACAACAAATATTAAAGAATATCAAATTGGATATCATTAAATATTTCGCCAGATAATATTTTTTAACTTGGATAGCACGTTATTGTATTTTTTTACCCCCTATCTGTAAAAAGTTGACTGATTACTTTTAATTTTTTGTAAACATATTGATAAGCATGCACAACACATCGGCTGAGAAGTCCGTAGGGTAACCAATAAAACAACATTTTTTTTTTGTAAAATTCGACTTTATTCATCAACATAGTCTCCATCAAGAGCGATACAATCACTCCAACGCCTTATTAACATTTCGATACGATTCTTTAGAATGATTTATCTTTGGCCTCAAAATAGGCATTAATAAACGGTAAACGGCATTAATTAGAAATGAATTTATTTGTTAATTAAAACGCAAATAATAAAACAAAAGCCAATTTTGATTGGGCTTTAATGGCGATTCGTTAACAAAAATAAGGAATTCTAATAACTCTTGATTAGAAAAAGTACTACAACTTTGTCATTTTTTAACCGATTTACACGAATAAAAGCTTGTTTTACTCAGAAGGAGACTCTGATATTATTGTTGTTTTAAAAGAAGATTCGAAAAAAAAAAAAATAAAAAATTTTTATATTATTGAAAAAATCTCTACATATTTATATTAATACGTTTATTTCTAATTAATGCCGCTTACCGTTTCTAAATCGGTTAAAAAATTACTGAGTTAGAAAAGTTTATGTGCGGCAGTCCAAAAAAATACTCTTTTTCCCCATATCTCGAAATTTTGAGGGTATATTGCAACTTATAAAACCGGTTATATAATACACTCAGCTAGACCTACAACCTACACTAGGTCATTTCACAAGTTCTTGCAATTTTTTTTTTGTAGCAGCGTGTAATTCGTCTAAATTTTAATTTAAGTGTTATTAAAACTAATTTTTAAAGATTTTTTTAGTCCTAGATTATCTTATAATCTTTGTTTTAACAATGCCCAATTTTAAGAATTTCCCAAGAAAAAAATAATTAATATCCCGCATTTTTTACCGCTTTTAGAACAAAAACTGTTGGTCATGTTAGTTATACTTCACATATGTATAAATTTCATTTCCGCACCAGACGTACTACGTATGAGTAATTTTTCTGGACATTTTTATTTGCACACATTTCATCATCATTTTACAACTGATTCATAAATTTCCTCGAATTTTATCTTGATTTATTAGTAAAGATGCAGAGTATACGTTACAAATATTTTTTTTTTTAGAATATCTATTTTTTTCCTACATTGGAATTATTCATTTTGTTTGCCAAAGCAATCTTTGTTTTTTTTTTCTATATTTCTATGATAGCGATTTTTGAAATTTGTAAATAAAAAAACACTTCATTTTATCACGATTATCTTAGATATAATATAATTTTAATGCCATTTTTCTGTAATGCTGAATTGCTTTTTATTTCTTTTTTTTTATTGTTTCTTATATTTAAATTGTTTTAATTCTTATTTCAACTCCCCTAAATGTTTGCTTTTATTTAATAGCACACAAACATGTGAATGCAAATAAAAACAAATTTTGTAAACAATACAAATGTTGTTTTTTATTATTATTATTTTTTTTTTTATTTCAATGGCATAAACAATACACCAAAAAAAAAATGGTAAACGCTAAAAAATGCCTAATAGTATGCTATACTGAAGGATAGAAAAAAAAATAACAAAATAAAATAACAGATTACTTACATAAATTGTTTAGTAAATTTTATGCAAAACAACATACGTTGAAATCATACACTAGTACATCAACATCCGGGTTTTTTCTGTTTGATTGTTTCATTGAAAATCATATAACAAAGTTTTTGTATATCTCTTGATTCTAACGAAGACAGCGAGGTATAATTTAAGAAAATCCTTCAATAAATTCCAAAGATATAATAAATTGTTTAAAATGTTTATTAATTTACCCATATTTATTCCAGAGCCACTGGGCGTATGAGTAATATGATTTAGTACTAATTAATATTTATATTACTCATGCGCCTAGTAGTACTCCTATTTGTGTTAGATAGATACAATTGGCAATATCTTCAGAATTAATTCATGAGTTTTTTTAAATTAAATCTTGGCTCATTTGAACAGATTATTTTGAAGGGATAAAATTTCGTTAACAAATCTTTAATTCAAAAAGTTGAAAGAGGCTTTAAGAAGAAATTTAAAATTGTTACATTTTCTATGACTAAACAATCCCGTCTTACATTAATATAAATAATGATAAAACATACACTCATTAAAAACATTATTATTTAGCAAATCTTTATGCTATTTACATTTTACAAATTACATAACTTTTACAAAATATTTACAAAAATCGAATTGCTAAAATTAGCAAAAAAAAAAAGTTACTAATTTTAAAAAGTGGATATTGAAGGAAATATTATTTCTAATTAAAACTTACACCTAAAGGGTGTCCCAAGAAGAACGTAATTTTTAAATTTTAAATAAAACACAGATATTTAAAAAAAAATCGTGAAACTTTATTATATCGTAAAGTAGACAGAATGAGGTTATGTATGGAACAATATATCGTGCAGATGGCCGCCGCGGCTTTGCTGGCATGCACGCGATCTTTTAATGAAATTTTCAATGACCGTTTTGCATGAATGCTGCGGTATTTCATTAATGCAGCGTCCAATTTCCTCTTTTAAGGCTTGAGTCGTCGTCGGCTTATTCGCGTAAACCATCGACTTCAAAAAACCCCAAAGAAAAAAATCTAATGGTGTTAAATCGCACGATCTAGGCCGCCAATTCTGATCTCCAAAACGCGAAATAACACGACCGGGAAATGACTGATGCAGCAATTGAATTGTTTCTCTGGCTGTATGACATGTGGCGCCGTCTTGTTGGAACCACATGCCTCCACATTCATTTCTTCAATTCTAGGCAAGAAAAAACTGGTTATCATTTCACGATACCGAACACCATTGACTGTTTGCGCTTGACCTGCCTCATTTTCATAAAAAAAAGGTCCAATGATTCCTCCAGCCCAAAAACCACACCACACAGTGACACGTTGAGGATGCATTTGCTTCTCGTGAATCACTCGAGGATTTTCCTCACCCCAAATGCGACAATTCTGCCTATTGACGAAGCCATCAAGATGAAAATGGGCCTCGTCACTGAAGATGATTTTATCGTCCAAAACCCAATTAACGAACTCCCTTCGCTAAAAATTGCGTTCTTCTTGGGACACCCTTTACAAACTTAAATTATCTTAAAATGTTGCATAGATTACAAAAAAGGGATCGGAAGTGAAGATACCGACTCATGTCTAAAACTAGGACATCCCCTTAAAATAGCACTCAAAGTTTTTTTTATTTCTAAAAATCAGCCCTAAAAACAATTAAAATTTGAATTTAAAATTAAAAAAAAAATACTAAAATATTTTTCAAAACAGAAATTCCCAATTTAAAACAAAATGATACATTCGTTTGTTTTTATAATTTTTTAGGCTTCAATTTTTTTTTTTTAATTTTGTGTAAAATACTTTTTGAAAAAAATAAAAAAATTTTGATAGTCGACAAAAAAATAAATTTTAAATTTTGTACTAATATTGATAATGTTTAGTAATTTTTTTTTGCTGATTTAAGCAAACCGATTTTAAATTCCTTTAAAATACCGCTGGGCTCAAATTAGCCAAATAACAGCAAAATTTTCAGTTGCCATTACAGACTTTTTTTGGTAAGTGAAGAAAGGCAACCTAATAGGATCTCTCCAATCTTAATGAAATTCGTATATATGATAGAGAAGTAAAAAGTAGTAAATATATATTTTTTTTACCCTTCAATCCCTTCGTTTTCGAATTTTAATTTTTCCACACCTCTATTGAACTAGAAAAATCAATTTTCATCCCACACGTTTGAAAGTTTTGTAATATCGGTGAAAAAAGTTCCTTGAGAAAAGCCGAATGGTTACGAATAGTGAAAAAAAGTCCGGTCTTGGGATTAAATCCGAAAAACATTTGATCATTATCCCAATAATGGACATAATGTCAATGGGTAAAATTACCATTTTTATATCATATTGAAAATCTTCAGTAAGCGAGGCCGGAGTTGGGTATACCTCAGAGAAGAGAATTATTAATTCCGGCCGAAGGCCAACTACATAAGAAACATTTCATCAGCGAAGCTGGTATTATTATGTCTATTCTCTTCTTGGCATTTACGAGCAAAAAGGTTTTGATCATTGTCCCCACTTCCAATGTAGGGGTTATGTATAAAATATTTTTGAACAAAATCACACTCATAGAAATTGGAATAATGTAATATCAACTTCGATAAAATAGGTTTTATTATGGGTAATTTTGAATTAAAAATAACAATTATTTACTATACAAAATATTTTTAATAAAAATTGTACATGCTCGGATGTGTTTTATATTTTTTTTTTTTAACTCATTAGAACACTCACCAAAAAAGTCTGTAATGACAACTGAAAATTGTGCTGTTATTACGGGAAATTTTACTAATTTTAGCCCAGCGGTATTTTTTGCTAATCTTAGCAACACATTTCTGCCGACGTGTAGCACAATGAAATTTGTAGAAAACATAAGCTGCCACTACTAAATTTTAGTAAACATTATGAAAAGTGGCATTTAAAATCTGTTTGCTAAAATCAGCAAAAAAAATTTACTAAACATTTTTAATATTAGTACAAAATTTCAAATTTATATTTTTTTATCGAGCATAACATTTTTTATTTTATTTATTTTTTTCTTAAAATATTTTAGACAAAATTAAAAAAAAAAAATAAAAGGCTTAAAAATTGTAAAAACAAACGAATTTATCATTTTGTTTTAATTTGGTAATTTCTGTTTTGAAAAATATTTGTAAAACAAATTTTAATTGTTTTTAGGGCTAATTTTTAGAACTAAAAAAACTTTTCATTTATTTATTTATATATTTATTTATAATAGTCTATGGGTACAATATTATTCTTACAGACTAGCATCTTAAAACTAATTATAAATATATTATTTAACAATATTTTAAATTAAGAATGAGAAACACTTATGTCTAATTTATTACAATACATATATTAAACAACCTCATAGTTTTATTAAGTGAAATTATTCAGTTACATGTAAATCAATCTGAAAAAATTTAGTTACATTTCTAAATGTTCTTGGAGGAACATGTATTGAAATTAATTTAAGCAATTCAGGGGAGTCAATAAGACCACAAATATTACCATGCAAAAAAGTTAAGGCAGTGATATTCCTACGAGTTTCAAAAGTTTTCAATGAAATAAATACACATTTATCTTTATATGAGGGAATTGAAAAAGAGGGAACATTATAAGAATTATAATAATTTGAAAAATGGTAGCGCAAACTTAATAAACTTTCTTTGAATACGAGCAATATGAAAAGCTGCACTGGGACTAATAAATAAAAGAAGCATATTCTAACCTTGATCTTACAAAGGAAGCATACACAACTTTTTTATTAAAATAATGCAAGAAGAGAGTATGCTTTAGGAATAATAAAATTTAAGTGACTAGTGAATGATTATTTAACATCAAAACCAAACCCAAATCAAAAACTTCATAAATGGATGTATTCAGAAGGAAGGACACTGCGACGTCTATGAAAAGACATGTGTAAACATTTAGAAAAATTAAAGCGTAAACCATTTCGATGAGACCATGAAGTAACATTATTCATATCAACCTGAAAATCAGAAATATCCCGTAAAGAAAAAATTGGCTTAAAATTTTTTAGATCATCAGTATACATTAAAAAATGGGAATTTTTAAAGCAGTAACTAATGTCGTTATAAAAATATTAAATAGTAAAGGTGCTAGGAAGCTACCTTAAGGAATACTAGAAGTGGGAATAAAAAAATCGGAGCAAAATCCATCCAAAGATACCGTAGCATACCTGCCAGTTAAATAATGACGCAACCAAGTTAACAATTCAGAATGAATGCCGATCTTAAAAAGCATTAATAATAAAAGTTCATTTGGAACACGGTCAAAAGCTTAAGGGAAATTCGTGTAAATAGTATCAATTTGAACACCCTTTACAAATAAAGAAATACATGAATCCATGTTAAGACAAAGAAATGGATCGTTTTTATTGAAAAAAAAAAGTTTGTCATATACTATGTGTTCAAAGACTTTAGCAACGTTAGTTAATTTCGAAATAGGTCTGTAATAAGCAATATTATTTCTATTACCATTAAAACAGGGAAAACAGTTGTAAATTTCCATTTCTGAATTAAATAACCAGCTCTCAATGATTTATTAAAAATTATTCTGAGAGGCAAAATAAATGATGAAAAACATTTCTTTAAGAGAAAAGCTGAAAGACTATCATTATAACATTTAAAGGAATTTGAAAGCCTTTCAATTCCCAAAGCAACATCATCGTCTGAGAAAAGGAATCATCATTAAAATTAGATTGAAAGTACATTGCTAGTGCTATTTTAAGTGGATGTCCTATTTTTAGACTTATATTTATATAACATAGACTTATATTCATATAACATATAACTAATCTATGTAACATTTTAAGGCAATTTAAGTATGTAGGTGTAAGTTTTAATTATAAATAACATTTCCTTCAGTATCCACTTTTTTAATATTAGTAATTTTAGCAAATCGGGTTACAAAAATTTGTATAATGATTTCTGAAATTAGCAACAAAAATTTGTAAATATTCTGTAAAATGTTTGTAATTTGTAAAATGTAAATAGCAAAAAGATTTGCTAACTAATAATTTTTTTTACTAAAAATCTGTACAAAAATAGTAAAGTGGGATTGAAAACCGTTTACAAATTTTTCTACTAACTTTTTTTCTGAGTGCATCTTCTGGTAGATGATGTTTTGTTTTTTCCATTTCCCAACTTTTCTTTTGCCGCATCATTTTATTGTATTTTTTAAATTTATTTATTTGCATAAGTTATAAAACTCTTAATACAACACTGAAAAAAACTTTACCATGTCGTGAACATACCTCTAAGCTTACGCAATACAATTTTTCGTTTAAATTTAATTAATCATTCTTTTCTGATAACGACAAAATTTAGGTTTAATATCTTAAATTGAGCACAGGGCTCTAGGATTTGGTGCGAAATTTATAGCGAAAGTTTGATATTTCGCCTAAATTTACTCCATTTTTATTATGGCTAGAAGTTCACTGCAAATCTAAAGCGGATATTTCAATTATAATCTTCTTTAAAATCTTCGGGACACTTGGCTTGCATTTGCTTACAGTGAAAAAAAACGTAATATATACGAAACCTTTCTCATACATTGTACAAAATATTTCGTAATTTTGCACCACGAAAATCTTTCGTTAAATACACAAAATTATTTTTCTTATTTTAAATGTACTGCATTAAAATCCTTTATACAGATACTTTTTTATAAAAAGAAATTTTTTGGAAAAATACTTTACAATATTAGTAAAGGTGATTTTTTTATGAAGTGAAGCATTTTATAAAAAATATCGAGATCGAGCTTTCTACTCCAAAAGAGTGGCATTATTTTGTTTTTAAATGTAAACTATTAACGCGTTTTTCTGACAACCAAATCGGCTGCCGCTTTACAGCCAAGACGAGTTATTCGACTTCGACCCGATTTATATTTTGTTTTTTTTTTTTACCAACGTTCAAGAGATAAAAAGTTTTCTTAGTTCTAAAAATCAGCCCTAAAAACCTTGAAAATTTCTTCTAAAAACAGCAAAATTTTCAGTTGCTATTACAGACTTTTTTTTGTGAGTGTAACAGAACAAAACGTGTTTTTTGCATTTTTTGGGAAATTGGTTTTTGTTATTTTTGTATTATTTGGGTTGAATTCTACTAGAAAAAAATCTTATTAGCATAATTTCATTTATTTTTTCACCAAAAATTGACTTATAAAAAATGGTGCATAACAAAACGTACTTTTTTCAAAATTATTTTACCATTTTTTTAACTAATAGTTTTTACTTGTAGTGTATTCAATTTTTTTTTTGAAATTTGCAGTAAAAACTGGCATCATAGTTTATGAAAAATATACAAAACTTTATGAAAATATTTTTGTTCTTCTTTTAGTCTATAATTTTTACCGAGCAAATGGGTGTATTTTAGGATGAAATTAGATATTTTAAAAAATATTACTGTTAACAAAAATTCGCACACCATAACGTTTTATTTTTTTTAACAAAATTTTATTTTTCAATTTTTTTAAACGTGCTTTTTAGCAATTAAAAGTCCTTTGGTCTCATACAACCAAAATATTTATTCTGGTGACTTCATGCTGTTTTACAAGGGGATGAAAAAAGTAATTCTCAATTTCCCAAAAATTTTAAGCGACCAAAAAAGCACGTTTTGTTCTGCGGCTTCTCAAATTCGCTCCTGATTTTTATAAATTTTTAACAATTTATGTTATGAAGAGAATATTATTTAATTGCATTTTTTTCATTACTTATTTTCGATCTATAAAATCATTTTTTTGATGAGAATTTTTTTAGAGAAATTAATTTTTTAAATGTTTATGTTTTTTTTTTTTGATAGTTAAAAATATAACTTGACTGTTAAAAAATTAACGTTGTCAGTTCAAAACACCAAGGTGGCGCCGATATCGATCCGCCATAAGCTAAGCATTGAAAACGTCAGCTTAAGCAAAAAAAAAAAAGTCAACAGCGCCAAAATATATTTTCGGCAGTGTTTTAGCTTTAATTTTTTTTTTTTTCAACTTTTAAGTGTTTCCAACCAAAAAGTCAACAGCACCAGTATATATTTTCGGCAGTGTGTTAGTTTTAATTTTTATTCAACTTTTAAGCGTTTTCAACCTTTGTTATAGCAAAACACAGGGTTGTACACAATTAGTAGTATGAATACAGAGTCGTTTAGAAATAGTAAATGTTAATCAAGTACTCGATTAAGCAGTTAAACCTACTTTTTCTTGATAAACCTTTCAGTGTAAATTGGTTATAATCCACTTTAAGTATAGTTTATAACACTTTTTCTGTATGCCCCGATTTCTGCGATTTTTTTTTCTTTTGTATGTAACACTAAGTTGTACTAAATTTTAGCAAAAAAGATAACCGATGTGTCCAAAACAAATTTGGTTTTTTTTTTTTTTTTAAATTGTGCTAATTTTCGATACTTTTTTATATTGTCTAAATATTAGAGTTTAAAAAAATTCAAAATGTTGTTCGTAATGCTTGCAGACGTTACATACTTTAAGTTTAAATTTGTGAAATTTGTTTCGTGTCCTTGCTTTATATTGCATTTCTTAGAAAGATTTTAAAGTATTGTTTTGTTCTTTTTATTATTTTTGTTGTCATTTGCAGTTAAGCATTTACAAGTTATTTTGCAAATAACAAATTTAGGTTGTATAAAATGTTAATGAGTCTCGCCGCCATAAAGGCCTACTGCCACCTGCTAGGCTAGAAACCTGAAATTTAGAATACGTGTTCCCTGAAGTATGGGTTAATTCACTAAAAAGATATTTTATGGGATTCCCAATAAGATTGTGGCAAAATTTGGGTTCAAAACGGAAAATGTACCCCCTTACTCCTTACTAAAATAGAATTTTTGTTTTTTTTTTTTTGTTTTTTAATACTTTTGGCATTTCCTATCACAACATACTAAAACTGGTGCTTGAAATGGGAAAGTATGTATCTACTCACCCAATTGAAATCATAAGAGCAGGAAGAAAAAAGTTTAAAAGGGATCGTCCCCTTAACGTCCTGCCTAAACATCTTGGCTAGAATATAGGCTCCTGTATTGAAAAGCTGCTTTTTGAAATTTCGACTGGGAAAAGTGGGAAATGCGTCCCTCTAAAAACCCAGCCCAAACCACTGGAGCTAAGAATTTGAAATTTATCATGTAGATTTATGGTGCCCATCTAAGTCCCCCTCGTATTAAATCCGTGTTCCAAAATTTTTCCCTCAAGTTTCATTTAGTCAAATCCTAAACATTCTATTTAGCAAATCGCGATTGAAAACTAAAAACAACGACGTTTTGGGACTATTTGGAAGTCCGAAGTTAGTCCGAGTTTTTCGAAACAAAATTCGCCTTAATTTTGTGCATTTCCGATTTGCAGGTTTCAAAAATGATGATCATTTTTTTTAATCTCTTCAAAATTCATAGCTGAAAAATCTCGATCGCCTTAATTCAAAACTTAAAACTATGAATTTTATTTTCATGATTACTTAAAAAAGTTGAAGTCATTCAGGTATTTAAATAATGCTTAGATATGAAAACCATAGAAATTGTATAAAGGTTTCAAGAGATTCAGAGGCAAAGGTATTTAAAGCTCGAAATTTAAATTTAGGGTGGGAGTGAACTGGCTAAATAAAGTCAAAACTAAATTCAGGTTTCCAAATTTTTATGAAATTTGAAAATTTTTCAAAGAAATTTCGAAAACTTTTCTCAAATTGTATTAAGTTAAGAATTGATTTAGCCATCTCGCACAGGACCTTAATATAAAAGACTTACAAGATCATACCCCACCGCTTGCACGCCGATTTTAAATAAATTAATATTTTTAATCTCTCTCTCTCTCTGGTGTTTAGGGAGAAAAACGAGGGTAGACAAAATTCAATTTTTTGATACTTTTTTGTTCGGCATTAACAATTATTATGGCTTTGATTTTGCACAGACCTGCCAAGTTTTTGAAAAGGTAGCAGAAAAGCGCTTAGTTAAAAGTTCTCTAAAATTCTATAAGACACGAATATGGGATAAAGAAAAAATAACGTGTTCGACGAAATTTGATACTCTAATGCTCATTCTTTTAGTATCAATAATTTTTTTGCTAAATATATATTTGACTTTAAAATAAAAATGTTGTTTTATCGCTTTATTTGGATGATAATAAGAATTATTCATATAAGAACCAATTTATACGATACAATTGATTGCGTGCAATTTTCTTAATTCTCTTTGAAAACTTGTTTGGCAACACCGTGATATTAAAACGTCAAATTTTTCTTTCTGCACAAAAGCTTAAAAAAAATATTAATATTTCATACAAAAACAAAGTTAAATTAAATATGTAAAATACTTTATTCGTTTAAAACAAATTAAGCTCTTTCTTTTAACTATAAAGGATGCCTGGTAAAACACGTAAAAGCATTAATAATAAAAACAAAATAATATGTATTCAATGTAAATCGCAAGTGTTGGAAAGTGATGATGCTTTACAATGCGATGTTTGTGAGAAAACACTGCATGCATTATGCAGTAAAATAGATAAAAAACAATATGAAAATTTGGTAAACAATCCATCTCTTGAATACAAGTGTCATTTTTGTGCGCCAACTGGTAATGTTTCTGTATGTGCAAATGATTTAGCAGAAATAAAATCAAAATTAAATCAGCTGGACGACATTAGAGAGACGATGCATTTCATGTCATCACAATATGATGCTATATTAAAAGGTGTGAAAAAAACAGTAAACAAATAAAAACATTAAGAAAAGAGAATAATACCCTTCGAGAGGAAGTGAGAAGTTTAAAATCAACTGTGAAGTTTTTAAACGATATCAGAGTCCAAAAAGACTGCATTATTAATGGAGTTGAAGCAAATGAGAATGTGAATGCTGTAGATGTAGTATTAGAAGTGGCAAAAAAAACAGGTGCTGATATTTGTGAAGACGATATAGATGAAGCTTATTTTTTAAATCGTAACAAAAATAAAAATACTACTAAACAAAAAGAAAATAAGAAGAAATCGATTGTTGTTAAGTTCACCACTAAAAAAACTAAACGAGTTTTTATGCAAGAAAAGTCAAAATTGAAGCAAATTGGAGATTTAAAAGATACATATATAAATGATTTTCTCTGCAAAGAATCCTTGGAGTTATTAAATTATGCAAAGTCCTTAAGAGCAGTTGGTTTGTGTATACTAGATCTGGTAGCGTATTTGCCAAAAAGGATTAAAAATTTCGTCAAATTTTGTTTAAAGTCGTTAGAGGATGTAGACAAGTTGCTGTGTAAATCTGCTGGTGGTACTGCTAAACGTAATATTTTGAATGTTGCTGATATATCTGAGGAAGATGATGATGAAAATAATGAAGAAGAGGAAGAAGATGAGGAAGACACACAATTTCAGTCATCAAACTAATATAATTTTAAGTATTATACAAAAGTTTCTTTGTTTTAAAAAAAAAATATTTTTTACCATTTTTTATGAATACTAAATACTTCTTAAATTTAAATTCTTTTATTTTATATATAACTGAATCTAATTCAACCTCTTTTAATGTTTTGTCTGTTAATGCAAGAAGTATTTCTTCAATTGATAAATTTAATAAATTCAAATCAGAAATAAGTAAAATGTCCATAATGCCTGATATAATTGCTGTCCAGGAAATATGGTTTAATGCAAATTGTATAAGTTTGTACTCAATGGATGGATATGATGTGCTCCATTGTTGCAGAAATGATAATTATGGTGGTACAACAGTCTACATTAATCGTTATATAAAATACAATGTAATTACATCTCGTAGTAAAGATTTCTTGGAATTAATATGCATATGGCTGCCAGATGTCAAAATAGACAATAAACCCATGGTAATAGCATCCTTATATAGATCGCAAAAATGTTCACTGCAAAAGTTTTCAGAAATGCTGGAAACTTTACTGTTACAAGTGCAGAATTCACCAAGTGTTATAGTTGGTGATTTTAACATAAACGTAGGAATTGAAGACCGACACATTAAATTTTTGAAAGAAAGCTTTTCTGAATATAGTTTCAAGTCATGTCATAACCTTGTTACAAGGCCGAAGAGTGGTTCTTGTATTGACTGTGTTTTTAGTAATATGTCAGATTGTACCTCAGTGCATTCAATTCAAAATAAATTATCTGATCACAATTTTATATTTTGTGGGTTTAAAGTTAATTTTAACCACCGAGAAACTATTATTGAGAGAAAATTTTGTATATATTATAGGAAGTTTGGAACCTATATTGATGAAAACTTATGTGTTTCTAATTTAAATGACTCTGAAGTTCAATGTGAGAATCTTGTTGCAACTCTTTCGTTAGCTGCATCTCATAGTCGTAATTCAACAACAAAGCATATTAATATTAGGCAGAAGATGAGCCCATGGATATCCGATGAACTAATTTCATTAATAAACTACAAAAATAAACACTTAAAAGCAAGAAGGAAAAATAAGACAAACAGATCTATTACTGAGCGGCTGAAAAGAATAGGCAAAGTTATAAAATATTGTAATAAAGTAATGATGAACAATTACTATATGCATAATTCAAAAACATGTAATGGTGATTCAAGGAAAACTTGGTATTTTTTAAACAAAGTGCTGGGAAAAAAGGAAAAATCAACTAGTGAAGTGTTAAAAATTGGTAATGATATTATATCATTAGACAGCGAAAAGGCTTCAATATTTAACGATTTTTTTTATAATTCTGTTCAAAATATAAGGAATAGTATATATCAAAATTATGATGACAATATCAATATGTTTCGCACTTTAGTTCCTGCTGCTACTTGTTTTAATCTGGAAACTATAGAAAAAATAAAAATTAATAATATTTTGGATACTCTTGAAACCAATAAGAGTTGTGGCTATGACGAAATTACACCTAAGATGCTCTTGGTCCGCAAAGACGCAGTAGCAGAAATAATAACAGAAATATTCAATAAAATAATAAGAAATGGTAAATATCCTGATATATTAAAAGTACACAAAATAATTCCCATACCCAAATGTAAAAGAATAAATACGATTGAAAACTATCGTCCAATTTCTCTTTTTTCAATAATCGATAAAAATTTTTGAGAAAATTATGTTTGAACAACTGGCTAATTACCTTGAAGTCAACAATCTTTTATTTAATCATCAATATGGGTTTAGAAAGGGAACTGGCGCTGAAGAAGCAGTCCTAAATGTTGTTGATTATATTTGTGATGGACATGATGCCAGATATGGAGCCGTTTCGGGTGTGTTTTTTGACTTATCAAAGGCTTTTGACTTGGTGGATCATAACGTATTGGCTGAAAAACTCAATTATTTTGGTTTTTCTGAAAATGCTCTTAAATTATTTATAGATTACCTAAAAAACCGAAAACAATTTGTTTAAATTGGAGAATCTAAAAGCACAGAGCTACCTGTTTCTTGCGGTGTTCCGCAAGGCAGTGTTCTCGGTCCACTATTATTTAAAATTTATGTTGATGATTTGAAAAATATTGAATTTAATGGTAAATTATTTATGTTTTCTGACGATATTTGTCTCATTTATAAATTTAAACATCAAGAGGTATTACGAACGCAAATTGAATATGATGCTTCAATCCTATCAGAATTTTTGAGGCTAAATAAGCTAATCCTTAACGCTAATAAAACAAAAATTATAAAATTTAAACCATATATTTCAAGAAATGAAGAACTTTTGAGTGTTTATATTGATGGTCAACTAATAAATGAGTCTGAAGGCGTAAGATACCTTGGGATAAATTTCCGCCCAAACCTTTTATGGGACAATCATATCAGCCAGTTAATTTATCAATCCCTTATACACTCTCACTTAACGTATCTCCCCATAATTTATGGTAGCAACACAAGCACAACTATTAAAGCGCTGCAATCTGCACAAAATAAGGCTCTGAAAATGGTATTTAATCTTCCGTTGCGCTTTAACACATTAGATTTATTTAAAAATTATGCCAAAACTGTTCTTCCTATAAGAGGCCTATATAAACAACAACTTATATTATACGTATTTAAATGCATAAATGGTGTAGGTTTCCATACCATACGATTCGATCGTAATGTTTCACATACACAAAGAATAACAAGACAGGCGATGGATCTAAATGTAGTAAGGTGCCGACTGGAACTAACAAAACAACGTGTGCGCTTTTCTGGACCAAAAGAGTACAACTTATTACCTGATAATCTAAAAAACATATCTGTTTTATCTACTTTTAAAATGAATTTAAAGCAATATTTACTGCAAAATATTGAAATACTCCTTGCATTTTAAGCAAAATAGTATCAAATATTTTTTTTATGAACTGTTATATATTTATATATAAATTTAAATTTATATTTATTTTTTTTTTTTTATTTTTATGAAATATGTACTATATAATGATAAATGTATATTATTAGTTGCCTACTAGCCTCTAAAAAGCCACTTTTTGGCGCTGAGGCGTAAACATTAAAATTCTGTTAAAATATAATAATTGAAATAAAGTACCTACAAAAAAAAAAAAAAAAAGTTATACGGTGACATTTGTTGCACGAAAACTGAATGTGAATGAGGCAACACAAGAAAAATACATATGAGTGCGAAAGAGAAATTACAAAAACATGCACGAAAAACGAAAACCGTGCCATTTTTGTTAACCCGCTTGCTGCTCTACCCCGTTCGCCACCAAACAAGAATTGCACGCAATAATTGCATGCAACAAAGTCACTGTGTAAATTGGCTCTAACAGTGTAAAATCAATATTGTGATACATATCATTATTTTTTATTACCTTCTAGATTATTTTAAAAATAATATTAATAAATGGTAAGAAAAAAGTAAAAAAAAACAATAAATAAAGTCATTGCAAAAGAGTTTTCGAAGTCTTTTCACTTAAATATAGGGTCCGCCAAATAACTTTTTTTTTGAAAATGTTATAAAAAAAAAACTACTGAATATTTTCTCAAATTTTTTTTTTTTAATTTGAAAGTACAATCCTTCCGGTTAATAATGGAAAATAATTTCATTCAAATGGCTGCATCGGCTGGCCGTTACAGGCCATGTTGAACGAATTTTTGTTCACAAAAATTGAAGAGGAGGATATCGATGTTTTGCGCCCTGTTTTTGAAGATCGCATTATCAGCCGCAAAGCTGATGTCGTTTGGCCACCTCGGAGCTGCGATATGACGCCGTTGAACTATTATTTGTGGGGTGCCGTCAAAGATAAGTGTTACGCCGACAAGCCAGAGACAATTGACGCTTTAACGGACAATATTCGTGAAGCCATTGGTGAAATACAGCTGCACACAATCGATAATATGCTTAAAAATTGGACCGATCGTGTAGGCTACTGCATGGCCAGCCGAGGCAGCTATTTGAATGAAATTATTTTCCATTGTTAACCGGAAGGATTGTACTTTCAAATGAAAAAAGAAATTTGAGAAAATATTCAGTAGTTTTTTTTATAGCATTTTCAAAAAAAAAGTTATCTGGCGGACCCTATATAATGAAAAAATAACTTGAGTCTATACAAACTTGGAACATCTTTTTAAAACGACTTAACTTTCCAAAACGGAGTAAGCCACTGAATTCTACGACTCAAAATTTACGTGTTCCGGGGTTTTCGTATGTCATTTTGCCGTAGTTTCTGTGTAATCAAATAATTTCGGTTTTTTTTATGAAAATTGCGAAGTTTAGCAAAATTAACACTAAACATTTACTGTCATAGACATTTTATTGATTTTTATTACACACTTATAAATAAAATTAACATGTAAAACAACAGCAAGTTCTTTTTTAAGACTGTATAAGAATCAAAAAATGTTTATGCATTTGGCTGTAATAAATTAACTTTTTTAACAGATTGAACTTTGATATTATTTCTTTAATTGAGTTTTGTAATAATTTCACGCTCAGTTGTACTTTGTGTAAAAACTCAAAAAAAAACGGCTAAAAAATTTTTAAAAATGGCTAACCTAATGGCTAAAGGCTATATCCATTTTTTTTCTGGCTAAATGTCGGTACAGAATAACAACCCGACATACAACGATTGTTGCTGTGAGAGAAAATAGGCCCAGGAAAATGACGATGTGCGACGGTGACTGCAAAAACTGTCATATTTATTTTAGTGTAAAGAGTACATACAGCAGAGATTCTTACCTCACCAATGTCTCCTTCATATACCAACGACCCTTTTTTTACATTTTAATTTTATAAAAAGAATAAAAATAAATAAATATTTTAATAAAAATTTAGAAACGAACTTACTAAGTTGGTTTGTGGTACGTTGATAATTTGCTAGAGAGCCATAGAATATCGTATGTTAATTTTACTCATCACATGTTTTTGTTTAGAAAAATATTTAAAATGCGGCAACTGTTAAGAAAATTGGAAACAAAATACAAGAGAAAATAAAAATAGGTTTTATTTCACAACTGCAGCGCTCGACGCGTTTTAATTGTCATTTGTATGGAAAAATTCGGCACGTTGTTGTTCTGGACCGTCACTAAGCGTGTTAAAAAAATGGCTAAATATAGCCATAAAATTTATTAAATGGCAACACTGGTTACAATCATTTAGGTATGTCCGAGTGTTAATATATTTTTGACGATTTTTTTAAATATTTTTGTCTATTTTACAAAGTTAATTTTTTTTCAAATTTAAGAAATTTTTGTATTATTTTAAATTGAGCTTAAAACTGCATTTACATTAGGCTCGAAATCTAGTTAAAACTAGATTATAGTATATAGTACCATATGATCGAAATCCAGTTTAAACTAGATTTCGAGCCTAATGTTAATGCAGTTTAAGATCTTTTTATTTATACAAATTAATTATAAATATAAATTTATCCCAATATTTTGTCACCACATTGGGTGAATTCTTCAGGGGAAATTGTGTTTTTTTTTATAAATATTAAATGAAAATTATAAATTGAAAACTTATATATAGCAATTTTTTTTTTATAAGAAAGGCGGTAAAACAAATTTTTTTTTTGTCATTATTAAAAAATAAAAATTTTCAAGAAAACTAAAATAAAAATATTTGAAAAATTAAAAAAAAAAAACATTGTTATATATAAGTTTTCAATTTATTAGTTTCATTTAATAATTAAAAAAAAAACAATTTCCCCTGAAGAAGTCATCCAATTCGGTGACAAAATCCCAATATTTTGTCACCGAATTTATAATTATTTTTTGTAAATAAAAAGATATTAAGCTAAATTTAAACTAATATATAAATCAAAAAGATCAAAGAAAACAAAAAGAATTTTTTAAGAAATTTTGATTTTCCATCCTTCTCGCTTGAAAATCTTTCCTTGTATATACAAAAGAAATAAATGTTTAAAGACATGCAAAGTAGTAGATTATATTTTCTATCGATCTTATATAAATTGCTTTAATAAAAAATTATTTTTTAACCAAAAACTACTTAATATCTGAAGACCACTTTTTGGTGGTCTTGGCCATTAGAAAAAAATTAGATACCGGTATATAGTCCCTTGAAATCTCCATTAATACCACATTTTACATTTTTTTTTTAGAGAAACAAAAACATTAAAATTATATACACTCACCAAAAAAAGTCTGTAATGGCAATTGAAAATTTTCCTGTTATTACGAAAAATTTTTCTAATTTGATCCCAGCGGTATTTTTTGCTAATATTAGCAACACATATCTGGTGACGTGTAGTACAATGAAATTAACAGAAAAATTAGCTGCCGCTATTAAATTTTAATAAACTTTTTGTAAAGTAGAATTTTAAATCTGTTTGCCAAAATTAGCAAAAAAAAATTAAATATTTTTAATATTAATATTCAATTTTTTAAGCTAAAGATCTTTTTCTTTTTTTTTTTTATATAAAATTTCTTATTTTATTTTCGATATTTCGCTAACAATTTGTTAGCATCTTCAGGAAAACAAAATTTTAATAATTATAAAAAATTTGACAAACAAAAAAATATTTAACATTTAAATATAAAAAATATTTAACATTTAAATATAAATTAAATTTATAAAAAAATTTTAAAAAATTAAATTAACATTTAAAACAAATAGAAGTGTTAATTTTATAAACAACATTTTCCTGCTAAAGCTCGTAAAAAATATTTTCATATTGGTTTAATACTTTAGTTTATGAAATTGAACATAATAAATGTTGTTTATAAAATAAAATATCATTATGAAATTAAATTATTATAGTTAATAAAAACATATCTATACATTTAAGTTTCCTAATTTTTTACTAATTAAATATCTATAATTCTGAGCTAAATTTTCTGTGTCAGCTCAGAATTATAGATATTATAGCTCAGAATTATAGATATTTAATTAGTTAAAAATTAGGAAACTCAAATGTATAGATATGTTTTTATTAACTATAATAATTTAATTTCATAATGATATTTTATTTTATAAACAACATTTATTATGTTCAATTTCATAAACTAAAGTATTAAACCAATATGAAAATATTTTTTACGAGCTTTAGCAGGAAAATGTTGTTTATAAAATTAACACTTCTATTTGTTTTAAATGTTAATTTAATTTTTTAAAATTTTTTTAAAAATTTAATTTATATTTAAATGTTAAATATTTTTTATATTTAAATGTTAAATATTTTTTTGTTTGTCAAATTTTTTATGATTATTAAAATTTTGTTTTCCTGAAGATGCTAACAAATTGTTAGCGAAATACCGAAAATAAAATAAGAAATTTTATATAAAAAAAAGAAAAAGATCTTTAGCTTAAAAAATTGAATATTAATATTAAAATAAGATCGAATAAAGTTATATAATATTTTTAATATTAGTAAAAAATTTTAAATTTATTTTTTTTTTATTGAGCATCAATTTTTTTTTTATTTTATCTTTTACAAAAAATATGTTAGACACAATTAAAAAAAAAAATAATCAAAGGCTTAAAAATTGTAAAAACAAAAACGAATTTATCATTTTGATTAAATTTCTTTTTGAAAAATATTTTATTAAATTTTTTTACTCTTAAGGTAAAATTTAAATTGTTTTTAGGGCTGATTTTTAGAACCAAAAACACGTTTTAGTGCTATTTTAGACATGAATCGGTATATGCACTTCCGATCCTTTTTTTTAATCTATGTAACATTTTAAGGCAATTTAAGTTTGTATGTGTAAGTTTTAATTATTAGAAATAACATTTCCTTAAATATCCACTTTTTTAAAATTAGTAATTTTTTTGCTAATTTTAGTAAATCGGCTTTCAAAAATGTGTAAAATGATTTCTGAAATAAGCAACAAAAATTTGTAAATATTCTGTAAAAATTCTGTAATTAGTTAAATGTAAATAGCAAAAAGATTAGCTAAATAAAATTTTTTCTTACTAAAAATTAGTATAAAAATAGTAAAGTGGGAGTGAAAATCGTTTACAAATTTTTCTACTAACTTTTTTTTCTGAGTGTACATGTAGATGACGCTTAGCAACGGAAAACTTTGAATTTTTCGATATTATTTTTTTTTTTAATAATGATTCTAATTCATCCTTTTCAATATAATCAATTTTTTTACTAGAAATTTATTTAAATAGTGTCATCCCACTCGTTTGTTTACATATAAAATACACTGGGAAAACGTAACGAGTAGTAACACATATCTCTTTAAAACCAAATTGGTTCCCTTGTCCATCTACTCTCTTTGTTCTATTTGTGTTGTATAGTTGCCAGATTTAATAAACTTAATCCCTGAGGAAGGTGAAAAAAAAAACTTGGCAACCGAAGCGTTAAATAAAAAATGTAATAAATATTTTTTTTATTAACAATTGAAAAATTACCTTAAAATCCTATTAGAATAAATTCTTAAACTTTTATGATATTCCAAAATGTAGTAATTTTTGTCATTTTTTGATAAATATTACTAGTGTACGTAAACATTTTGGCCTGACTGTATTATACATAGTATTTTTCTAGCTTATCTCTTTTATATTCTTAATAAAATGTTTTGTTATTTCTTATCATAAACACATTTAGATTTTGCCAACGAATGCGTTTTCCAAAGTGTGCTGAACGTGTTTAAACATGTCTTGTGTCCATTTTAGTTGCCTTTCTTAACCTCATAATAATGATAACCTTAACTACTATAATTTAGTTTTTCCTTTAAAAAAATTGTATCTTTTTATTATTACATATAAATTTGTTTCTCCTTATAATTTGGTATTTTTTTGTATTGTATTTTTAGGATATACCGGAAAATCGTTCAACAAATTTAAATAGCACCAATGCTGTTGTTGTTTGCGTCGATAATGGTGTTAATGGACGTACAAAAGTTTTGACAGAAAATGATGCCCAAAAAGCATTATTAAACAACATCAATGAAACATGCCTTTAGAGTGGGTAGAGAAAAAAAACAACAACAACAGTGGCAAAATAAATTACACAGTCCAACAAGAAATTTTAAGCTCTTAAGATTACCATGTCAAAGCATCAGTTATACAAAATGCTAAAAGGGTTTTGCAAAGTTGGTTTATATTTAAAATTTTATGACATTTTGAAATGTATATTTTGTTAATTTTTATATATATTGTTTTATTTTTTTATCCTAGTGTTAAAAATTATTAAAATCAATTGAGCGTTTGAAATTTGTAAGTAAAAATGTAAATACACTTGTGTTTTTTTTTCCAGTGTTTCTCCATAATTACACTCACAACTTTAAAACCGCTGGGCCAATTTCGATAAGATTTAATGTCAATGTGCTTAGGAATCTGGAAACAAAATGAACAACTTATTTTGCATTATTCCCAGAGGACTTACAATAACAATCCGATCCAACTTTGCAAAACTTTTAGCGATTTTATTTTAGCAATAGTTAACTTTCATTAAGCATTGGCACCATTAAGTCTGATGACATAAAATTTTGTTACACAGTGTCATTTATCAAATACACATACACATTTTAACACTAACAAAGAAGGTATGGCAGGTGTGATTTTTTGTTTATTTTTTTAAGAGGGGTTTTAATGAAATTTGCATAAACAGGAAAATAAATTTTAAAATTTGGGATAGTATTCTCCATGAAAATTTTTAGCTATTCTTATTGTTAAAGAACATGTCTGAGATTGTGAAATGTCAATTCATGTCCAGCAAAAAAAATCATCCAAATTAGAATACCGATTATTTTTGATAAAGAAGGTAAAATAAAGGCATTTGTTATTTGATCTTATACTGAGTCGGATTTTAAATTAAAAGGATAAATAGGGAGGGGGAAAAATCTCCACCTCAGTCTCAACAACTACATATTATTAACCGCAGAAATACCTAAAAATTCAGTTAGTTTTATACAAAATTATAGGGAATTGTGTTGTACCTTGAAACGTTTGAAATTCAAATGTCTGTAACTCCGCCGAAAAACCAGATATAAATGTTCTGCAAAAGCTGTAATATTTCTGTGTAAAGGAACATACATAAGAAATATGTATTAATAAATTTACTCAGTCTTTATACCCTCCACCATACATACAAAGTGAGGGTATATATCAGATTGTCAGTCTGATTGTAAATTGTAGAAATATAGGTAAAAGACCCCATAAAGTATATGTATATATTCGTGATACTTATGCGATATCAAGTCGATTTAGCGATAACCATCTGTCTGTTGAAATGGCGATCAGGGCTCGAAGACAAAAGCGGGAGTGCTCATTATTACCTAGATTAATGGGCATCCACCCGAGCAGTTTGGTATTGAAAATGAGCAAAATCGGTCCAGCGGTTAAAAGGTTATGAGTGATAATGTGAAGGGGCCTCTAAATTTTCCATACAAATTGGTGGATTTTAGCATAATTTCATAGTAGCGACTGGCAAGTAAAATCTTTTCACTTGTTTTTATTATATTCACCTCAAAAAATTTTTTTTTACCACAAAAATTTTTTTAACCTACAAATTTTATTCTCTCCACAAAATTTGTTATCACATGCAAAAAGTTTTTAACCTCCAAAAAGTTGTTCACATCCTTACTTCTCAAGTTCCCAGCAACACCACACATTACCAAATAATGGGTAAAGTAATGTATATCCATAGGATGGATTACTTTACACCTTACTTCATTGATGAATTTTACAGGCAATGAGCCTCAAAGTAATGTATATACCCATTACTTTAGAGGGGATAATGTAAGGGGTTACTTATATGGTTACGAGAATGGAAAAAGTAATGTGTCTAAAAATAGATTTTTATTTAAAGATTAGATTTTTATTAAAAAAATTAATTACAAATATTTTAAACGTTATTAAAAATAATGTGGTTATGATGGGAATCGAACCAGGGAACTCTGGTTGCCAGCCAAGAACTCTACCCACTGAGCTATCGACGCATAAAGTATTTGATTGCATTAAACTAAAATGAATTGTTGCGCTTCGTTTTTTCGCTAGTGTTATCAAAACAAACATACACTACCCTTTTGCTTACAAAAGAACACAAACTAATGTATCTAAAAATAGATTTTCAAAAATATTTCAATTATTACTTTACATTTATAAATCATATATTACGTAATCAATAATGAGTAACTTATTACTGTATGCTTGCAAATAATGAAAAAGGTAACGAGCTATCATTACAAGGTAATGCATGAGAATATCGCAGCCATTACCAAAGTTTTGCTGGGTTGTTTACATTATTTGTATTAAAACCAGTAGAGAACACTTTTGTATTCAAAGATTCGGCACAGCCGAATTTAAGCCATTTTTTTTTACTTGCTTTATTATGCAAAAATTGCGATTTTTTAAAAAATTTCATATTTATTTTATATTTACTTTTTGACTGTGTTTTGAAACGTTTGCATCGTTTACATCGATAGTAAAATAGTAAATTTTCAATCAATTCGGTTATCTATTAAGATTATTTTTACGAAAAAATAAATTTACACAAACATTTCAATAGCTCAAAATTATGCTTTTTATTGTTTAAACACTAAATAAAATTATTCAAAATGTTTTGAAGTACATTTGATTGACATTTAGAGGAAATCGTAAAATTTCCATATATTTATAATTTCGATAATAACTTTATAAATGCGTTTTAAAAAATACACAATTTTTTTACAATACTTTTTAAAATAATATTATTTTTGAAAATCGATTCAATTAAAAAAAATATATACTTTTAGGGTTTCAAGGTACATCATTCGCATTTTACCATTTTACACCTTAACTTTAGATCTATGATAAACATGAACCCAATTCTTCCTAGAAGAACTCTTTTGTGAAAAATTGCCAAAAATATAAAAAAAAATTCATGGTAATACCAAAATTCGTTGCATGACACAACACATTCTTCTTATATTTTTTGGTTTTTTAGCTACATAGTTAAAATAATGTAAAGGAGAACGCCCCGGTAGGCTAGTTGGCGGTGTGCTGGCTAATATGTGCAGGAGTTCAATTCCCACCATAGGCTTTAGTCTGTTCATAGGCTTTAGTCTGTTCCCACCGTAGGCTTTAGTCTGTACAACGAGCCGATAACCTGTGTTGCTAATGCTGGGTTAGGGCAAAATAATATAATTTGCAATTAAATGATTAATAATACGTCAGTTTGTTATTGCTTCGACCCACCGACCATTTAAAAAAAAAATTTAGTTGGGAAAGGTTACTCGTATATATGATGTAAATATCATCTTTCTAATTTCGAATGCCGTTTTTAGATATGTTGTATCATATCTGAGATATTTAGTATGGGCTTTGATCTACTTAAGAGTTTTACATACAAAAAAAAAAAACAAAAATGTAAATCTTCTTTGCCGTTTTTCTCGATAACAACCATTTTGGCAAATCAATAATAAGCTGGCGAATAATTAAAAAAATTAATTAATTAATAAGTTTCTTAAATTCAAAGTAAACAAAATCTAATCTATTCCCTCCATTAGTTTTCTTAAAACTTTTTTTATCACGCTTAGAATACCTTCCCCGTTATGATAAAAAATTAGATGTTTTTGTTTCTTTTTCATATAAAATACGAATAAGAATCTTTATTTTATTATTTTTTTTTTTTTTGAAACGGAAGTTGAGTCCAGTTGCTATCATAACACCTCTTCCAAAACGGAGAAAAGTCTGTTTAAATTTATTATAAGTTGAATTTAAAGTTTTTATTTGCATTTAAATATAAACAACAAAAAAAATAAATTAAATATTAAGATAACATGCTCATTTTATAGACGTTTTAAATGTCTAATAAAATTTAAGTGTAATGTAAAAAATTCAAAGTAATTTAGTATTATTATTATAAATTTAATTTTCTAAATACAAACATAATTTGAAGTTTAGTTTACTAAAGGCTATATCAAACTTGCTGGTTTTAGTATTTTTTAAAAATTGCATAAATTTCTTTATGGAAAAGTAAAGTGTGTGAAGAGTTCCACTATATACAAGGTGGGGCAATTAAAATCACCCTATTTAAAAGTGCTGCCATTTTTGAAAATGTTATCGTCAGTTAGATTGATTTTAAAATTCGTTAAAATTTATTTAACAATTAATCGCGTTATGCCGTAAGTTTTTTAAACACAACGAAAAGCAAATTTTTATCTACTCTCAGGATATTATAAATCGTTGGTGTACGCTAACAATCCCCGCACTTTGGAGAAATTAAATAACAACATTCCAGCCGAAATTAATAAAGTGGCACCACAAATGCTGCTCACAGTTATTTAATATGGTATATAATCAAGAGAGCTAAAATTTTCATCAACTTTAACGGCGGTCATTTGTGGCACAAAATTTTCCACAATTAATTACAAACAAAATTTATAAGTGCGAATAAACATAATTAGTTTAAAACCGAATTTGTTTTCAATTAAAGCATAAGTTATAGCGAAATAAAATCTGATGATGGTTTTTGTCCCACACTGTAGAAAAATTTTTTAAAAAATAGCTATCTGCCAAATTAAGTGGTCCTTCATATGATTTGAATTTACACAAAACTAGAATCTCGAAAATATCAAGGCTTAAATGTAGCCAATGAAATCTAAACTTTAACTATGGAGATGAAATGTTTGGACCTAGTCAGTGACGTGGTGGTAAATTTTACCCCTTTTAATTTTACTCAAACATTTTAATAAAAAAAAACATTTCTTCATTATAATTTGTATTTCAAAAAAAAAACTACATTTTTAATAAAAAATTTTATATTTTTGTATTCATTTCAACAAAACAAGCACTTTATTTTACAATTCTTTTTTTTTTTTTTTGTAATTACAACAATAAAATAACTTGTAAATATATGTATAAAGAGAGGATAAAATTTACCACCACCTCCACAGTTAAATGTTCAAAAAATTTTTTAATTTATTTAAAAAAAAAAAAAAAGTATTACATCGTTGTGATTAGTAGTAATCCTACTCTCTGTTTTCTGTTGGGATTTTTCTTTAAAATTTTTACAATTAAATGTTAAAGCTTAAAATACATTAAATTAAATTAAAATACATACTCTTGTTGCAAGTTTAATACAAGTTTTTAATAAATTTATTAAATTAAATTTGTTCATGGGTGTAATGCATTTTTAACTCTATTAATGTAAATTTATAATGTATATAATATTAATTAAATATTTAATGTAATTTATGAATGTATGTATGTATATGATGAATATTAGGGGGTTCCGATAAATGGGTTTCTTGTAAATTGACTTAAACGATAAGCATTAATGAGCTAAATATGGGAAAAAAAATTGCAAAAAATTTTGAAAGGCCATCTTTAGTTCCCTTTTAAGAAAAAAAAAATTTGTTTGAATATTTTCCCCAAAAATTGGTACTAAAATTTGCTTAACGAGGAATTTGTTATAGAAAATGAATCTATTGGAGTTACTTTAGTCCACCATTGCATTTTGAACATGTAAATTTTATTTTTTTTTCAAAAAAGGCCCTTACAGTTGAGGGTTTTATTTAGGTTGTATGTTCCATGGAATATGTTTATTAGTACATATTTGCCTTTAAAAGAAGAAACTAAAAACTATCAGCGGTTTGATCCTGTCAGCTTGTTGGAATTAAGTTTATTCATAATGATTATTTAGGAGAATATTAAAAAAACCGGGGTTTCGTTTACTCAAATTATGGCCCTCATTTTGCAAAACGCAACGCCTCACTTCACATCATATTAAAAAAAAACGATTTTGTAAATCACTTGAATAAAGTAGATTGAAACATCTGTTCGTTACGTTAGTTGAAATTTTATACATACAAATGAAAATTTCATAAATCACTGCGCTGAAAAATTAATCACTTGAGATGTCAAAATTAGCACTTGAATGGTTTGAGCGTTAGTTTGAAGTTTTTTCAAACTATTTAAAAAAACACACACAATTTGTAGTTTGACATTAATATTGTACCGTAACTGACGTTTGGTAATATTAACTCCCCCGGATTCCTGATCATCCGAGGAAGACGAGACATCAAAAGGAAACGATTACTTCGTTTTTGATTTTGATTAATTTTTTTTATTTATTTATTTTTTTTTTTGCACAATTCTTTTTACAAAACTATTTATAAATTTATACAAAAAAAAATTAAATTGTTAATAGTTTTATTTATTTAATTTACAATCAGCTGTTATTGGTGTTGCCAATAGCAAAAAAAAAAAAAAGTAAAGATAAATGTAACAAATCAAACATAAGATCCATATATGCATAAATGCAGGTAACACTGAAATTATTCTGATTTGACAATTAAAGTGATAACATAAAAGTCCAACGCACTGACGATTATTTTATACTCGCGTTGCCGTTAGAAAATGAAGTGTAGGTGATTTGTTGAATGCAGGGGATTTACAAAATTTGGGCATATATCTTTTTTTTTTTTTAAACCCGGCTTCAATTTTTTTTTTTTCAAAAACCCGGTTTTTCGGGTTTTTATTTTACATTAAAACGGCATCGAAAAAATATTTGAACATATTCATATTTTTTTTTATAAAAAAAACATTTAAAATGATTTTTTTACAAAAACTTTCTAAGAGAATCCACATTTCTGAAAGCAATCGGAGTATTTTTTTAATCGTATTACGCTTTCTATTGAGAGTACGAGTATAACACTCAAAACTAGGATTGATAATTAGACAGTAAATGCTAAAATTTTGCATTACTTAGTAGCAAATGTGATCAAATTCCTCAGCCCGACAATATTGTACATTTTTCGATATTACGTATACGTACTGTAGTACAACCATTTGGTACCATATTAAAATATTTTGTAACAAATGCTCTGCTTTCTCAAATTCTAGATTTGCTAGTATGCATCAACTTGGGCAGAAAATTAACATATTTTTTTTTTTATTTATTTTATTTTATGCGCTTTTTTAATATCTTAACCATATTTGCTATAAACTATTTCTAGTTTGGTCAATTAATTAAGTAGTTTTTTTTCCAAATTTTTTAATGACATAATTTCTCTTGAAATTTAAAAAAACGTGCTTTTTTACAGTATCAACAGGCTTAACTAACAACTGAAAATTAAAAATATTACTACAAGCCATTTTTTTACTCATATGTTGAACCGTTTGGCAACGCTAGGTAAATAAGTTAACAATATATTAAAAAAATTATAAAAACCCGGTTTTTGTATTTTTTTTAATTTAGAAAAAAAAAACCGTTCCGTTTTTTTTTTTAATAAAAAAACTGGTTACTGTTTTTTGGTTTCATTTTTGAATACTCTATTATTTAGTTTGTTGATTAATGTCCACTAGACCGTACCTCAAAAAAAAGTTCACCGTACACCCTCTAATATAAAGTATTTTAACAAGAAAATTTCGAAAATATTTTTTTTTTTTTTGCCGAACGTAGGGGTCGCCATTTTATATTTTTCGTTATATCTTCGCCATTTACCGTCCGATCTTAAAGTGTTGTATATGAATGATTTTTGTCTCGCGGAGGCCAATGTTTTTCTCGAAGGAGCCATTGACCTCAAGTAACTCGTTCTAGTATTAACCCACCAGATCTCAGTTGCTACCACCTTAATGTACTACCCTAATATTTTAAAATGAAAGCTCGCAAAAAAGCAATAAACTTTTGCTAGTAAAGAATTCCAATAATTCCAGCGGAACTATTACTTAATTTTTTTTTTTTAATTTTTTATGTTTCCGAATGTAGGGCATTTTTATTTCTTCGTCATATCTTCTGTATTTACAGTCGGATCTTAAAGGGTTATATATCAATGTTTTTGTCGCAATGATACCAAGCACCCTTTTATACTACTTAAGGGATAACACCTATGTAAAAAGCCTATAAATAAAAACTTCCTTTTTTTATTTTTTTATTTACGGAGATGTGTTAACAAAGATTGGTTTTTACAAGATTTATGAAGGAGTACAAAAAAATATTTGTTTTACACAAAGTTTTACAAAATGATAGTATATTTACAATAGAGGTCCACGCCACGCAGCATTACTTAATCAATGGATGCGCGTAGGAGTTTTTGATAGGTCAAATACTTTTTGACTTAGAGCTGTTTCTTTAAGAGTAAAAAAGTAGATATTTTGACTTTAACACTTCGTTGTTTTGTCAAAAATTAATATACCCAAAAACTCATACGCTTTTCTCTAGATAATTTAGTTGCTCATCGGTGACCGCCATAGAAGATTCATGTACAGCTTATCCGTGCCATTCTCAAAACACCGATCGTTTTGTTCATGTAGTACATGAATCTTCTGGGGCACATTTTTTCTAAACTTGACAGCCGCCAAAAATACAGCCAACTTGAATCACGTCAAAATATGATTATTTAAAATTTGTGTTATTTTATAAGTGATCCACGGCACTCAGCATAATTTAACCAATTTTAGGTGGATCGCTCTGAAACATACACTTTATATAGAAAACTAAATTATCTAGAGAAAAGCGTATGAGTTTTTGGGTATATAATTTTTGACAAAACAGCGAAGTGTTAAAGTCAAAATATCTACTTTTTTACTCTTAAAGAAACAGCTCTAAGTCAAAAAGTATTTGACCTATCAAAAGCTCCTACGCGCATCCATAGATAATTTAGTTTTCCATATGCATTATAAATTTCAGAGAAATCCACCAAAAATTGATTAAGTAATGCTGCGTGCCGTGGACCTCTATTGTAAATATACTATCATTTTGTAAAACTTTGTGTAAAACAAATATTTTTTTGTAATGCTTCATAAATCTTGTGAAAACCAATCTTTAACACATCTCCGTAAATAAAAAAATAAAAAAAGGAAGTTTTTATATATAGGCTTTTTACATAGGTGTTACCCCTTAAGTAGTATAAAAGGGTGCTTGAGGTCAATGATTTTTGATGCAACAAATTGGTATCATTGCGACAAAAACGTTGATATATAACCCTTTAAGATCCGACTGTAAATACAGAAGATATGACAAAAAAATAAAAATGCCCTACATTCGGCAACATAAAAAATTAAAAAAAAAAAATAAAATAATAGTTCCGCTGGAATTATAGGAATTCTTTACTAGCAAATGTTTATTGCTTTCATTTTAAAATATTAGGGTAGTACATTAAGGTGGTAGCATCTGAGATCTGGTGGGTTAATACTAGAACGGGTTACTTGAGGTCAATGGCTCCTTCGAGGAAAACATCGGCCTCCGCGAGACAAAAAACATTGATATACAACACTTTAAGATCGGACGGTAAATAACGAAGATATAACGAAAAATATAAAATGGCGACCCCTACGTTCGGCCAAAAAAAAAAAATATTTTCGAAATTTTCTTGTTAAAATACTTTATATTTGAGGGTGTACGGTGAACTTTTTTTTTTTTTACCTATAAGGTGGTACGGTCTAATGTCCACCCCGTGTTGGAAAATCAAAGGCTTTTTTTATGACTGGGAATGGAATTTATTATTTTTTGACGTTTAATCGTTGAACTTTAAAAAATAATTTAGCAACAGTATTATGAATAAAACTCATGGTAGTTATGCTAAATTTTCATTATGTCTTCCATGCATATTTTGTATCCTAAAAGAAGTACTACTAAACGAAAATAAATAAAACAAAACTTTAAAACATATTTTTTTCTACGACCTCATCAAAACATAAATTTTGATATTAATTTTGTGCAATCGCCCACCTTAAACGTTGATAGGAAACTAAAGTTTGCCTACAAATATTTTTTACTTATTTTTTCCATATTCAGCTCATAAATACCCATTTTATTAATTAAACAAAAATATTTATCGGAATACCCTAATAAATATATTTATTCACAAATCATATTGTATACAATTTTAAAATTTTATTAAATGTTGAATAAATTATAACAATAAAAATAATAAATTAAAAGTTGTTTTTTTAGTCAGCTGATATAAATAAAAGGTAAGTTTTAGTTTAATCCACATGCATACACCCCAAAATAGACATTACCAAAAAGAAAATTATTGCCTATACGACTTATTAAAAAAAATAAAAACACAGGAAAATTTGCTATCAATTGATAGCTATTTTAAAGATAGAGATTTAATGTTTAGTGAAAACGTACCTTGTCAGTAAATCAAAGACAATTTTTGAGTCAAATCTATCCAGCACTTTTCGCATATTAGGAATTCAAGAAAGCAACATGATTTCAAAAAAAAAAAATAATATTATAATACTAAATGTTTGCACCACAATACGTATACGTAATATGAAATTCAAATATCTTGCTTTCGCGAATTCTAGATTTGCTGGTGTTTGGAAATTACAAAACCCATTTAGCTGGGAAAAATCCAATACTACAGTAAAACTTTTAGCAAATCGATCCAGTAATTTTCGAATACTTGCAAATAGAGAATTCGAGAAAACAAGATGATATTTCTCATTTTTTTTTCGATATTACGTATACGTACTGTGGTACAACAATTTGGTAACATATTAAAATATTTTGTAAAAAATTTGCTAGTATTCAAAAATTACTGGATCGATTTTTCTAAAAGTTTTACTGTTGTATTGGATTTTCCCAGCCAATACGGTTCTGTAATTTCCGAATACTAGCAAATCTAGAATTCGAGAAAGCAAGATATTTAAATTTTTTTTTTCATATTACGTATACGTATTGGGGTACAAACATTTAGTATTATATTATTTTTTTTTTAAATCATGTTGCTTTTTCGAATTCCAAGTATGCGAAAAGTGCTGGACTGCCAACTTGGGCAGAAAATTTACATATTTTTTTATTTATTTGTATGCGCTTTTTTTAATATCTTAACCGCATTTGCTATAAAACTATTTCCGGTTTGGCCAATTGATTTAAATGTAGTAACTTTAAGTTAAATATTCTGAAAGAGCATAAAAAATCTTAATTAATAATAGTAGTTTTTTAGTCGAACCGGTTCAGTTGTTCCGAAGTTCTAGCAGTAGAATAATCCAAAAGAGTGTAGAACGATTTTTTAAATGTTATTTTACGTTACGCATACGCATTGCGTTACTACTGGTATTATATTCATATAGGGCCGTCTTTGAATTATATTCAAAAATTTTAAAATTGCTTACATTTTTGGATTCTTCTATTGCTATAACTCTGAAAATACTGCACCGATTTCACTCAAAATATTACAACTGTTTTAAATTGTGTATGTTCCATCAGAGTATTTAACTTGAATATGTTACATTTAAATAATTTGACAAAAATTGTAAACCAAAAATATTTAAAATAAAATTTGTTTATGATATTTACAAAGCGTATAAAAAATCCAAAAGATCCAGATCGATTCAGTACACTCAAAAAAAAAATGAACTAAAACTTAATCCAAAATTTCCTTTAAAATTAAAGGCAAATTTTATCAAAACTTAGAAAAATTTTCTGAAAAAGATTAAAAATTTCTATGTTTGACTAAAAATTAAATAGTTTATATACTCAGAAATAGTTCATATCTTTCCTAAGTAATATTTCTTAATTTTAGGAAAAAAAACAAATATAATCAATAAAAATTTATCAATTTAAAAAAAAACACATCTAAGTTTAAGGAAATTGGCATACTTATTATATTTTTAAGTTTAGTTCAAACAAAAAATAGAACATAACTTACTCCTATTTAGTTCAAAAAATGTGTTACTTAATAGGAGAAAGTACTTGATCTTAATGTGTGTTCATTTTTTTTCGCGAGTAGTAAAATTAACTAAATTTCAGAAAGCCATTTCTAGCCAGCCAGTTTCTAAGTCTACCACTTTCTAATTTTTAAGAATTGTTTTCTAAAAATTAGTTCAGGAAATAAAATAATAGTGCTTTGCCAAAGCCAAAATAATAGTGCTTTGCCAAAGCCAAAATGATAACACCGGGCTGAGCTTGGCCGTTTCTTTTTCAAATCGTTGGCTTTTGGGATAGTAAATTGAGTGCTTTGCCAGCACCAAAATTACAATTTTAAAATGTTGGCAAATTACTGGGGAAACAATCAATAAACTGCTTTTTCAATGATGAAATAAGTGCTTTGCCAGCCCCAAAATGATAACACCAGGGTGAGTTTAGACAACTGTTTTTTTAAAGAGTTAGCAAAGCACTTAACTACATATATTAAAAATTAATGAAAACAGTAATTTTTTTTTTTACTTTTTGTATTTTCTGAATTTTTTTTTTTAATTAAATTTTAATTTAAAATTAAAATTTATGTGAAACAAACTAAACATATTAAATAAATAATATAGTAATAAATGTTTTTTTAGTACTGCGAAATAATATTTTGTATTTAGAGCACAAGGAAATAACTCTTTTTTTCCTTTTTAAAATTCTTGAAATACACTCAATTCTTGTATTACTTTATTTTAGAGTATTCCAATGTTTTGAATCCCAATAAATGCCAAATTTATATTAAAATATATGTTCAAAACAAGTACTGTGAAATCCTTTTTTCAAAACATTTCAAAATCATACATCTTTATATATAATTTATTTCATAAATGATGGTAAATTGTTTTAATCGGCTGATTTTTGTCTGCATTGGGAAAGTGTTGTAAACAAGTCCTTTATCTGTGCTTTTTATATTTTTTATTTCACAAACGGTTGTAAGTTTTATTAATCGAGTACTGGCGAATCACTTTTTTTTAACTTTGCGACAGCGTTCTAAACTAGGCCTTTGCCAGGGCTTTTTTATTTTTAAGGTTGTACATTTTGTAAATCAAGTACTTGCAAAGCACTTATTGTCAACGTTAGGGAAGCGTTCAAAACCAACTCTGTGCTAGTGCTTTTATTATTTTAGCAATTGTAAATTTTGTAAATCAAGCATTCTAAATAAGTGCTCTGCCAGCACCTTATTTATTGTACCATTGGCAATCAGTGCTTTGCCGTACTTTATTTTTTTACCCTCGGAAATTTCTGGCTGGGGTATAAGCATGTGCAGCATTTTATAATGTATAGCGTTGTTTGATGGCATGCTGTACAGCATGCTTGATAGCCTATTGGCCGCTTAATAATAAAAATGTATTTGGTTTTAGTAACTGATAAACTATTTCTAGGAAAAATTTTCAGGCAACTTAATTCAGATAAATTTTAAAAATTTTAATTAAGTGTTATTTTCTTCCAGTAAAAGTTTTCTAATTTTTGGGAAATAATAAACTTTGGTATGGGATTTTATTCCTAAAAATTTCTTCAAATAAATTAAAAAGACTTGAGTAAATTCTTCTTAAATCGAGGATAAATTAAGTTTTTATGGGAAAACATTTAACTTACTTTTAATATTTTTTTTCAAAAAACAAAAAAAAAACAATAAATTAAAAAAAAACTAGTTAATTATCCTAATTTTAAAGAAAAAAATATTGTTTCAGGAAACAAATTAAAGTATACATTAAAAAAAAACTTATCGTACATGATTGCAATTTTTAGTTCATGATCGTGCTTGAGTGAGTCTATTTTAAACAGTATTAAATATTGAACTTAAAGTAGATTAAAATATTTTCAGGTAATAAGTATTCAAGCTTGAATACTTATTACCTGGAAATTGTATTAAAAAGGTCGAAGAAATTAAAGTGAATAATTAATTTGTAGATTAAAATATATTTTAAAATTTTGTTAGTATAAGTAAAAAATCTCGAATTTGCGCTTTTACAGGTTGGTTGAAAAGTTTCTGCGCTCGAAATGAAAGAATACTGTTTTTGTTACGAAATATATTTTTTTATTCAATATAACCCACTAGAAGCTCAATACACTTGTTCCAATGATCTTCCAATAATTTTATCCCATCCTTATAATGGTTTTCCGGAAGCTCTGCAAAATAACCGTTTACGGCTGCTATGGCCTCTTCATTCGACGAAAAATGCTTTCCACGAAGGAATTGTTTGAGTTTTCTGAAGAGATAGTAGTCACTGGGAGCAGAATCTGGTGAATACGGTGGATGTTGAAGCAATTCGTACTTTAATTCTTTGAATTTAGCCATCGTCAAAACACTTTTGTGAGCAGGTGCATTGTCTTGATGAAAAATGATTTTTTTCTTCTTTAAACCAGGTCTTTTCTCACGAATTTTTTCATCCAGCTGATCCAAAAGGCTGCAATAATATTCAGAGTTGATTGTTTTACATTTCTGAAGATAATCAATCAACAAAATTCCTTTTGCATCCCAAAAAACTGATGCCATTACCTTCTTTGCTGATCGTTGTGACTTCACCTGCTTTGGAGCTGAACAACCAGCTTCAGTCCACTGTAAACGTGCTTGTTTCAATTTAGGATCATGGTGGTAGATCCAAGTCTCATCCAAAGTTATAAAACGACGCAAGAAGTCGGTTTTATTCGGCTTAAAACGCTCCAAATTACGCTGAGAAATTTGTTTTCGATCCAGTTTTTGTTGAATTGTTAATGTGTGCGGCACTAACTTTCCAAACAGTTTTTTCATACGTAATTCTTCATCTAAAATATGGAGTACTCGTTCGTCTGAGATGCCTATGGCATTAGCAATTTCACGCTTAGTCAAACTTGGATCTTCACTAACCATGTTATGTACCTGCTCTAAGATTTCTGCTGTGGTTGCAGTTTTTGGTCGTCCTTCGCGTGGATCGTATTTAAGGATGGTACGACCACGTTTAAAATTCACCAGCCCAAAATTCAACGGTGCGTTTTGAAGGTGAGAACTCTTTATACACTTCTAACAATTGTTCATAAATTTCCTTTGCTTTTAAACCCTTCAAAACAAAGAATCTAATGACTGCACGATATTCAATTTTTTCCATATTAAAAAAAATCAATGACACGTCAACTTCAAATTGACAGAATGACTTGCAACTTTGCATATGTTCTCAGGACAGTTATACCAACTTGAAAAAAAAAGTTTGGAGCTAGCAGTACCATCTCTTGGTGAGCGCAGGAACTTTTCAACCAACCTGTATGTACTAATTTTGTTTGCTGACTACAATACAAAATATCGCAAGCACATTTTATGGCATAATGGCTTTCCTATAATTAACGTTGCGCCTACTAAACTTTATATTTATCGAAGGTACTCAAAATATATATTTTTTATCAGTCAATAATAAAAAATTCTAAATCAAAGTTAAAGCTAAAAATGCTATAAAATAAACTTAATAACAAAAAATGTAACTGTGATATTTTGTATTTTTGCAACATTTTCCTTAAGTTAATAATTTTAAGAAGACAAAGGAACCCCACTGTTTTTTTGCCAAAGATGCCGTGTGTCACTTAAGGCTTCCGCTTTTGTAGTTCTCTCAAGTAGAACCATTAATTAACTACGAAAAGTATCTGAATTTGTCACAATTTATAACATTTCAGGATGTCCTCCAGTAAATTTTTTTTTAAATTGTTTACCTTTTTGCTAATGAAATTTAATTTATATTTTAAATACACGAGTTTTATATAATTCAACTTAATTCAAAGTTAAAAATTTATAGAAAAAAGCTTGTTAAAGGCAGTGTGCTAACAAAGCGGAAGTCCTCCGAAAGTGGGAAAATACTTACACAATGAGTGCAAAGTACTTTAAAATATATAGTAAATTATATTGCCTTTTTCATAGAAACAGTTTCATATTTATTAGAAAATTTTTATTAAATTTAAGAATAATTTGCTATTTGATTTGATGTTAAAAAATATTTTCTTAATCTTAGGGAGTTAAGTCCCAGTTTTTAGTAATTAAAAATTAAAAAAGTAATTAAAAATATTTGTTAAAATTTAAACTCGATTTCTAACAATTTTTTGTTTGAAATATTTGTAAATTGTCACTTTTCATATAAAAATTCTTTGAAAATAAAAATTTAAGTAACAAAAAAATAACAAAAAGTTTTTTGTATTTACAAATTCCATTGTTGGTGCCTTTTTAAAAAATATTTTTTTGTATTTACAAAAATGTTCTGTGGATGATGTTCAATATTACAAACAGAATTTTGTAATTTTATTTTGTGTAAATAAAATAAAAATTTTCTTAAAACCAAGGAAAGGATGATATATGAACTGAGGAAAGTTTGCTGTTTTCTAATCAAAATTTAGTTCCCAATACTAACATTTTTTTTTAATTTAGAAATTTTGGCCAAATTTTAAGTTAATTTCAAGAAAAATTTTATTAAATTTTGGATTTCAATATTTTTTATAAATAAGCTAATTTTTCTAAATTCTAGATCATTTTTATTTTTTTTGTTTATTTTTCGCATACTAGGAATTCTAGAATTCGAGAAAGCAACATGATTTTTTGCAAAAATTTGTTAAATATGGTACCAAATGTTATGATATTTAGAAAGCACATAAAAAATTCAATACAATTTTAAATCTGTTCAGTACTTTCCGCGTGCAAGCAATTCTTAAATTCGAGAAAGCAAGATGATTTTTTACAAAATATTACGTATACGTAATATGGAAGAAAAAAATTCAAATATCATCTTGCTCATTCGAATTCTAAATTTGCTAGTATTCGGAAATTACTGGACCGATTTGGCTGAAAAATTAACCATTGTTTTGAATTTTTTATGTTCTTTCTGAATAAACTAAACAAATTTGATTTAAAATTTTTTCGGCTTACATGTTTTTCAATTTATTTAAATGTAACAAATGTACACAGAAAAAAGTATCACAAAATTTAAAGTAATTAAAAATATTTGTTAAAATTTAAACTCGATTTCTAACAATTCTTTGTTTGAAATATTTGTAAATTGTCACTTCTCAAATAAAAATTCTTTGAAAATAAAAATTTAAGTAACAAAAAAATAACAAAAAGTTTTTTGTATTTACAAATTCCATTGTTGGTGCCTTTTTAAAAAATATTTTTTTTGTATTTACAAAAATGTTCTATGGACGATGTTCAATATTACAAACAGAATTTTGTAATTTTATTCTGTATATAAAATATTTTGAATAAGCATAAAAAATTGAAAATAATAATAATGTTTTGAGACAAATCGGTGCCGTATTTCCGGAGTTATAAAGATAAAAGGATCTAAAAAAGTGTATTTAACGTTATGTATACGCATTGAGTTACCATATTCATTATTTATGAATTAACAGGTCAATTGAAAAGTTCCCGGCCTACCATACTAAAACACATTCTTTTTGGCAAAATTCGTGTTTTTTTCAACATAGTTCCCTTCAAGGTTGATTCACTGATTATAGCGACATTCCAACTTTTCGATACCATTTTTGTAGTACGATTTGTCCTTTACTTCAAAATAGGCCTCAGTTTCGGCGATCACCTTTTCATTCGACGAAAATTTCTTCCCAGCGAGCATTGTTTTGAGATCTGAGAACAGGAAATAGTCGCTGGGGGCCAGATTTGGAGAATGCGATGGATGCGGAAGTAATTAGAAGCCCAATTCGCTTTCGTTTTCACTGACTTGTTTTTGGTCAAAAGTGAGCTCGCGCGGCACCCACTTTGCACAGAGCTTTCTCATACCCAAATGTTCGTAAATGATATGATGTACACATTTAGTTGATATCATGAGAGTACCTGCAATTTACGCTTATTCGAAATCATTATGTGTATTTTTTTGATGTTTTCGTCCGTAACAACCTCTTTTGGGCGTCCACCGCGGTGCTCATTTCACCACATCTAAGCTTAGCATACCAATCCTTTATGGTTGATTTTCCTGGGGCAGTGTCCGGAAACTCTTCATTAAGCCAAGTTTTTGCTTCAACTGTATTTTTTCCCTTCAAAAAGCAATATTTTATCAAGACGCGAAACTCGTTTTTATCCATTTTTTTTCACAATAACAAAAGTTACTTCACTCAAAATGCTATAATTCACAAACTAATGATCCGACAGCTGTCATTTATACACGTGTCTTTTGAAGGTTAGGGCTAACTAAATATCATATCGATTTAAGCCTAGTAGCGCCATCTATGTGTCAGGCCGGGGACTTCTCAATTGCATATTTATATTAAAAAATCATCAAATTCTGCTAGTAAACTATGAACGATGCTTAATTCTTTTGGATACTTTTGTACCTATAACTCCGGAAATACTGCACCGGTTTTACTTAAAAAACTACTATTTTTGGTTTTTGTATGTTCCAAATTTGTTACATTTAAATAATTTGACAAAAGAAAAGCAAATCGGAAAAATTTAAAAGCTAATTTGATTATGTTATTTAGAAAACGCATGCAAGTTCAAAATAATGGTAAATTTTCTAGCCAAATCGGTCCAGTACTTTTCAAATCTAGAATTCGCGGAAGCAAGACGAGTATACCAAATAGCTGTACTACAATATGTAGACCACAGACTACCCAGACAAGAAACAGCGAATTGAATCATAATGAGTAAAAGGAAATGTCAGAATTGCGGTGTTACAAAAAAAGTATTTACCACACAATTTAGATGGAGTTTATTCTTTCTAGCTCACTTTGCAAATCACTACAATGTCAAAATAGACATACGGTTCAAAAATTCTTGTTTGACACACATATGTCATTGGTAACCTATAGTCTGTGACTTAAACGTAATATGAGACAAAAATTAGAAATTTGAGCTTGCTTTCACGAATTCGAAATTACTGGACCGATTTTTATAGAAATTTTTCACAGTTTTGGGATTTTTCATGCGCTTTCTGAATATTATACTCAAAATGTCTTTAAAATTTTTTCGTTTTACATGTTTTGAAAAATTATTTTTTAGATAATTATTCTGATTTACGGAGTTATATTAATAAAAGAATTCGAGAGTGTATAGGGATTTTAAAATATATTACGTATACGCATCGCCATCCATGAGTAAGAACTGAACCAAAAATTTTTATATCATAAGACATTTATATCCTAAAGATATGTGCTATTATGTAAAATGGCCGGTATCTTGAAAACTAAACAAAAAAAAAAGGACAAAGTTTTTGCTCTAGTAGAGTATTAATATACTACGATAATAAAAATAGGACAGTTCCGGAACACATCCCGAGGGATTTTTTTTTAACAACCTAAGTAAAATAATTTAAACATTCCCTTTTTTGTAAACTAATGCTTTTTTGGAACAATTGTTATTAGTTTTTGAGGCATTAGTGCGATTTTATTAGCGTTAGTATTACTCAACAACTGCTAATGAAATTTTAAAGGCAATAAAAAAAATCCCAAATATGATAAGTAGAAATTTTATACAAGTAATCCTAGACGCATGTAGAAACTTATTTGGAGCTATGCCAAACAAATCAGTTCGAAATTTTATATATATAAAGGGTGTCCCAAGAACAACGCAATTTTTAAATCTGGCAACATTCGAAGTGTCATTGTTTGACATTTGAACAATTGTTATTGTTTGCTAGTAGAAGGTACGAGGTTAGTAAAAATGGAGCGCTACACGAATGAACAACGCATTCTCATTGTGAAATTGTTTTACCAAAATGGTGAAAGTTTTGCGGCTACAGTTCGCAAATTGCGATCAATTTGGGGTCACAATAATGCTCCAAAAGAGTCAACTGTAAAGAGATTAATGGATAAATTTGCCGAAACTGGGTCTGTTAGTGATGTAAAGACAACAACGCGCCATCGACCAGGTCGATCGACCGAAAATGTCGCAGCTGTACGTGATAATGTCGCTCAAACTCCATCCACCTCAATTCGACACCGAGCTCAGCAAATTGGTGTCTCCAAATCCACTTTGCAGCGAATTTTGACGGAAGATTTGCATCTTCATGCATACAAAGTTCAATTGACTCAGGAACTGAAGCCAGCTGACCATGGACAGCGAAGGGAGTTCGTTAATTGGGTATTGGAGAGACAACATGAAAATGCTGATTTTGCCGATAAAATCATCTTCAGTGACGAGGCCCATTTTCATCTTGATGGCTTCGTCAATAGGCAGAATTGTCGCATTTGGGGTGAGGAAAATCCTCGAGTGATTCACGAGAAGCAAATGCATCCTCAACGTGTCACTGTGTGGTGTGGTTTTTGGGCTGGAGGAATCATTGGACTTTTTTTTATGAAAATGAGGCAGGTCAAGCGCAAACAGTCAATGGTGTTCGGTATCGTGAATTGAAGAAATGAATGTGGAGGGCATGTGGTTCCAACAAGACGGCGCCACATGTCATACAGCCAGAGAAACAATTTAATTGCTGCATCAGTCATTTCCCGGTCGTGTTATTTCGCGTTTTGGAGATCAGAATTGGCCGCCTAGATCGTGCGATTTAACACCATTAGATTTTTTTCTTTGGGGTTTTTGAAGTCGATGGTTTACGCGAATAAGCCGACGACGACTCAAGCCTTAAAAGAGGAAATTGGACGCTGCATTAATGAAATACCGCAGCATTCATGCAAAACGGTCATTGAAAATTTCATTAAAATATCGCGTGCATGCCAGCAAAGCCGCGGCGGCCATCTGCACGATATATTGTTCCATACATAACCTCATTCTGTCTACTTTACGATATAATAAAGTTTCACGATTTTTTTTTAAATATCTGTGTTGCGTTCTTCTTGGGGCACCCTTTATATACATGATCACTGCTACCATATTGTGCTTGATGCAATCGTGTATGGTTGCCACAATCAAGTTATTGGTTTTCTAACTATCAACATTGTCGCAACCACCACTATTATAGTAAATATTTTACTATTTTATGATTGCCACCTTCTATTTTATAACATGATTGGCTGTAAGCATACTGTGATAGCAAAAATTCTGATTATGACAAAAATGTGATAATTATGCAACCATAAAATGCTGGCAACAATCAATAAATAAAACATTACTTCGATATTTACAGTTATAATACTGTCTTGTTTTCATAAAAACCAAAATTTTATCAATACAGTAAATATTTTACTTAAATTAGACAAATATCAGATGGGTAGAAAATAACTTTCATTAATTGAACCATTAAGATCCAGTTAATTTTTTTTAACTTAAGATAATATTTTTAAAGGGTTTTTTTTTTTGAAAATTCCTTATACACTCGCAATATATTTTCCGTTACCGACTGTAGTTTATTTGAAAATTATTACGTAAAGTTTGATTTTAAATGAAGAATCAATTGAAATTCATAGAAATATATATTTTTTAACTATTTGAATCAGTCATTCAAAAAACAAACTATAAAAAATTACAGACATTCAGTAATATGAAAAATTTTATATTTTCTGTCTCTAAAAATTTTAATTCATATAATTCTTTTTTGTTTTTTTACCAAAATAGTTTGTATATATACAAAATTATTTCAATAAAAATTACAAGAAAATATTCAAATATACATACACACAAAGCCAATAATAATATACACATCTGTGTGTGTTGTGTTTTGTAATTACATACAAATAAAAAAACTTTCAATTTGAAAAACAAACCACAAAAGTAGTTTTTTCTAACTTTTTTGTCAGTAAAAAATTTATGGTTATTTTAAACGACATTCTATTATTTTTACTACATTTGTGGATTATTAAACAATGATTGAAAATAAACAACAAAATGGGTTAAATATGATAAAAAAAAAATCAGTAGTCCTCTTTTTGATTGTATTTTCGATTAATTTAATATGTATTTTAAGTTGTTTTTTAACGAAATAATATTGTGAGTGTAGATATAATATTATTTACACTAATCAATTTATAAGATTCTATATCAAGATTTTTGCTTTAATTCTTTGCAATAAATAAGTATTTTTTTTTAATAAAATATATTTATTAATTCATTTCTTGTAAAAACTTCTCGAAATATTGATAAAATATTTTTTTATAACAACCCAATTTTTTTTTGTACGAAAAGGTTTCTTATACAAAATACTAGATATTTAGAAATTTATCTGATAAAAACAGTTTTAGATTCCATGAAATTTTCTTTAAATTAAAATTCTAAGTTTCCGCAAACTGTTTCTTAGATAAAAATTCCTAAAAAACTTAGATTCTAATGTCTTTCTTTGAAAGAAAAATTCATAAACTTTTCATCATAAAAAATACTGAGATTCTAAGGACGTTTTCTAAAAGAATACTTTCTAAGAGCATTTAAAAAAATCTTAAAAATTAAAAAAAAAGTCCTTAGAATTCAAAAAAAAAAAAAAATTTTTCCTAAAAAAAAGTTCACAGAATCAAAGTTTTCTTGAAAAAAAAGTTCTTAGAAAATATGATTTTTCCTTAACAATTTTTCTTCAAATTTTTTTTAGGAAAAACATTTCTTGGAAATATTAGATAGTCATATTATGTATTTTAACAATCATAATATAATAACAAGGATCATATATAATTGCAGGGATCATATAATGGTAATCCAGGAATCATAATAAAGTTATGGGGGACCATAATATATGATAACATATTAAGCATACATACTATCATTACGTGCGCATTTTACGTAAGATCATAAAATGTTTATTTAGAACCATAATATGGTAATTTTTGAATCATAATATAACTGTAGAGACTATATTATGGTAAAAATATGGTTATTTTATAATTATAATATGATAATTATATTATAGTACGACTATGGTTGGCACAACCATAAACCCAAAAATATATGATGCTCTTCGAATATGATTGCCTCAACCATGTTTTTCTCTGCGTGTACAATGTTAAACCCGGTAACCGCAGTGCCATTACACATTGCTTCACCAAATGACCTAAAATTTCCCACAAATGATATCAGAGGCGCAAATTATGAAATATTATGAAAAGGCCAGTCCGGAACAAATAAAAACATATTATTTTTTTAGGTACCCCTCTAAAAGTTCCACATTGTTCCATTAATTTTTTCCGTTTCCACTAAATGTACTAAAATTTAGTACGTATAATCCCTCATTCCTATAGTAAAAATAAACAATATACATATATATATATTTTTTTCTAATTTCTAATTTAAAAAACACAATTTCATTTCAGGTTAATATGCATCATTAATAACTGTTATCTTTTTTTTTGCTAAACAAAAGCTTATTCTTTTTTTTTTATCATCTGTGACTATTTTTTAATACAATTGCTACAATTGTGGCTACTTGTTTTTTTTTTTTTCATTATAACAAAAAGCCTAAGATTTGACGAACAGCATATATATGCGGGATTCCATACTAAGTTTCCCTTTATTTTTTAATACTTTTAGGGAGAACTGACCTAAAACACAAAATATACATTGAAGATTGATTTTCATATTATTTTTTTTTTTATATGGGAAAAATAGGTTCTGTTTTACTTGAGGCTTAAACCAACCCCCGGTTGTAATTGTCATATAAAGTAAGTTAATATTTTATAGCCCATACTCATCCATTCAAATTTATGAAAATATTTGTTAGAGATCAATCGCCCATATTCCATTTGGCATCGTCAACACAAGACGATGTCGTTTTTTATTGTCTGTTTTTAATCGGTATTCCCATTACCAATATTGAGTACCATCGATAACTGTCAAACATTTTTATACCCTCCACCATATATGGTGAGGGTATATATCAGTTTGTCATTCCGTTTGTAATATGTCGAAATATAGGTTTACGACCCCATAAAGTATATATATTCGTGATCCTTATGCAATTTTAAGTCGATTTAGCGATGTCCGTCTGTCTGTCCGTCTGTCTGTCTGTCTGTTGAAATGGCGATCACGACGCGAAGACGCAAGCGGGGGTGCCTATTTTTACCCAGATTATTGAACATCCTCCCGAGCAGTTTGGTATTTAAAATGAGCAAAATCGGATAAGCAGTTCAAAAGTTATGAGTGAAAATGTGAAGCTACCTCTAAATTTTCCATACAAATTTGTACAATTTTCTATTTTTGTTTTCTGTTAAGTAAGTAAAAATGTTATTAAGTCTTCTTCTTGTTCGATTACATTTACTGTCTTACATACTATGAGAATAATATCATTTTAGAGCTATATGTGTGTTACTCTTAATAACTAAGTTAACGTTAAAAGCAACAATGTTAAAGTCGCTAAGAGAGCAGACCTCTGTAAATAACATTACTAAAACTAAATAACAAAAGTTCGTTACATAAATTGACAAAACATATTCATATTACAGTTCATGCAAAATTTAGTATATACGTATATCACATTCAGCCCCTATGGTGGAGGGTATTCAAAGATTCGGCACAGCCGAATTTAGCCCTTTTTTACTTGTTTTTTTTTGTATTCTGTAGCAAAAATGTGACGACTACGTTGCTTTGAATCGACTCTGATTTTGTCGTTAATGTTTTTGCCGTCGAGTTGAATTTTTTAGTGTTTTTTTTTTCAAATAATATAAAAATGGAAAATAAGAAAATAAAAGTAATAAACTCAAGCCAATTCAAAAAATTGGTGGAAGAATTGCAAAAAAAAAGTCCCCCACCTGCAAAAGGATTTCGCAGGGGCACTGTTCCAAATAATGTTTAGGAACTGTGGGAAAGTATTTCCAAAGTGCCAGCCAGATATTATGGCCACCAGCATTATATCGTTCTTGTAATACTGTTTTTGCATGACTAACGTTCCAGATTAATAAATCATGACAAGAACTTAGGTATCGCGCATCCAAACACCATTTTCTTATTTTGTTATCACAAATCTACGTTGATGTGAAATATTTATGAATAAGCAAAGAAAAATTTTACAAAATTCTGTTTGTATTAGAACATTTTTGTAAATTCAAATAATTTTTTTAAGGCACCAACAATGGGAATTTTAATAGAAATAACTTTTTGTTTTTGTTATTGTTATTGTTTTTTTTTTTTTGTTTTTTTTTTGTGTTTTTTTTTTTGTAACATCATTTTATTTTTAAAGAACTTTTATATGAAAAATAACAATTAACAAACATTTTAAACAAAAATATGTTACGAATCGAAATTTAAAATTTTAGAAATATTTTTAATTACAATCTAATAAATTTATCTTGAAATTCACCCAACTTATACTACAAATGGGGTAAATTTACTTTCTGTGCGTAAACGAAAAAAATTACACACATTATGCGTAAGTTGGTACACACAGAATGGGTAATTTTACATTAAAAGCGCGTAAAAATTAAGTGAAACTTAAAAAGAAATTCGAAAATTTACTAAAATTGTATTGCGTATATTTACCAACGCATGGTTTAAATTAAACTGCACGAAATTATTTTTTTTTTGAAAGAATAAATTTATTTAATGTATGTATGTTTTAATAATAATAATGATGAATTATAAATATAATACATAATATATTACGAATGGGTATGTGCTGTGATGATGGTCATCTTGAATTAAAATTCACGATATTCACAAATATTATATTTATAAACTTTTGAAAAATTAATTTTCGTTTTTATTTTATTTTTTTTTTTATTTTTTTATATTTTCCAATTTCTAAATGTCAAAATATTTATAACCATTCTAAGTTAGTATATTTACAAAATTTGTGCGTAAAATTTTAATTTAACAAAAGAATACTAATTTAGGCACAATGTGTTTAATTTTAAGCACATTATGGCTAAAAGTACTTTTTGTGTGTATTTTTGTATATGAAAGTGTGTACAAGTGTACTTACCGAATTTTTGTAATTTTACATAAAACTTTACGCATTTTATTATAGTACATTTACAAACATTTTTTAGAGTGTACTTAAAATGTTATGATACTTTTTTCTGTGTAAAATACACAAAAATTTATTAGAAACTTAAAATCATAGCACAAATAGCTAAAATACGATTAAACTACAGATGCTGGTCTTCTTCTATTCTATTTGGGGCCAAAATGTGTACGTGGTATCTATCCACACATCCAATAACATCAGGAAAATCTGTTTTTTTTTTTTTTTTTTTTGAAAAAATTTAGTTTGGCTTTATTTTTTTTTAGCCTCTCTCATTTCAAACAAACTGTCATTTCCACCACATGCACAGCACAGACAGCTTACCAATGACATGTGTCAAACAACAATTCTCCAACCGTATGGTTGTTTTGACATTGCAGTGATTTGCAAAATGAGATAGAAAAAATAAACTCCATATAAATTATATGGTAAATATTTTTTTGTATATCTATCGCTTTCTGTGTATCACTGCAATTATGACATTTTCGTTTACTAATTTTCTAGTCGCCATTTTGATTTAATTTAGATGTTTCCTGTCTGGGTAGTATGTAATGAAGAGTCTCCGTCAGGATCTACGACACGACTGGTTGTGATAGTCCTAAGTTAAAATCATTTCGGACACTTAGCTGGTAAGATCCCTTAATGGTTAAAAGCGTAACGTTGCTGCCAATTTGATGCTGTTTGGAATAAACGTTGATCTGTCTCCATCACATACCTAAATGCCGCTTTGTTCAGCTGAAAGTAGCTATCATACCATTAAAAGAACTAATAAAATACATTTCTTGTAAATAGAGGACTTTGAATTACACACTTACTTTTCATTCGGTAATTTAAAGATGTTAAATATCTGCTGAAATATCTTCTTTGCACTATTAAATTCTTTTATTTTTCATTATTCGGTTCAGAGTTATAATCGAGAAGAAAAATTATTTTTTAATTATATATACACTCAGAATATTATCTAGTTTACTGTTTGTAGTTTTTTTTTTTTCAAAGAAATATCTATATTAACTTTTTTATACATTTATTCGAAATATTTAACTATCATTTACCATTTTTTTCAGTTTCATTTATTTTTTTCATTTGTTTGAAATTTAATAAAAATTTACCTACAAAACGGAAACTTATGGTTTATTTGTCTCCGTAACAGTTATTACAAATTTAAATTTTGTTTGCTGTCTGTTTCAGAAAAAAATATTCAAAAATTTTCAAATTTTTTTTATTGAAATTGGTTGTATATATACAAAATTTTTTAATATAAATTACAAGAACTTCATAAACACACATACATACACAAATACATTCACACAAAAAGTGTCTCTAGCTATGCGTACATACATTTTGTGTTGTACAAAACATTTATTTTTTAAGGATTAGTAGGTAAAATTTTGACATTTATTTTAATTGATTATATCATTTGTTTCTTACGGATGTGTCAGTTTATTAATCAACATTTAAAAATAAATAACAAAAGGCATTTAATTTAAATGAACATTTAGTAGACCGGGTTTTAAATGGTATTTTCTGTTATTTTAACTTATAAACTATTTTAAGTGTACATATGTATTTTGTTTCTAAACAAAAGTATTTCAACGAATATTGTAAATCAGCTGACACAAAAATTAGACATATGTGTATTGTATATTAATAAAATTATCGATAAATAGTCAACGTCGTCTTAAGACTGTTAGGGAATAGCAAATGTGTGTTGACGTTGAGTTTGAGTTATGTTGACTCAAAATTGACGACGATGTTGACGACACCAAATCTAATAAGGGCGAATAATATTAAATATAAATATTTTTATTTTATTAAACATATAATTACAAATTATATCTTAATTCCCTAACCGAGCACTAGCAACGAAGGCCTTCGGCTCGTTGTAGCGAAAACAGACCAGAGCCTCTGGTGGGAATCGAACCCACGACCCCCGCACTGATAAGCTAGCATGCTACCTACTCGCCTACCGGGGCGAGTAGTAGCATTTGCGAAGTTCCATACCGCCTACTTTACCCATTTTAAGGAAAAATGAAAAAAAAAATATTTGATGTTTTTTCTTGTATCTCATTGAATACAATTGCTGCATGTTCAACTTTCACAGGACAAACTTTTTAAAACAAATGGTAGCATTGTGGTAGAATTCATAATGTGTACTATAAAATATTTTTCATAAACTCCTTTATTCTTTATTAATAAATAGAAAAAAGTATAAGAACAAATGGGGTATTTACATACTTCATTTACTATTTACATAGCGTACTTAAATCCAAATTGTTTTTAATTTTATAATTGGACTATTAAACTTTTATAGTTTTTGTATTTTTTTGGTTAAAAAATAAGGGTTTTCTTTGAATCCCTCAGATGTAATAAATGAACTTAGGTTAAGGGTAATATTTTTTTATTTAGCAAAAAAAGTTATTTTTTCCAAGGACATGCACTTATTATTACAGGAATAAAACGAAAAATATAATAAATTTATAGCTCTGTAATTTATCAAGTCAAACTTTAGGCACTGTTAACATTGTAGACTATATTTATTATATCTACCTTTTCATGAAATAAGTTGAACTGCTTCAATAGAAAACATAATTAACAAGATTTTAAATCAACGAATATTACATTCATGGTGTACGGTTTAGAAACAAAAAGGAGTTAAAATCGATAATTCGAAAAAAAAACTTATTATTTTAGCATAAAAACAAATTTATTGTAAATAAATTTACAAAATAATTATACCTTACAAAAAGATGCTGATTCAGAAAATGAACATCTTTCCTTTTTAAAATAAATTATGTATAATTTTTGTTTAAGTCTCATAGGATTACGGCAGATGTTATCAATTGTAGGTTGTTTGGACTAATATGTGGAAAATAATTGATTAGATACACTTTTAGATAACTCTTCATAGACCTCAAGACCACTTTCAGTAAAATCGTTGCTGATTCACTTTATGAGAAATCTCAAAAATGGTTCAAGATAAAAAAAATTTTTTTAACCAAAGTATTTTAAATTCGACGAAATTTTGTAGAGCTATTGTACAATGCAAAGCCTTAAACATGTCAAAATTTTAATCACTGACTACTTTGGTTGCGAAAATATTACGTACAAAAATTCTATCATTGACTTGAGAATTCTCAAAACCATATTTCTAGAAACATTGATCCAAAGTTTGGTTTGTAAATTTTTGTCTAGTAACTGACTATAGTTTATTTTGAAAGTTATCCATACTTTTGTTTATAAATAATTAAATAGTTAAAATCCAAAGAATTGTATTTATTCAAATTTTTTTTGACATTTATTTTAGAAAAAAATTCCATATAAATGCTGATTTTCTATTACAGTTCATATTTTCATTTAAAAAGTTTTGTTAAAAAAAATGTTTTTATTTTTTATAGTTAATCAGCTGATAATTTAAATAAACAAAATAAATAAAAAGTCGTTTATTTTTAGAGACTGTTGTAATTTGTTGGCAATAAAAAAGAGATTAGGAAAAATCATTACTTTTAACGGATTTTGTAGTTACTTATTTGACAATTAAAAGAAACGAATAAAGGAAATATCAATTGTTTTTACGCAAATGTGGGCAGTTTGATAACAATTAAAATAAATGGAAAATAATTTATTTTTACGGATTTTTTAACATTTAAAAATAAATGATAAGCTCTTTTGTTTTAAAATTAATAGTCAGTATACCGGTTTTTAAGTAATTTTTTCTTATAGTTTCAATTTCATTTGCAATTAAACTATTTTGAGTGTATATGAGAATAGCTTAATAAAATTTTGCTTCCAATATGGTTTGGTTATTGTTTTTTGTTTGCCATAAAAGGGATCACCTACGATTTTCCTAAAAGTTATTTTGAAAACCCGCGTCTTATAACAACATACAGTCAAGGAAAAAAGTCTACATACACCCTACAATTTTGAAGTTTTAGAGAATTAGTAGCGATGTATAGTATAGATTATTTAAAGAAAAAAAAGATATGAAAACAATATAAGATAGAAATTATTAGGGAAAAACATAATAATTAGCAGGAAAAAAGTCTACAAAGAAAAAGGAATAACCGTTAATTTTGTTAATTTATTAAATATACTAAAGATAACTAAAGAAGATATTATTTTAATTTTCATACTTGAAAAATGAAAATCGGAAAGAGATTCATATTTCATTTAGAAATATGGTAGTAAATCTACGAAAGGAAAATAAATCTTATAGAGAAATTGCTAACATGGATAAATTAAGTCGTGCTACTGTGCAGACGATCATTAGAAATTGTGATAGTACCGATAGTACCGAAAATAAGCCACGATCTGGTAGACCCAAAAAACTTTCGAGACTCGATGTAAGCAGTACTATTAAAGTAGTCACCCAGGATCCGAAAATAAGTGTCCCAAAATTGGCGGAACACATCGAAAAATGTTCCAATATAATTTTTACTTCACGAATAATAATAAACGTTTTGGATGACAATGGTTTAAAAATCAAATTAGCACGCAAAAAAATACTAATTTCAGCAATGAATCGTAAACTTCGCCTTGAGTTTGCTAAAGCACATCTGAACAAGGGTATGGAATATTATACCTACAGGAATATTATACCTACAGTTAAAAATGGTGGGGGCAACGTTATGATTTGGGGTGCCATTGCGTTATATGGAGTGGGTCGTTTAGTTTTTGTCGAAGGTAATACGGACCGCTATCAATATAAAAACATATTGTAACAAAATCTAATGGCATCTGTTGATAGCTTGGATCTAGGAAATCAATTGATGTTCCAACAAGATAACGACCATAAGCATACTGCACACGTAGTTCGAGACTGGCTTCTTTACTATGTCTCAAGACAGCTGAATTCACCACCCCAGTCACCGGACTTATACCCAATAGAGCACATATGGGACGTTTTGGAAAAATTGCTACGAAAATTCGACATAAAGTAGCCGTGAAACATTAAAAAGGGCCCTTATTCGTGCATGGGCCTAAATAACACCCTATATTACAGAGAATTTGGTGACATCAATGCCCCGTCGTCTTCATGCAGTATTTGATGCCCAAGGTGGGCCGACCAAATACTAAAAGTTAAAATCTTTTCTTTTTATTTGCAAAATTTTCGAATAATATTAATTTTTTGTGGCTGTATTTACACTTTTTTCCTATGAATTTTTCATGTTTTTGTTATTATTTTTTTTATTATTAAAATGAATTACTTTTTTCTTTTATAAATAAACTTATTTATTAATGCCTAAAATATTTGTATAAACATTTTTTTATTTTCTTCGCAAACTCTGTAAAACCCATAAATCAAAGGGATTTATAATCATTTTCGATTACGCCAATTTTTTACACATATCCTACGAACTTTATGGCAAATAACCTTACGAAATTTCAACTCGAGATCTCATTATTTAAGGATTTGGCAAGAAAATACGGAAGAATTCCTCTATATTGCGATGTAAAGTATGATAAATATAAATTAAATATCACTCATACGTCATTGTTCCACTATATGACAAAGTTGAATTTAATATAACTCATACGCCACACGTATGTAAAACTGCCATAGGCAGAACAGTGACAAAGAAGCACCTTGGATGGGCTTATCATCGATTTTGATGTAATTTGGATATGTGATAGAGGATAATAAAAGGCGCAGATCCAAGAGGTAAAGAGGGTGATATATTCCCCCGACAAAAAAGATTTAAAAGAAATAAAAAATGAATACTCTACACAGCAAACTTTGCGACGAGAAATGTTTTTTTTTTTTGTAACGTTTATTTAATGAATATGAAAGATATATTTAATTACAAACTCCAAATAATCAGGAAGTATAAAGATAACTTATATGTATATACAAATTCCCATTTAACTAGCTCTCAAGTATAATATTTATTTAATAATAAAGTTATTTTTTATTAACTAAATCTATCTACATAAATATAAAAAAAGGACTAATATCACATTCACTGTAAGCAGAAAGGTTAACAAAAAATATACTTTTATTTTAGTAAGCATAAAAAATAAGGTCAGTGGTTAAAATACAAAGAGTTATTAAAGAGAGAGAGAGAGAGAGCCTCCAATACTTTTTAAGTTTTAAAATAGTTTTAGTATTTTTATCACCCGAATGCATACTTATATCAAAACGACAATTTTCTGACGTAAGTAGTTTACAATTTATTTCTTTGATATTGACACCTCTATATATATATATGAGTATTTATAATTAATGAAAACAACTTTTTTCAACACAAACATTTTTTTTACTCCACAAAAATTGTTTTTGCAGCCAAAAAAATTTTGCACCTTAAAATTATTTTTTTCATATAAATTTGTTATGTTTGGTAATCGAAACAGTGCGGTTATCGTTAAGGGTAGCGCTATTTAAGATTATCTTGGTAACGGTATTTCAAGGGTACCGCTATTTTATTAATTTCGTTGCCAGTATTTTAAGGATAACGGTATTAGAGTTATTACGGTAGTAGTATTTCCGTAACCGTATTTTAACATTAGAGGTATTTCATTTATTTTGGTATCAATATTTTAACTTTCTAATGCTCTTTCTCCTGATATCGATAACATTTGAAGCACCCAGTGCAACAACAAGATAACTCCACTTTTTAAAATGTTGAGAAAATCAAAAAAAACTTTCTCAAAAATAAGAAACCAAAAGAATTGCTAAATATTATTTAATTTTGAAAGAAATAATCAAAACAAATTTGTTTAATTCAAAAACATATTACAAAGTTTTATTTTAAATAAAAAAAAAATAATTTTGCTTTTGGACTTGTCCTGTTTTTGCACCGATATTGGTAAAAATTGAAGGGGTCCTTCGTTGTCATCTTCATAGTCAGTGTTTTCAGCTTCTTGAATAGACTGCTGCGAGATTAAATTATCATAAAAATGTATATCCGATGGAGGAACATACTTTTGTGCCAAGCTCACATCGTCATATTTTTTCGGGTTGAGGGCTAGATTAGTTGTGTATAAAAGTTTTGGCTTGAAGGGGTTATCCTGGAAGTTTGCTTTCATTGCTTTCATTGCTATATCGAATTTTGTTAATGGCCCATGGTGATTACAAGAAGCTGAAATACTTGCGACATTTTCCTCTTTTTTGTAGCAAAATCTTCGATATCTTGAAATGGTCCATTTAATATGATCTTTGTTCGTGACTGTTTTTTTGTAAAACGGAGCCAAACTCGTTTTGAAATCAAATATGTTCGCATTGCTCACTGATATAACTTTAAATTTTTTGGAAGACTTTTTCACTAAATTCTGCCAGTCTTTTGGCAGGTAAAGGCGTTCTACTCGACGTTTCTGTTTCTCTATAACGCCAAAAGAGCGGTCGCAGGGCAAAAAACTGTGTCCTGGTTCTGGCAAGTGATGTTCAATAAGGCTTATATTTTTGTGTTTTACAACAGCATATAAATATTGGACAAGAGTGTTGTTTTTATTTTGAGCACCGCAATTATCGGAAAATAAATATAATTTTCTCACAGTTTCACTCATAATGTGTACAATAAAATGATGCAAAAAGCTGATTACTTCATTTGGACCTTTTTTCCCGATTGTCTCATCATACATGTACATGTAGCTTTTTTTGGTACTGCATTGATAAATACAAAAATTAAACACCCATAACTGCCTTTTATAAAAGACATCACCCGATGGTATTAGCGGAAGTGGCAAATTTTGTTGGAAATCAAAAGTAAGGCACTCAACTGTCGGGTCTTGTAAGCAGCTTTTTTCGCGTAGATCATCATAAAACGCCTTAGCCTTCTTTTCGTGAAGATCTTTCGCAACTTTGAGTGCACGTCTTTCTTCCTCAGAATCAGCTGCAGCTATTTTGTTTCCATGGCTATCACACGTCTAGCAAGTGTCTGATCTAGGTGCTCCAAAAGAAAGCTTAAAATTTTTCGCAAAGTATTCCCTATAAAAATCGTATGTAACTGTTGGCTTTGGGTTACCATTTTCTTCAGCCATCAATGCAAAAGCGCTTGGCTCAAACTTTTCTAAGTAAAGAGTATACATTTTCCTTACATTTAAATCGGAACTTAAGTACTTCGATTCTTTATTTTGGCTGTAGTGAGAAGATCTTTTTGGGAAACTTTTAATATGGCTGTCAATATTTTGAACAACATCTTCTGGAATCTTATTTACTCTGTTTGCGTGACGACCTCTCATGTCAGAGGGCGCAGTTACTTTTTCCAGCAAAAATCTTGAGAGTCTTTCGATGCGACTTTTATGGACTCCATGAACTGAACAAAATGCTTTTTTACATACCTCTATTTCATGTTTAATGCTACGTATAAAATATTTATTTTGGAATTTTCTCACTTCATTCCCACTCGCAGATCGACGCCTCTTAACTGCATTTTGCCTTATTAATCCACACAAATATGCATCTTGCTTTTCTTTATTTCCCAGCTTATTAAATTCTTGAAAAACTTTGGCATAATGATTCTGACGTCCAGAATCAAAACATTTTTTTTTTGCAACTGCAAGGCTGGCCCATTGTTTTTGCTGCAACGCTATTACCCTTACAGTTTGTATACTTTTTGCCTTCTGCTCTCTTCCTTTTAACTACGTTCCTTTTCCACGCATTCTGATTGCGCACACGCTTTTTTCCTTAAGCCATACAAACAATAACATTAACTGAAAACTTAAACATTTTAATGAATTTGTTATCTTTTTGAACAGGTAAAGTATCAACACTACTCGATGTCTCCTCATCATCAGATCCATTTTTATATTCGGAGCCCGATATGGAACAATCTGATTCACTTTCAGTGATTGTTTTAAATTTATTATTAACACATGTATACTTGCACCGTATCCTACCACCAAGAACCAACTGACACATTTTTTTTTAGAACGACGACATACAGTATAAAAGAAAAAACAGAGAGCGTAAAAAAGAGACGCGGCCGCTAAACACACACACAACATACTCAACAACATACTGTAATCGTTTTTCGCACACACACAGCACGAACGTAAATAAAAATAGAAACAGAACAGAACATGTTTTGAAAAATTTGTATTTTTTGATTGCCGGCAACTAAAAGTTGACATGTGGCTTAAGGCTTATTGCTTGAAAAGCGGTGCAAAAACAAGACAACTCCAGGAGATGTCGTGTTCTTGCTCCCTTTTGAAAACAAAACTTCAAAGTTTCAGAGTTTCCGTATCCTAGAGTCAAGTTAGATGTGTTTTTTGTGCACCGAACGACGCAGATTTTTTTTTTTGGTTTTTTCTGCATTAAAAAAAGCTATTTCGCAAAAAAGTGGAGTTATCCGGTTGTTGCATTGGGTGCTTCATTTATACTTTGCGTTTGAAATTAAACACCAGCTATGACAAAAATAATAAAGCGATAAAGCTTTATTTTGGCAATATAGCACAATAAAGATTGAAGACGAAACAAGAAATCCAACAATCAAATAATACCAGTTTTCGCTAAAAAAAAAAAAATAACACTTTCAATAAAATAAAATTATTAAAATTGGTGATCTAGTTTTGTTATTTTAAAAGTTATGGCTATTGTTGCTTTTTGGAAATTGCGAAATTGAGCGAGATTGACACTAAACATCAATTAATTTTGACAAATTTAAATTTTCTTACTACTAACTCCGAGCATATCAGCTGTGCTTAATTTAAAAAAAATTTCTTAGCTTCTTTTGGAGTTAGAGAGATATTTGTAAAACGTGGAATAAATATTATAACTAATTTTATGAGTTGGGACTAGTTTTGCTATTATCAATAATAAAGGGTGTCTCAGTAAGAATGCACTTTTTATTTTATTTCATACTTAATCGGAACATGATTAAGTATGAATAAAAATGTTCGTCAAATAGCCCCCCCCCCCCCGGGCCCTGATGACAGGTCATTACTTTTTTCATAGAGATGTGGCTGTATCTCACCGATGATGAATTGGTTCTTTGTTTTTTTCTCAGGATATGTTTCTGGTTTATTCGCATAAACCCAAAGCAAGAAATCGCACCGCATTAAATCGCACGATCTTGGTGGCCAATTGACATCAGAATTTCTCGACTAAAAATTCTTCAAAATTTGCGACCGGTCTCAGCCAAATTTCAGAGTTGTCACTTGACACTAAATTTAAAAAGTGTACTGTTACTGAGACACTATGTTTGAACGCGAAGAAAGTAGTTTATTATGTTTTCTATCGATATAATATTATTTAATAGAAAAATAAAGGGTGTCCCAAGAAGAACGCAATTTTTAAATCTGGCAACATTCGAAGTGTCATTGTTTGACATTTGAACAATTGTTATTGTTTGCTAGTAGAAGGTACGAGGTTAGTAAAAATGGAGCGCTACACGAATGAACAACGCATTCTCATTGTGAAATTGTTTTACCAAAATGGTGAAAGTTTTGCGGCTACAGTTCGCAAATTGCGATCAATTTGGGGTCACAATAATGCTTCAAAAGAGTCAACTGTAAAGAGATTAATGGATAAATTTGCCGAATCTGGTTCTGTTAGTGATGTAAAGACAACAACGCGCCATCGACCAGGTCGATCGACCGAAAATGTCGCAGCTGTACGTGATGATGTCGCTCAAACTCCATCCACCTCAATTCGACACCGAGCTCAGCAAATTGGTGTCTCCAAATCCACTTTGCAGCGAATTTTGACGAAAGATTTGCATCTTCATGCATACAAAGTTCAATTGACTCAGGAACTGAAGCCAGCTGACCATGGACAGCGAAGGGAGTTCGTTAATTGGGTATTGGAGAGACAACATGAAAATGCTGATTTTGCCGATAAAATCATCTTCAGTGACGAGGCCCATTTTCATCTTGATGGCTTCGTCAATAGGCAAAATTGTCACATTTGGGGTGAGGAAAATCCTCGAGTGATTCACAAGAAGCAAATGCATCCTCAACGTGTCACTGTGTGGTGTGGTTTTTGGGCTGGAGGAATCATTGGACCTTTTTTTATGAAAATGACGCAGGTCAAGCGCAAACAGTCAATGGTGTTCGGTATCGTGAAATGATAACCAGTTTTTTCTTGCCTAGAATTGAAGAAATGAATGTGGAGGGCATGTGGTTCCAACAAGACGGCGCCACATGTCATACAGCCAGAGAAACAATTCAATTGCTGCATCAGTCATTTAAAAATTGCGTTCTTCTTGGGACACCCAAGAAGACGGCTTTTTAGCGGCGTTAGGCATTTGATTATTTCGGAAATGGTATTTTAGTGATTTTTTTGTTATTACTAATACTTTAAACGTTTTTAAATATAACGTTATCAAATCTGGAAACTCTGGTTGCTAGCCGCGAACTCTCTACCCACTGAACTATTGACACATATAATATTCGATTTGCTTAATAAGTTGCGCTTTGTGTTTTCGTTGGTGATGTCGAAACGCACATACATTACCCTTTTTCTTACAAAAAAAAAAAAAAAACACTAAGTAATGAGTCTAAAAATAGATTTTCAAAAATATTTTAATTTTTAATTACTTTACGTTCATAGATCAAGCAATGTGTTATCAATGATCGTCAGTAACTCATTACATCATGCTTGCAAATAATGTCATGACAATGTAATACATGAGTATATCGCATCCATTACCAAATTTTTTCCAAAAAGATTTTTAAAAATCGGCAAATTTTCATAGCATATTTTTTTTACTCTCAATATTTTAATAAAATAGCACAACATTAAAAATTTTTGTTGAAATTAAAAAAAATGTATACATATATGAGTAATCCATGAATATGAATGTGGAATTATTTTTTTTTTATTTATTTCAGTTATGAGACTTTATTCAAATACTGCTTTTTTAATGTCAATTTAATTGAATTTATTTATTTTAAAATAAAATATGTTTAACATCTTTTATTTTAATAAACAATAACTTAATTACAATTGTTAAATTTGCAAGGTCAAAACTTTATTTTTGGAAACTTCTCCTACATTAACTAATAAACTTTAATAAGACAATTAAATTGCCAGCATATTTTTAAATAATAATAATAATAATAATATTCCATAATACACATAAATTTTAGTCGGAATATTTATTTTTATTATTTAAATTTTATTTATGACCTTTTACATTACATATTGAAAAAGAGAATAATATCAAATATTATTTGTGTATTTTAATTTTCAAAATGTTTCAAATAAATTGTCAATTTTAATAAATAATTTATTTTTGATAATAAAAGCAAAAAAATTGATGCCTGTAAATTAAAACAAATCTATATACAAAATAACAAAATATATTAATAAGTTTTTTTTAAGTCAATTACATTACTTTATAAAAGCAATATACAAAGTTACTATTATTTACAAAATGTATATACATATGTATATGTTCCCAGCAAAAATAAATGGAAGTGATTCTTAAGGAATAAATTTTTCATTGATTCTAAAGTATCGTTTAGTTCTGATTTTTCTCTTCTAAGGCAATTCTTTTTTATAGCTTATAAAAATGTGATTTTTAATGAAATTTAACACTTTTTAAATCTATGACGCCACAAAAAGTAAAAAATTTATTGTAGTAAAAATTGCAAGAATTTCGAATATAGATAAATAAGGACTGAGTTTCCCGTTAAAATTTAATGAACAGTAAAACTCAAACTTTATATAGGAAACAACAACAAATGTGTCAGTTAAATTCCAAGGTAGAAGCTAACGGGAGATTGTGAAAATAAGGCTTAGGCCTGATTACTAATGTCCTGTAGAAATCTAAATTGCAAATTCAAAATTTTTTGGGAATAACAAAAGATTTAATTTTTCACTAAACAATAAGAAGGGATTTAGATGCAATGAAAAACGATTATAAAAGATAACTTCTACCCTATGACACCCCTATGTTAAAATCATTGGTTCCGATCCAAATTTTCACAACACCGGAATCAAAATCACTGCTTCTTTTTCTCTTCTTTTGCTACTTTTTTTTTTGCTGGGTTATATTACTTTTCGTTCCTAATAAAAAAATATGTAAATTCAATTTATTTTTTATTCAACAAACTGGCTGATTTCTATATTATATTAAATATAATAAATGTGAATATATTGTAAAATTATTTAAAATGATTAAAAGTGTAAAAAATTTGTAAAAAAAATAAATAAAAAATTTTAAATATTTCTTACAAAATGACTTTTATTTTTATTGGTAACATTTATATTAGGAAATATTAAAAACTTCAATATCAAATTTTAATTACAAATTCAAATATAAATTATATGTTAATACCCTAACCGAGCACTAGCAACAAAGGCCATCGGCTCGTTGTAGCGAAAACAGACCATAGCCTCGGGTGGGAATCGAACCCACGACCCCACCCCCCCCCCCCCCACCACTGATAAGCTAGCACGCTACCAACTAGCTTACCGGGGCGCTCATAGTATTCATATTCTTGAATTAATAGAAGATTTGTACTCAAATTGAATATTAATATACTAAAAGTATAAATAAAAAATATTTTACTTCAATACAACAAAACTCAAATGTATGATAACCATACTTTATTTTGAATATAAATTTTACTCAATATGAGTTAAAGTGTTTTCCAAATTTTAAGATATATTTCTTGTATGAAAAAAAAAATAGTATTCAATATAATGGGTGATCCATTTCGAGGTTCCCTACTTTTTTAAAGAAAAAAACACAGAAAATATAAATTTAATGGGGAATGTTTATAATCATTTGAATGGGGAATGTTTATTATCATTTTTTGAAGATTATGTCTATCAAATGTTGGCCGTTGCTACGTCGCAGATGGTCCATCCGTTGTGTCCAAATTTCGATGACTCGTTTGAGCATTTTGACTGGTAACTTGCGAATGACACGTTCCTCCAAGGCCTGAATTGAAGAGGGTTTGTCCGCATAAACTTTAGACTTTACATATTCCCACAGGAAAAAGTCTAACGGTGTAAAATCACACGATCTTGGTGGCCAATCGACCGGCCCAAAACGTGAAATTATGTGCTCACCGAAGTGTTCTCTCAATAAATCCATTGAGTGGGAAGTGGCGCCGTCTTGTTGAAACCAAATGTCGCCGAGATCACGAGCTTCAATTTTAGGCATCAAATAGTCGGTTACCAAGGCACGATAGTGCCGAATCGACTCTCCACGGTCTTCGTGTACACTCTCAGCTACGGCCGCTATATTTTCTTCACAGCGTGCTGGACGTGGTCTATTCGGTCGAATATTATCCAATAATGAATGCTGGGTCTCAAAATGGGTGATGGTGTTGCGAATAGTACGCTCAGTAGGCTGATTATGTTGACCATAAGTTGAGCGAAGAGCACGAAACACATTCCTTACAGAACGTTAATTTTCGTAATAAAGTTGAACGATTTGTAAAAGTTGTTCAGGCGTTAGTCTTTCTATTATGAAATGCCAAACAATACTTAACAAAAATAAAATGACAGCATGACACGAATCACACGTGATCTGTCAAAAAAAGGCTATTGAAAAAAGTATCTCGAAATGGATCACCCTATACTACGAAAGATATACTTAAATATAAAATAGTTGTCGTTTTCTCAAAGATAATTATATTTAACTTGAGGAAAACGGTAAACTGAAATTTACGAAATTCTAACTAATTTTTATGATAATTTTTCTTAAATTTGATATATTTAAACTCATATAATAGGAAGTGTTTGCTAGCATTAAATCAATTTATTCCTAAATTTCAGTACAAATATACTCAAAGATAAGTATTATTTGCTTTTATTATTGCTTGCCTTTATGATTAAGAAAATTATAATTGATATGAGTTAAACAAATAGCAATTATAAATCTAAAAAAGTATGTTTTCATGAACTTATGTAAATTATTATCATTTAATAAGATTTTTTTTTTCATTTAAACTAGTCCAAATAGTTTAAAAATTAATACATATTAAATTAATTAAAGAATAACGTAATAAATATTTGTATTGTTTTTTAAACAATTTTACTCAAAGTGTGTAAAAATTATACTAAAGTTTGTTCCAAATATACTTATTTGTGGTATATATTGTATTTTAGAGTAATACGATTAAACTGTAAACAGGAAATTTTTACTTATTTTTAGGAAATAATATATACAAATTTCTTACTAATTTTTAAGAAAAACATATACTTGTTTGTACTAAAAAATTCTTTGAAGCCAAATCATTCCCAAATTTCTTAGTTTAGTTAAATTTCTTAAAATTTGGTTTTCTGAGTGTTAAGTGCATAACATATTTCAGTATTTAAATTGTGTATTGTGTATTTTTTATTGCAGATGTTTTAGTGCATGAAATTCGCATAAATAATTTTCCATGGCAAGCATCACAGCTCAATCAGTTTTAAATGCAATTTTCTGAAATTTACGTAGTATGAGAAACTTAAATTATGCAGTAAAATACGTAGAAAGTTAAATCAAGTTTTTTATTTATTCTTAAAAAACCCGTAAAAAACTCAATATCAACAAATTTTTGATTTATTCATCAAGTTCTACTTATTTCCCTACGTAATTAATATTTAGAACCACATAAATTTCAAAACGATCCTTCAAAGCTTGGGGATTTTGGAAACTTAAAAAAAAAATCGGTATGCCGATTTAAATTTTTTTTCTATTTTTTCTTGCTGGTATGTGTATGTACAGGTTGGTTGAAAAGTTCCTGCGCTCGAAATAAAAGAATACTGTTTTTGTTACGAAATATATTTTTTTATTCAATATAATCTCCTAGAAGCTCAATACACTTGTTCCAATTATCTACCAATAATTTTATCCCATCCTTATAATGGTTTTCCGGAAGCTCTGCAAAATAACCGTCTACGGCTGCTATGGCCTCTTCATTCGACGAAAAATGCTTTCCACGAAGGAATTGTTTAAGATTTCTGAAGAGATAGTAGTCACTGGGAGCCAAATCTGGTGAATATGGTGGATGTTCAAGCAATTCGTACTTTAATTCTTTGAATTAAGCCATCGTCAAAACACTTTTGTGAGCAGGTCCATTGTCTTGATGAAAAATGATTTTTTTTCTTCTTTAAACCAGGTCTTTTCTCACGAATTTTTTCATCCAGCTGATCCAAAAGGCTGCAATAATATTCAGAGTTGATTGTTTTACCTTTCTGAAGATAATCAATCAACAAAATTCCTTTTGCATCCCAAAAAACTGAAGCCATAACCTTCTTTGCTGATCGTTGTGACTTCACCTGCTTTGGAGCTGAACAACCAGCTTCAGTCCACTGTAAACGTTCTTGTTTTAATTAAGGATCATGGTGGTAGATCCAAGTCTCATCCATAGTTATAAAAAGACGCAAGAAGTCGGTTTTATTCGGCTTAAAACGCTCCAAATTACGCTGAGAAATTTGTTTTCGATCCAGTTTTTGTTGAATTGTTAATGTGTGCGGCACTAACTTTCCAAACAGTTTTTTCATACGTAATTCTTCATGTAAAATATGGAGTACTCGTTCGTCTGAGATGCCTATGGCATTAGCAATTTCACGCTTAGTCAAACTTGGATCTTCACTAACCATATTATGTACCTGCTCAATGATTTCTGCTGTGGTTGCAGTTTTTGGTCGTCCTTCGCGTGGATCGTATTCAAGGCTGGTACGACCACGTTTAAATTCACCAGCCCAAAATTCAACGGTGCGTTTTGAAGGTGAGGACTCCTTATACACTTCTAACAATTGTTCATAAATTTCCTTTGCTTTTAAACCCTTCAAAACAAAGAATCTAATGACTGCACGATATTCAATTTTTTTCATATTAAAAAAAAATCAATGACACGTCAACTTCAAATGGCTTCAAATGTAAACAAAGAAATAATTGTCAGAATGACTTGCAACTTTGCATGTGTTCTCAGGACAGTTATACCAACCTTGAGAAAAAAAAAGTTTGGAGCTAGCAGTGCCATCTCTTGGTGAGCGCAGGAACTTTTCACCAACCTGTACACAAAATATTTTTTTGTTAGCACAATTCAATATATATATGTATATAAAAAGTAGCACCAAAAAAATACCTGTTTTTTTTTCCTATTTTTTTATTACATAGATGTGCATTGTGCTTTAAAGCATGTGTTAGTACAACCTGTCCCAGATAACTCATTAAGTATTCAATACATAATTTGTATGATATTTTTTAGGGTCCCATTAAATTTATACAACCAAAAGTAAATACACATTGATTTTATTTGCCTTTGGAGATTTTGTTCTTTTTTCATAGATATTTTCAAAAGAAAGATATAAAAAAAATCTCAGTCAATGGTTTTTGTATGAAATTTCACTACGAAAAATAATAAATCATTTGTAAAAGTTTGTTTTATATAAATACATACATACCTATACATATTAATATATTGATAAAAGGTCAAAAATGTAGTATAAGAAATGATAATAAATATTGTTGTTTATTTTTATTATGGAGAAAAAAAAGTCATAGAAAAAACGGAAAAATAACAAAACTAATGATAGGTCTCCTAAAAGTGTCGTAAAATCAAAAGAAAAAAAAAAACATATGTTGTCAAAATTTTTGTTGATATATTATAAAGATAAGAAATATAAATAATTTTGCATCACAGTTAAATATGGGTCAAAATATAGCGAATACACATATTGAATTAAATCAAAATATTGATTTTTGTTTAAACTGCATTTACATTCGATTCGAAATAAAATTTCATTTAAATTTCAAGTCAAATCAAGACTTATACTGAACAAACTACACAAACAGTTTTAAATTCTAAGAATTTACTTTAGCAAAAATATTTTTTATTTCGATTGGTCGTCCTTTTCTTTATATTGTACTTAAAAAACTTCAATAAAGAATTGAATAAGTAAGATCAGTGTTCTTAGATAAGGGATTTCATTTCATTTTCATTTGGCCCGAAATTGGGGTTTCAAACTTCGGTTTGGGCACATTTTTATGAGGGGAGAGACTTGGGAATTTCAGGAAATATTAGTGATTTTAAAAACACATTGTCAGCAAAATATTATTATTATTTTTAAGTATTTTAGGGGCGTTAAAACTTTTTTATATTTTTTAAAATCACTAACTTTTAATTGAAAAATTTTAAATTTTAACCTATTTTTTAAGGCCAAAAATCAGCAGAAATTTCCTACAAATTACTCGCACAAGTTTACACTCATAATATTATGTAGTTTACTGTTTATAGTTTAATAAAACAAAAGTTTCAGTTCAGTTAAAAATTAAGGAAAATGCAATAATTTGTCAAAGAAATAATTATTTTGTCTTATACATTTGTTCAAAATGATTAACTGTCATTTACCGATTTTTTTCTTTTTAATTTTTTTTTTTTTTCATTTGTTTGAAATTTAATAAAAATTTACCCATAAAACGGAAATTTGTGGTTTATTTGTTTCTGCTACAGTTATTACAAATTTAAATTTTGTTTGCTGTCCCCAGCAAAAAAAAATGGTAGTCATTCTGTGACTATAACTTCTTTCATTGCTTCCTAAACTTTATTTAACATTCTTTTACGATTTTTTGGTGTTATTCTAAGGCACTTCCAAAAGAGTTCATGTGTTCATATTTCTAATGCAGTGATCTGGATATAAACCCGATGCATACCTTAAAAAATCACTCTTCATTACTTCTGAAGCATAAGTTATAGTATATCGTATATTTTTTTAATCTAAAGCATAAATGCAAATTGAAAAAATAGTTCTGATCAAATTTTTTAATTTTTTTATTAACTCATTTTTTATATTTTAGTTTAAAATTTCATAAGGTTTAGAATTTATGCAGTTTTGAAATTTTTATAAAAGTTTTGAAATATAAAGAAAAACTGATTTTTTTAAAACTTTAATTGAAACTAGCTGGCCTGTCATTTGCATTTTTTTTAGCCTTAAATATTTTTTTGACGACACAATCTGTGCATTTTAGCATTATGTTTATTAATTAACACTACACCATTTCCAGTTTTAATTCAGAATTTATCAAAATAATTTTAAAATTGTGTAAAAATTATTTCAAATTGCCCAAAAATGTTTTAAAATTGTACAAAAAAATTGTACAAATATTGTTCAAAAATATTTTAAAATTGTCTAAAAATGTTTCCAAATTGTACAACCAGTTTTTAAATTATCCAAAAATATTTTAAAATTTATCTAAAAATTCATTAAAATTTTTGAAAAATGTTTTAAAAACGCTTTTTCACTAATGCAGAATTATTTATTTGTTTTAATAAAAAGTATTTGTATATCAATGCATAAATTTCGATTCTTTAAACTTATATTTTCTGCATTCTAATGAAATATACTACAGAATATATGAACATTTTCCACTCATGCATCAGATCACCTAATCACTGTATTATCATTGATTCCTTAGAGTAAAGTATGAGTAATGCTAGTAGCTCTATTTGAATACTTCCATCCTATGACACGCTAATGTTAAATTCATCGATGAAACCATTAGAAAAGAAGTGATGCCTTTGCCATAGTAGTAATGCTTTTATTGCTTCTTTGGCAGCTTCATTTTTGCTGGGTCTGTTTCAAAAATAAAAATATTCAAAAATCCCAACTAGCGGATCCCGGCGTGCTTCGCTACGCATGAATATTAACATTGAATCAATATCATTGGTTCATTGGTTTCTCGATCCGCGTGTTTGATGAAAAAGAACCTTAAAATTATCACTCACTAACAGCTGCCAATGTTTATGCGTGTATGCGCTAAAACGTGTATTTACCGTGTGTATAAAGTCAGCACACAGTATACATACCGCACACGCTCACCTACGTATTTGTTGTTGTTTTTTATATAGAGAAAAACACATGTTGTTTAGATAAACCATCTACACGACCATACGAACAAACCCTAAAAATTTAATCGAATTCGGTTTGACCGTTCGTGAGTTATATAGTCACAACACACTTGCAACAAATATTTATATACAGGGTGTCCGACGGGAAGGTATACTACTTTGTTTGTTTATTATTTTTGATTAAATCAAAAAGAATGTGCCTTATATTGATAAATGTTTTATTTAATGTCGGCAATTATGTATGGAATACAATATCAGATAAATGTCCGCCTCTGTTAGCCTCACAAATGCGATCCCTTTTGAGCACATTTTTCATAACATTCTCACACATTTCACGTGTTATTTAATTAATTTCATCACGAATATTTTGTTTGAGTTGCGTTTCTGGTTTGCTTGCATAAGCCTTGCTTTTCAGATATCCCCACAAAAAGAAGTCCGGAGCAGTCAAATAAGGCGACCGAGGAGGCCACTCAGCATCACCATTTCTTGAAATAACTTGTTGTGGAAAGAGGTTTCGCAGTAATTCCATTGTAATCCTGGCTGTATGCGATGTGGCACCGTCTTGTTGATACCACATGTTAATTAAGCCCAAAGAATGCAGTTGTAGCGTTAAAAAGTTTTCAATCATATCACGATATCGCTCCCCATTTACAGTTACCCTTACGCCGTTTTCATTTTCAAAGAAGTAAGGTCCAATGATTCCTCCTGACCAAATTGCACACCAGACTATCATTTTTAATGGATACAAAGGTGACTGATGAATAATTTGAGGGTTTTCCATTGCCCAGAATCGACTATTCTGTTTATTCACATATCCATTCAAATGAAAATGTGCCTCGTCACTCGTTATGATTTTTTCATGATAAAAATCGGGGTTGTCATGGGCGAGCTGTTTTAACGATTAAAACACGTTGGTTTATCTTATATTTTTCCATAATAAATTTGCCACGTGTCTACTTCACGACTGCCAAATATGGACTGTCAAAACTAATGTTTACCAAAATGGCGCAAAACAAAGTAAATACACCTTCCCGGCGGACATAGATTATATAAACACACATATCGCACTGCTTCCTCTAATGGGAGCCAATCCAAAATTTTACAATTTTACCTTTTTTAAAAAACAAACCGATATACAGGTCATATCTTAACTTTGTAAAAATCGTACATCATTTCCTCTACTCTTTCGCAAAAAAAAATGCAGTTGTATCCATTTTTATAATATAAGAGTAGCTTTTTTAGAATCAATTAAAGAGTAATATTTTGAGTTGTCCCCATATCAGTTTTGTATTAACTAAAGGGAAATATTTTAAGTTGTGCCTGTGTTTATGTCATAACGGTTTACATTAAATAAATGAACAAATTTCAGATAAAGAAAAACAACTGAAAAAACTTGTTGTTTTTCGATAATCACTTAAACAATTGCAAAAACAACAACTACTTCTTGTTCGTATTTCTTTTTAAATTTTATTGTAAAAATTAAAAAAAAAAAAACAGTTTTTTGTCTCTATTGAAAATTTGTAAATTTCGATATAAGTCAATTCGCACAAAATATGTCTATAGACTGTGTAAGTATACATTTTTTAGATTAAAAAACAAGCAAAAATACACAAAACTAAACAATTTAAAATAAATGAATAATCAGTTGTATTTTACAGAGTTGGTAGGTAAAATTTTAAAATTAATTTTAAAATGATTAATCATTTGTTTCTTACGGATGTGTCAGTTGTTTAAACAACAGTTGAAAATAAATAACAAAAACCATTTGATTTAAATGAAAAGTATTGTAAGTAGAACGGTTTTTCAATGAAATATCATTTCTTGTATATGATATTTACTATTATTTTAACTTAAAAACTATTTTAGATGTATCAATTTAACAAACTTTTATTCAAATTACTTGAGTTATTAAATATGTGTTGACTACATTATTATAAATCTTGAAACAACTATAAGCAAATGAGCTGAAAAATTAATCAAAACAGGGCAAAAACAAAATTACTTAAAAGTTCAAAATTTTCTATAAAATTGGTCCACTTACAAGAATAAGAAGCAATAAGTTTTGTGTATAGAACTGTTTGTAGAATATTAAAAGTTTTTTTCATTTTCAGCGTCCTATTTTAAATATTTTTTTTTTATTTAATCATTCCTTATCAAAGACCGTTTGACAAAAAAAAATTGAAGACTCAAAAATATATTTCCTGTTTAAATTAAATCATTCTCGACTCAGTAACATTTTATAAATCCTAATATTTCTATTACACTCACAAAAATAATTTTGTAATGACAACTGAATTTTTTTGTTATTACTGGAAATTTCGCTAATTTGAGCCCAGCGGTATTTTTTGCTAACCTGTGGTGCTACATGTCCGCTGACATGTAGTACAATGAAATTTTAGTAAATTTTTGTAAAGTGGAATTTAAATTCAGTAAAAAAAAATACTTAGTATTATTAATATTAGTACAATGAAATTTGAATAAACAATTACATAGTAAGAGCTACTAACTTTTAGTAAATTGCTGTAAACCGCAATTTAAATAGATCTGCTAAAACCACCAACAAATTTTACCAAATATTAGTGAATTGGAAATAGCAGGAAAGTTAATAACCGCTACTAAATATTGGTAAAATTCTGTACAAAGTTTAATAAAATAAATTAGCTCCAATCAACAAAAATGTTTGATAAATGATTGTGAGCTAAACTCAATGAATTGTAAAATAAAGAAAAATTTTAATTTTTAAAGAAAATTATTAAAAATGCACACTTGCACATTTTTAAGCTCTTTTTCTTTTTTTTTTTTTTTTTTTTTTACTATCAATATATCAACTTCATATTACAATTTTTGAGTTATTACACTAGGTCACAAATAACAAACTTTTGTCTGTTATTTGTTTCTAGCATACTTTTTCTCATGGATTTGGACCTACTGAACACGAAAATGAATTTTAAAAATTTTTCTGTCGATTGGTTTGCGAGATACAAATTTTTTAATTTTTTTTTTTTAATTTTTGGAGGTACACTTACTATTTTGAGCATATCTTTAGTCTTCTTTGACCTATTTTATCCTACTACTACTCAAATTAAAGACAATTGAGCCGTCTACAACTTATTCTCAGAAAATTTTCAAATCGGGTTAGTAGTTTTGATGTTGGCGGCTTAAAAAGGTTAAAAAACTGCGTTTTTTTAGTAAAAATGTGGCTGAAAAATTCATATAAAAATTCATATAAAATGTAAAACGCGATGTTAACAGTTACGTATAGCTGACACTTTTCCAAAGAAAATAAGCCCTTACTTAACAAAATCTGATGACAAATGGCCGACTTATTATTTTTTTGGTAAACGACCGAAATTCCGCTATTTCACGATTTTTTGATTTTCATTATTTGCACAGCTTACCTACCCAACGCAAACGAATAAATACATTTGAACTTAATTTAAAATAAACAAAGTAGTCTTCGTATATTTTTTTTTAATTTATTTACAGCACTACATGCTCATACATATTTAAACATAAGGAGACACGGTTATCAATTGCATTTCAAAACTGTCTGTGAAAGTGTAAAGAAGTTAATATTTAGAAAACGCAAGGAAGACAATGAGTAAAAGACTACGTGTGTTCGAGTGTTTGAACGATCCAGACAATTTCTGCAATGTTTGTGGCCAGTTTATAAAAAAAAATCACGCACACAAGTTTACTCCAGCAGTACAATTGCACTATTTGAATTATTTTGGTATTTCACCAAATATCACAGAACCATGGACACCTAAGTCGCTGTGTGATCTTTGCTATATAATCTTAACCAACTGGGCAGCTGGCGGAAGGTAAGAATTTTTATTTAAACACATTATACATAGCGAATATAGTAATTTATTTTAATTTTAGCCGCCATATGAAATTCGATACACCAATGATGTGGAAAAAGCCGCTATGCCATTCCACAGACTGTTCTTTTTGCCTCACCACAAACAGTGGGGTAGGAAGATTTTTTAAATGGAACTACGCTCAAGTGGGATCGTTTGCGCTTCCAGTACCACATTCGCATGATGTGCCATATCCAGTGTGCCCTGGTGCATCTCTTCAAAAAGCAGAATCGTCAGAAGAAGAGTCTGAGTCAAATGCAAGCGAATTTGAGCCGGGTGCAAAGCGAAAATTACTGTCACAGGCCGAACTAAACGATTGGGTGCGCGATTTTGGTCTCACTAAGGAGAAATCCGAACTTTTTGCGTCTCGGATGATACAGTGTGGATTTGCGGCTTCAGAAGTGAAAGTATCAGCGTACAGAAACCGTCACAAGGAGTATGCAAAATTTTATACAAAGAAAGACCAAATATGTTTTTGCAGCGACATTTCAGGCTTGTTCCAAGAGCTTCACCAAATTCACAACCCCAACGAATGGAGGTTGTTTATTGACAGCAACAAAGAGAGCTTGAAGGCAGTTCTCTTACATAATGGGAATGAAAAGCCATCTGTTCCTATTGCTCATGCGGTTCATTCAAAGGAGAACTATGAAACTATGGACATTTTGCTGAAATGCATAGAGTATAGGAAATACAATTGGAAAATATGCGCCGACCTTAAAGTTGTGGCCATTCTGTGTGGACTCCAAGGAGGCTATACGCGACATTGCTGTTTTCTGTGCCTTTGGAATAGCCGCGCTGATGATCAGCATTATATAAAAAAAAAATGGCCGGTACGAACGAAACCTGTAGTTGGAGAAGCGAATGTTCAGCGCAAACCACTAATAGAGAACCGTGAAAATATAATACTTCCGCCGCTGCACATAAAATTGGGTTTGATTAAAAATTTTGCCAAAAAATTAGACAAAGAAGGTGAAGCTTTTGCCTATTTACGGTCAATTTTCCCTTACCTTTCGCTGGCAAAAATTAAAGAAGGAGTCTTCGCAGGACCCGAGATAAAAAAAATGTTGAAAGATGAAAAATTCCCAAAGCTGTTATCACCCATCGAAGCCGCAGCATGGAATTCCTTCAGGCTTGTTGTGGAAAACTTTTTAGGAAACAACAAAAGCCCGAATTATAAGGACATAGTTGAGGATCTGGTAAAGAACTATGAAGCCATGGGAGTGCACATGTCACTTAAAATACACTTTCTGGATTCTCATTTGGATTTTTTCCCTGAGAATTTAGGAGACGTGAGCGACGAACACGGCGAGCGCTTTCATCAGGAATTGAAGGCTATGGAACGACGCTATCAGGGCAACTATGACACGGCTATGATGGGTGACTATTTTTGGACCCTAATACGTGAGACCGATTGCAGCGAATACAAAAAACAAAGAAGAAGTCAGCAGTATTTCCACATGGCATAAAATGTACACTTATATCTTTGTTTTTACTCATTTTTTTGTGCGTTGATTTGCTTAATTTAATTAGTTAGTTTAATTTCGTTAGTTTAGCTAATTGTGCGATACATTGAGCATGTAGTGCTGTAAATAAATTAAAAAATAATATACGAAGACTAATTTGTTTATTTTAAATTAAGTTCAAATGTATTTATTCGTTTGCGTTGGGTAGGTAAGCTGTGCAAATAATGAAAATCAAAAAATCGTGAAATAGCGGAATTTCGGTCGTTTACCAAAAAAATAATAAGTCGGCCATTTGTCATCAGATTTTGTTAAGTAAGGGCTTATTTTCTTTGGAAAAGTGTCAGCTATACATTTTATATGAATTTTTATATGAATTTTTCAGCCACATTTTTACTAAAAAAACGCAGTTTTTTAACCTTTTTAAGCCGCCAACATCAAAACTACTAACCCGATTTGAAAATTTTCTGAGAATAAGTTGTAGACGGCTCAATTGTCTTTAATTTGAGTAGTAGTAGGATAAAATAGGTCAAAGAAGACTAAAGATATGCTCAAAATAGTAAGTGTACCTCCAAAAATTAAAAAAAAAAAAATAAAAAATTTGTATCTCGCAAACCAATCGACAGAAAAATTTTTAAAATTCATTTTCGTGTTCAGTAGGTCCAAATCCATGAGAAAAAGTATGCTAGAACCAAATAACAAAATGGCTGTTGCCTAGTGTTATCATAGAGATATTACAACAAATATATACATTATTATTTTATATTACCATTACTTAAAATTAAAAATCTAGAATATAGGAAAAAGATAGTAAAAAAACCTATAGATAATATCACAAAAGAGAGTTGAGAAGTTTTTAAAAACAATGACTAATTGAATCTATACTTGAAAGTATAGGGACAATTAGTCAATGTTATGCAAACTTCTCAAATGGGCAAAGTTAGACCTTCTGCATTTATCATTGAATGACAGAGTCAAATCGTTAATAAAAGAGTCAATAGTCCTTTGACCTGACATACTATGCAGTTCTAAAGTGGAAAAACGTCTAGGCAAGTTATAAATGATTTTCAAATTTTTGTTTTGAATTATTTGAACACGCTTCTTATGGGTTTTTGCGCAACTCTTCCAAACAACGCAGCCATAAGTAAGAATCGGTCTAATACATAAGTTGTACAGAAGAAGTTTGTTCTTAATACTTAATCTCGATTTTCTGTTAAGAAGAGGATACAGAGCTCTTCCACTACGAACAGCTCGTATACAAACATTTTCTAAATGTTCCTTGTAAGTTAGTTTCCTATCAAGTGTTAAGCCTAGGTATTTTATTGAATTTAAAAAATGAATTTCCACTCCCTGAAAAGACAGTTTATAAGAAGGAATTCTCCTAGGAGACTTGTTAAATGGAAATAGTATCGCCTGAGACTTTTCTTTATTAATCCTAATTTTCCATTTACTAAAGTATCTGGATGCGGAGAAAAGAGCCTTTTGCATACGTTTGACAATAGCATTCGAAACTTTCCCACACGAAATGAAGGCACTATCGTCGGCATAAAATGCCACTTCATTGCCTACTGCTATTTTAAAGTCGGAGATGTAGAGGTTGTAAAGCAATGGAGATAAAGCGGAACCCTGCGGAACACCGGCCGGAATATATCTCACAGTAGATTGAGCTCCTGCTACTTCTACTACATATGACCTATTAGTGAGAAAACTATTAATTAGTTTTATTAAATATAATGGGAAATTCATTTTATGGAGCTTGTATATAAGCCCATTATGCCAAATTGAATCGAAGGCTTTTTCTATGTCAAGGAAAAGCACTCCAGTTGAATAACGTCTAGACTTATTAGTTTTTATCATATTTACCACACGTTTTAACTGATGGGTGGTAGAATGCTGGGCCCTAAATCCATATTGGCAACTATGAAGGAGATCATTTTCATCGGCGAAGCTACTAAGTCTGCTTAATAATACTTTTTCAAAAATTTTATCTAGAGAGCTCAATAAACTGATTGGCCTATAGCTTGATGGCATTTTTGGATCCTTACCACTCTTCCCAATGGGAATAACCTTAGCCTTCTTAAATGCCGTTGGGAAGTAACAGGTTTGAATGCAAAAATTAAAAAATTTTACCATAAAAGTGTAAGCTGAATCAGGAAGATTCTTCAGAACCACATTGCTTATCTGGTCCAAACCTGGAGCCTTAGCATTTTTAAGTTTTTTAATATAATAAAAAACTTCATCATAACTAGTCAAAGTGTCCATATCACTATTGAGCGACACTTCGTCTTCAATAGATCTAACTAAAAGATCTACTTTCCTATCAATAGGACTATTCAAGTTAGTGGTGGTATCATGTGCCTTAGCAAACTGATCGGCAATGGAATTCGCCATCTCAACTCTATCAGTGACCACGCTGTTATTAACGACCAGTTTCGTAATCACACTAGACTTACCCCTTATACGCTTGGTAATCTTCCAGAAATGTTTACTCCCAACTGGCAATTTGGCTAGAAATTTACCCCACTGTTCGTTTCTATCTTTATCTATATGAAAGGCAATTAGTTTATTGAGCTCTCTGACAATACCCCGAAACATAGTCTTCCTAGTGACGTCATTACACCGTTGAAATTTTCTTCTGTACATATTTCTCTCAGAAATCAATCGCTTACACTGATCGGTTATCTGAAAACTATTGTTTTCTCGAGAGCGGTGTGGAATTATTGAACAACAAGTGGCAGTAATCAGGTTAGAAAACTCCTGAATTGATTGATCAATATTAAGGCGTGAGAGCCGATTATTCAGGATAGACGAGGCATTAATTTTATCATCGAGCAAGTTTTTAAAATGTTCCCAATTAGTATTAAAGTAATATGGAAAGAGTTTAACATTTTCACAGACCGTATCGTTTATGCTAAACGTAATGGGTACATGATCAGAGTACAATTTGTTAGGATGAGTTTCCAAGTCTGAAAATAAGAGTGTAGAGGTAGATAGCAGAAGGTCAATTGTCGATGGTCGCCTATATTCTATATTTTGAGGAAAACGAGTAGGGCGTGAAGGAAAATAAATGTAGTAATTTGAAGAATTCTGGTGATCGTACAACAGATTTCCAGATCTATCAGATGTTGGACAATTCCAACTAGTATGGTGAGAATTAAAGTCGCCAAGAATGAAGAAGTCACAATTGGCAGAAGTTAAGGTCTGAGACAAAATCATCAGTATAACGAGGGCAGTAGGCAGCTATAAACAATACTTTTCTATTGCAAATTTTCATTGAAATACATATGTTTTTAAAAATTTTTGTATTAAATGATGGTTCATACTTATGCTCTAACGTTGACTTTACAGTAATCGCAACACCACCCCCATTGGAGTCTCTATCGTTCCTGTACACATTATAACCAGATAACTTAAAATTATGTTTTGATTTTAAAAAAGTTTCATTAAGAAGCAAAATATCAACATTATTTTCTCTTAAAAATAAGTGAAGTTGAACAGATTGACAAAAGTTTGTAATGCCTTGACAATTCCAGTGCATTACATGAAGGCGGCCATTTCTGTTATTAGATGGCATATTTAAGCATTTGCATTATGACATTAAGCTGCTCCATTTTTGATGTACATTTCTGTAGGTCGGACACAGCTTTGGAAAATATATTGAATAATTCATCAATACTAAATAAGACTTGGATGGTCGAAAAGGTGTTTTTGCAGCATCAGCATAACTCCCAGCGGCAACGGCAGGATTGCATTCAGTAGGCATATAATTAAACGGTTGGTCCATTTGAGTGGTAACAATAGGATCGCGTTCAAAATAATGTTTTCTTTTGTTAGTATTCTCACGCATAGCAAGATACTCTTTACGGCTAGGACATCGAGGATCATCCGCTCTATGGTTGATGTTTTTAAGATTTTTCTTTGAACAATTGAAACACTTATACACTACTGCGTTTCCCTCAGGTACCTTGTTTAATTGGCAAAATGACAAATCATGATCACCACCACAGGCAATGCAAACATTATTGCGGTAACAGTTCTTGGAACCATGGCCATACATTGCACACTTGTTACATTGCGTAGGGCTCATTTTGCATTTCAGGGGGTTTCGCCAGAAAATCACTATATTACAAAGCCGTTTAATTTTATGAATTTTTGTCTTTTGAAACTGCATTACGAAAAAACACAGTTTTTTTTTGTCTAGCAACAACATTTTTTTATTTATCATTTTGTTTAAATTTGCTAATTTTTGTATTGAAAAATGTTTTTAGAGTAGAATTATTGAATTTTAAGGTGAAATTTTAGTAAATTTAAGGGCTGATTTTTAAAACTTTTCAGTGCTGTTTTAAGTGGATGTCCTATTTCTAGACATGAGTTGGGTTTGAAAAGTATCTTCACTTCCCATGCCTTTTTTCACCTTATGTAACATTTTAAGACAATTTAAGTTTGTATGTATAAGTTCTAATTATTAGAAATAACATTTCTTTCAATACCTACTTTTTTAAAATTAGTAAATTCAAAATCTGTTTTCAAAAATTTGTAAAATAATTTCTAAAATTATCAACAAAAATTTGTTAGTACGAGAGCGGATCAATAAGTCCGTTACTTTTCTAACTTCCCTCGTATTTATGTGAAATGCAACACTGCTCCCATCAAGTACCACCAGTTAATAGACTACTGTCAAATTTTGAGCAAGTTCCGTCATTTACTTTGCGTTTAAAGGCTGTTCAAAACATGCAACCTCGTGGATCTTTTTAAAAATGGAAAAAAGTGCAATCGTAAAAAAGTGGTTTACTGACTTTCGTTGTGGTCGCACAGGTACAAATGACGCTGAACATTCTGAACGGCCAATTGAAAAATGTCGAAAAAATTCACGATATGGTGTTGGCCGAGCGAAGAGTAAAAGTGCGTGAGATTGTTGATGCTATATGCATTTCATATGGCAGTGTGGTTTCGATTTTAAATGATCAGTTGGATTTAAGAAAACTGTCTGCAAGATGGGTTCCGCACGTTTGCTCTCAATTGACCATAAACGTAATCGTGTGACAACTTCAAAGGATTGGCAAAATTCCAAGAATAGGGCTACGAATTGATACCTCATCCGCCATATTCTCCGGATTTAGCCCCAGTGACTATTTCCTATTTCCAAACCTAAAGAAATGGCTCGGTGGAAAGAGATTTAACTCCAACGATGAAATTATTGATCAATTTTATGGAGCTCGAAAAATCCTATTTTTTTGGAAGGGATACAAAAATTGGAGAAACATTGGACAACGTGTATTGAGCTAAAAGGAGATTATGTTGAAAATATTTTTTTTTTTTTTGCAAAAAAGAGTCACGAACTTATTTATCCGCCCTTGTATGCTGTAAAAATTCTGTAATTTGTAAAATGTTAATAGCAAAAAAATTTACTTAATAATAATTTGTTTACTAAAAATCGGTACAAAAATAGTAAATAGAGATTAAAAACCGTATACAACTTTTTCTACTAACTTTTTTTCTGAGTGTATTTTTGATATATATTTTTTTTTGCTAATTTGACATTATGTTTTATTTTTCAGTTTTCTGCTTAAGATTTTTGTGCTTAAAAATTGCCTTGTTTAGATTTTTCTCCCTTAAAGTGATTTTTTACTGATTAAAAGCAATTTTTTATCTAAATTTTATATTATTTTTCTTTAGTCAAGTGTCAATTTTCACCTTTTCTACTTTTGTTTTATTTTTTTTTCTTTTTCCCAATATTTTTATACCATAAATACAATATTTTATCATTTTCTGTCTTCTCTTATTAGTAATCAAAGACTTTAAAAATAGTTTCTACTTTTTTTTAGTTTAAATTATGTAGATGAAAAATTGGGTTGGGGATAGAGTATTCAAAAAACCGGCCATGTAGAAAAACCGGTTTCGGTTTTCTTCGAAAATTCGAATTTTAAAAAAACCGGTTTCGGTTTCGGTTCTTGCAGAAAAAACCGGACAACCGGTTTTTTCGGTTTTTTTTTTAATTTGAATAAAAAGCTTATATAATTTGTTAATTGTTTTAAATTCAAACAGAGAAAAAGAAATTTAATATATAAAGTAATAAAAATAAAAAAATACATTCTTTGAAAAAAAAAATATTTTATAATATTTTTTTATTGTATTTCATTTCAACATTTTATTTATTGGTTTTAATATTTTTTAATATAACATCTTAAAAATTAATATTATAAAACTATATTCATAACAAATGAATAGAGATCATTAGGTTTGTAAATTGGGTAAAACTAGGTATGTAAGTAATTTGAACGTTTGGCATTAAATAAGTTTTTTTAATATTACATTTTAAATATGTAAAAAGAAAATCTATTTTTCACTTCTAAAATAATATTTTAGAAATAATATGCAATTTAAATGTTTCGTTTTAAGTCGATTTTTTTGTTTGCTTTTGATAAAGCAAGAAGTGGAAAATACTGGGTACGTTCGTAAATGCAGTAGTTGCGCATTACTGCAGAATAATAAAAGTAAAACGTTCAAAAAAGCATCACTTGGCAGCACTGATTTACGTCAAACGTTTTTTTATGCAAACGACAGTGCTGGCGCAAATTTTTGCAACTATGGCATTAGTCTTCCTTTTCGTTTTAATTGATTTTTAATAATCAAAAGTCGTTTCATCTTTCTATTAATTCTATTTTTATTATAAGTTAACAAAAAGTTGTCAATGTTATTGCGGTGAACATAATTATATCTTTTGCGAAACGTTCTAAAAAGCAAACTGTGCAGTTGTTGAGCAGTAGCAAAGCATCTGCAACAGATAATCACGCATCAGCAACAAAAATTGGCATAACTGCCGCAGTGATGCACAAATTTTCTGCATTTACGAACGTACCCACTCTTTCACTAATAGTAGATGTTGGACAAATAGTCAAAAGACAATTATATAGAGCAATTCCATATGAAAGCGATCACCTTTTGGACGACCCCTCTCCGATTTTAAAATAAATAGTCTCAATCGATTGCCCAGCAAAAAATAATGTACCTACATATTTTTTTTTTTTTTATAGTGACTGGTTTAGTGGTGGTGTACACCACTGTCATGTGACAAAATTGAAGAATTCTTCATAAGGGACCTCATTGAAAGTTGTTTCTCCTATTTTAAAATAAATAGTCTCAATCGATTGCCCAGCAAAAAAAATTTTTTTTTTTTATAGTGACTGGTTTAGTGGTGGTGTACACCACTGTCATGTGACAAAATTGAAGAATTCTTCATAAGGGACCTCATTGAAAGTTGTTTTAAAAAAAAACTACTAAAGCGATCGCAACGAGTGATAGCTCGTTGGAAAGGTATTGAATCAGGCTTTAATTGAAAAATAATTTTCCTAATTTTTCTCATAAATTTACCTTTTTTCCCATGAAAATTAAATTTTCCCATGAAAATTAAATTTTCCGATTTTCCACAGAAGCTCCTAAAATTTCCGGCTAATTTTATTTTTTTTTGGATTCCTCATAATTTTTGCTTTAAGAATCAGCAATAAAAAAAATGGGCCCCGACTCCTTGTTTGGACAGGAGAATAGCATTTAAGAGACCACCTTGTTCTCATTGTTTTTATATTTTTTATAATTGAATTATTTTTAATTATTTAACATTATTTTATTTTATTATTAAAAATACATTTTAACAATTATTTTACAGTTAAAACTACATTTATGAAGAAAAAATCAATTTTTTTTTAAGAGCCCCAAGTTGAGTGTGTAGTGAATATGGTCTGCCTGCCTTCACAAGATCGGCCATAAATCCATGGATAATAGCAGCAGTGGCATGTAATGGCACACCAAACCCGACTGAGGCTACAGGTCATAAAATGTTTTGTAAATTTTTTAAATTACCAGGTAATAAATATTTCGCCTAAAATGACACGTGCAGAAACAAGTCATAAAACACGGATTTTCCATAAATATGGCGAAATATTTATTACCTGGTAATTTAAAAAATTTACAAAACATTTTATGACTTGTGGTCGGCTTATTGGCAGTAACCAATTAAGTCCCTCTTTAAAAAACATTTTATGACCAGTAGTTCACGCAAATTTTCCTATTAAAGAAAAGCAAATATCGCTTATTTTTTTTACCTATTTTTTACCAAAAAATAAATATAAATACTTCACACACTCTGAGTCAAATTTCAGTTGAATACTAAACGTGAAAGTGTTAAAGTGTTTTTTTGTAAAGTAAAGAGTGAAGCTGTAACGACAATTTAAAGTAAAATGAATAAATTTTGCTGCAATCCGTTTAACAAGAGTGGACATCGTTCGAAAAAGATAAAAGTATTAAAATTAACTGGTGTTTCGAAGCGATACATGAATGAATTAAATATACAATACGGTGAAGAAGCACAATTCATTTGCCCCAAGTGTAAAATCGATTTGTCTCAACAAGCAAATGCATTGAAACAAATGCAACCACAATCCGAGAGTGAAATGACAATTGAACAAAATGTTTCATCTGATAGTGAGGCAGACATTCCGATGGTCAATATGTCTTTGAGTCCTTTGAATGAGGCCATTACCACTTTAGGTGAAACGCCTATTAGAAAAAGAAAGTTGCGAAGTGAAAAATACAGGAAAGATAAAAAAGGCAAGGTTATGAGTGCAATCGCGACAATATTTGATGAAGGCTCTGATAACGAATGCAGTCAAGCAGATGACGTTGATGACGGCAAACAAATGATTGAGCAGTTGAAAAGAAAATTCAATTTAGCGACCACTTTTCCGGAGAAATATCTCATTTTATCTGTGCTGCCTCAATTATGGTCTATACGCAAGATTTCTGAACAGTTTCAAACATCTTTTTACATCGCGAGAAGAAGCAAAGAATTAGTTCGACAGAAGGGCATATTGGCGACTCCCACCAAGAAATTTGGCTCAAGGACCCTCAGCGAAGCAACGGTGAAATTGATTCAAGATTTTTACTGCAATGATGACAACAGCCGGACAGTGGGACTTTCTAAGTTTGCCATCCTACGACCAAAAGAATGCGTGCTGGCATTAGACAGGCACGGAACGCATTCAGTCTGCGTTTGCATGTTTCATCAAAACATCAAATTAATGTTCTTTCCATGCAAGAAATTGAAAGTATTTCACGGTGAAATTGAAACATATAGGGACCTCCTGTCGAAGTCGTTGTGCGCATACCCCACGGAAAATTGTCATCTGTCCAAATGCGACAATTGTCCGAAGATTGACGAGCTAGAGCAATATTTGGCGGAAAAGTTTGAACAGCTGTTAATTCAGGAGGTGCATTTCAAACAGTGGATAATTAGCAGCGGCAGATGTTCCCTTGAGACCGTGGTAAAGCAGATTCCGGAATTCATCGAGGAATTCGGATTCAAGTTGAATGAACTGAAGGCGCACCATTTCATATCCGAGATGCAATCGAAATTTCTAAAGGAAAGTAAGGAGAAATTAGCCCAAAATGAATTCATTGTGATAAGCGACTTTGCCGAGAATTATACTTTGCTCGTTCATGATGAAATTCAGGCTTATCACTGGGCAAACGACCAGTGCACGGTGCATCCTTTTTGCATTTATTTCAAAAACGAAGATAACGAACTACAGACCGTAAGCCTTGTTGTTGTCGCGGAGAGTTTAGCTCATAATTATGTGTCCGTTTATTTATTTCAAATGAAACTGTTTGAATTCTTAAGATCAAAATTCGATGCAATCGACAAAGTAACGTTTTTCTCAGACGGCGCGGCTTCTCAGTACAAGAATAAAAAAAATGCTTACAATCTTTGCATAATTGAAGAAGAACAAAACTGCAAGGTCGAGTGGCACTTTTTTGCGACGTCCCACGGTAAGGGCCCATGCGATGCGTTAGAGGGAACCCTAAAACGCATGGCGACTAAGGCAAGTTTGCAAAGGCCATATACTGACCAGATCTTAAATGTAAAACATTTGTTTTCGTGGATTCAAAGCAAGGAAATTGCCATTAACACAGTTTTATGCACTCAAAAAGAACACGATGCCATGGAGCGACGACTTCAAAGCAGATATAATAATGTCAAAACTATAACTGGAACGCAAAAGTTTCATTGCTTCATACCAAATATTTCTGATATGTCAATTAATGTAAAGCGGTACTCTTCGTCTGCCGACGTGCTAAATTTAAAGTTACTTTAATTTTATAATGATGCCAAGACAATTGAAATTTTTAATAAATATTGTAATTAAGTACAAGCAGCAAAATAAGAAAGATTTTTTCTTCATAAATGTATTTTTAACTGTAAAATAATTGTTAAAATGTATTTTTAATAATAAAATAAAATAATGTTAAATAATTAAAAATAATTCAATTATAAAAAATATAAAAACAATGAGAACAAGGTGGTCTCTTAAATGCTCTTCTCCTGTCCAAACAAGGAGTCGGGGCCCATTTTTTTTATTGCTGATTCTTAAAGCAAAAATTATGAGGAATCCAAAAAAAATAAAATTAGCCGGAAAATTTAGGAGCTTCTGTGGAAAATCGGAAAATTTAATTTTCATGGGAAAATTTAATTTTCATGGGAAAAAAGGTAAATTTATGAGAAAAATTAGGAAAATTTTATTTTTCAATTAAAGCCTGATTCAATACCTTTCCAACGAGCTATCACTCGTTGCGATCGCTTTAGTAGTTTTTTTTAAAACAACTTTCAATGAGGTCCCTTATGAAGAATTCTTCAATTTTGTCACATGACAGTGGTGTACACCACCACTAAACCAGTCACTATAAAAAATATGTAGGTACATTATTTTTTGCTGGGCAATCGATTGAGACTATTTATTTTAAAATCGGAGAGGGGTCGTCCAAAAATTTGCCAATTTTGATCGTTTTCATATGGAATTGCTCTATAAATTTTCCAACTTTTCAGTTCTTTTGTCGCATTTATCAAGATATATGAAATCATCATATAGTAATGAATGATTTTGTACAGTCTTTTTTAGGATTTTGAATACTGTTTATTGTGTTATTTAGATCAAAAATAAAACTATTTGAATTTGGAATATCTAAAGTTAAGTCTTCATCGGAATCTATCAGACTTACATCTAAATCTTCATAACCAAACAAACTATTATGAGTGTTCGGAAAAAGGAAAAGAGACCAAGTAACCCAGTTGGTGATGTAATTAAAAAAACCGGTTAAGCGAACCAAAAAGACCGGTTTTCGGTTTTCTTCGAATTCACAAAATATTCGAAACCGATCGGTTTTAAAAAAAAAAGAAACCGGTTGACCGGTTTTCGGTTTTCGGTTTCGGTTTTTGAATATACTAGTTGGGGACAAAATTGGTGACATGAAATTTTTTGGAGACTTAAGCTTGCAAAATGGCGACACTGTGAAAGAGTCCCATCAAAACATTATTAAGGGATTGGAGCAACTTCAGACATAACACGGTAAAGGGTATCCTTTGCCCTTCGCTTTATTTATATCAAAAGGCAAAAGCATTAGAGGGTTAACTTATATCAAGTCAGCTGATTCTGATTCTGCTGCGTACCGTATGTGTGATTTCATAAACTTTAATTGCTGATCACTTAATACATAATTGTTTGTCTTTAAATTAGTTTTGTAAATAATTTATAAATTTTTTAATATAAATAACCATGACCATAAACTTTTGAAATTTACCAAAATCTTAACACAATAATATTAATTCCATTGTATCCATATTAAAGCATGACTGAACGTGCAAATATTTGCCCAATAGCAAGAAGAAGAAAAACAAAAAGGAAGTCCATATAAAAAAATTTTATATGCTATATGGATGCAAAATATATAAATAGCTTTTGACAACTTTGCCATAATTTATTCGATTAAACCGAAACAAAAATAAAACAAGTATTGTTTATGGAAAATGTAACATTTCTTTTTAAAAATATTTCAAACTTTATAACTCCTTATTTATAAACTTATGAAGTTAATGTGTAACATTTACATAATACACATTTTTTTTTTTTTTTGCAAATAATAGTTTACACTTTATCAAAAACATTTCGTTCAACAAAATTAAATATGGAAAAGTAACACCTAAGATAACCTTTTGTGGTATAATACCATACATATAATTTAATGGACTACATATATCCGTATACAATATTAAATGGCAAAAATTACCATGACTTAACTTTAAACCTCAAATGTGAAAGTTTGACAAAAACTGGTCTTTATTTGTTTTTTTTTTTTTTTTTTTGTTGCTGCATTAATATATTATTTAAGTTAAGGCAGATATTTTCATAAATTTGTTAATTCTAAAACTTGCATTTCGTTGGATTAATATACAAAAGGCATATCTCGAATTTTTTCAAAATCGTGTTTTTAAAGTTTTCTTGTAGACTATTCTTTTTAAATACAACTGCCTCAACAAATTTTGCAAGTAGAAATGATAAATTTGTTGTTTTGAAAAAAAAAAATTGCATTGAAACGGTTTTTGTATCATAATTTTTTTAATATTATTTAGTTTTTTCCTTGTCCTGTTAAGTATCGAAAAATCGGAATACGCCTTTTCTGTATTAAGCCATCGATTTAAGTTCTAAAAATACTGTTCTATAGAACTACACTCACCAAAAAAAGTCTGTAATGGCAACTAAAAATGTTGCTGTTATTACGGGAAATTCTGCTAATTTGAGCAGCACATGTCTGCTGACGTGTAGTACAATGAAATTAGTAGAAAAATTAGTAGCCGCTACTAAATTTTAGTAGACTTTTTGTAAAGTGGAATTTAAAATCCGTTTGCTAAAATCAGCAAAAAAAAAATTACTAAATACTATTAATATTAGTACAAAGTTTTAGATTTATTTTTTTTATCGAGCATCAAAAATTTTAATTATATTTTTTAAAAGATGTTTTATACAAAATGAAAAAAAATCAAAGGCTTAAAAATCTTAAAAATTCTTAAAACATAAAACCAATTTATCATTTTGTTTTAATTTGGTAATTTCTGTTTTGAAAAATATTTTAGTCAATTTTTTTTTACTTTTAAGGTGAAATTTAAATTGTTGTTAGGGCTGATTTTTAGAAACAAAAAAACTTTAGTGCTATTTTAAGTGGATGTCCTATTTTTAGACATGAGTCGGTATCTTCACTCCCGATCCCTTTTTTAATCCTGTGTAACATTTTAGGGCAATTTAAGTTTGTATGTATAAGTTTAAATTATTAGAAATAACATTTCAATATCCACTTTTTTAAAATTAGTAATTTTTTTTGCTAATTTTAGCAAATCGGTTTTCAAAAATTTGTAAAATGATTTCTGAAATTAGCAACGAAAATTTGTAGATATTCTGTAAAAACTCTGTAATTTGTAAAATGTAAATAGCAAAAAGATTTGCTAAATAATAATTTTTTTACTAAAAATTAGTACAAAAATAGTAAAGTGGGATTGAAACCCGTTTACAAATTTTTCTACTAACTTTTTTTTCTGAGTGTAATAAAATAAAACCAATTATGGATTATGTTGAGACTCTATATTAAAAAATATTCCTAAGATTATTTATTTTCAAAAATATCATTGCATTTCCATTGTTCCGTGAGAGGGTTAAGGTTTTACTACCATATTGCCCAGCAAAACCACACATTAGCAATTCATGTATAGCTGCATATTTTACACTTTATTGAAAAATTTTACAGGCGATAAGCCCAAGGTAATGTTTGATCTATTACTTTAAAGGTTATAAAGAAAGTGAAACAACTAATTTTCATATAAATTAATTTTATAAGAAATGTATCACGATGGGACTCGAACCAGTAGTGAGATTCCATAACTTTTGAATGACAAAATTCGGTAGTTAAATTGTCAAAATTTGATAATTAACAACAAAATTCGTTAAAATTTATTCTCTAACTATTTGCAACCGATACTTGTAGTTACAAAAGTAGTTAACTGAATTACAGAAATTTCAAATTTACGATTTTTGTCGTTACTTTATAAAATTTCAAAGCAAATAATATACAGAATAGCTTTTTCGACAACTATCGTTAGTTAACGAAATCGGTAAAATCGTTACAAAAAAAGTTAGAGAATTGCACTACTGGGATCTATGATTACTAGCTGAGTACTCGGCCCCCTGAAATCTAAATGAATTGTTGTGCTTCGTATTTTAGTTCGTTATATCGAAAAATATAATATCGTACCCTCTTGTTTACAAAAAAAAAAAATAAAACACAAAATATTGTGTTGTGTAGCATTATACGTTTATAATTCATTCAATAAATTACTTATGATCGGTAAGTCATTATTTTACATTTTAAAGAAATCCAATAAGTAACGGTTATCATTACTAGATAGTGCGTGTATATATCGCGTCCATTACAAAAGTTTGGCTGGGTATGCTTGATTTTATCATTAGTAAAACTGGTTTTGGTGAATACACACCCAAACAAGTGTAACTAATCAGCCAAAAATTGCTGATGGTAAATAAATAAAATGCTGGCAGAGCACTTATTTAAAACATTCTCTAAAAAATGCATTGCCAGTACTAGATATACAAAATTTGCAATCGTAAAAATAATAAAAGCACTGGCACAGCCTTGATTTTGAATGCTTTCTCAACGTTGGCAAAAAGGGCTTTGCCAGTACTTGATTTATAAAATAACACATATAATAATATCACTGGCAAAGGCCTGTTTTAGAATGCTTTCCCGACGTTAGCGAAAAATTTTAAATAGTTTATGATATAAAAAATATAGTATAAAGCCCCGGCAAAGCACTTACAACACTTTCTTAATGCAAACAAAAAGTGCGTTTCCAGTACTCGATTAATACAATTTACCACCATTTATGAAATGAATGAATGTTTGATTTTGTATGATTTTGCAATGGATTTGACAGCCCTTGACAATACAAATTTGACATTCAAAACTGCTCAATCAGAAATTGGTAAACATAGAATTATTTGAAAAACAATTTGTATGGGTTTTCAAAACATTGAAATAATCTAAAATAAAGTAATTTTAAAGCATAGTTTCTAAAGAATACAATCCTTTATTGGATTTTTAATTCTGATTGACTATGGAATGATTCCAAAACTACAATTTTTGAATGAGAATAAATTCTCACTTGCTTTCAATCGATTTAATTTTAAAAGACTTTACTCATTTTGCATCATTCAATTTGTCAATCACTGAATTCAATCGTTGGGAATTCAATAGATTTTTACTTAATCGATTTGCAAAAATTCGCTTTTTTAAAAAAAAATTACAAAAATTGGAAAAATAAATTGCCAAATTAAAGAATTCAGAAAATAAAAAATTTCTAAAATTGGGAAAAAAAATTGCTCAAACTGAAAAAATTTTCCAGATTAGAAAAAATCGCCAAAATTTGAAAAATCGTTAAAGTTTGAAAAATCGCAAAAAAAAATTGTAACATTTTACAAAGTTGGGAAACATTACTTAAATTTAAAAAATTACAACAATTCGAAAAAACGCTCAATACCGAAAAACGATAGAATTTAAAAAAATCGGTAATATTTGAAAAAAATATTGAAAAATATTGAAAAAATTAAAAAAATCGCCAAATTTAAAAAAAAAAATCGAATTTTAGTCGTCAATATCTCGAAAACTAAATGCGCTAAAGAAAAACTTTATGCACCAGAGGTCTTAAGGTACTTGGCAATATTTTAGATTGTGTTGATCTCGAGAACTCTTCATTAAATTTTTTATAATTTATTTAATTATTTTTTTTATTTTGGCGATTTTTTCACTTTTGGCTATTTATTGTTACAATGTAATGATTTTCCACTGTGAATTTAAAAATTGCTTTTTGATTTTTTTTTTTCTTGTATTTGTAAGAAATTGTGAAATTTAGTGTAATAAAGAAATATAACTGTTAATTATTTTTTTTAATTTTTCCTAAATCGAAAAAAGAAAATCCATTGTTATTACCAAATTTCTCAATCACATGAAACAAATTCGAATGAACAATTTATCCATGATTTGTAAATCGATTGAGTAAAAATCAATTGAATTCCCAACGAATGATTGCTTGAATTCCAAAACTGTAAATCGAATAAGTATGAAATTGATTGAATTCCAAATAATTAAATTCCTAATGATTGAATTCAATAATTGTCAAAATCGAATGAGATAAATTTGTTGAATTCCTTTAATGTCAATTCGATCGAATGAATTGCAAAAAATGAATTCTCACGAATGTTTAAATAGGAATTCATTTAATAAAAAAGTAAATTAAATTCGATTTTTAGCGAATTCATTCAAAATAGAATTCAAAGTTCGAGACTCTGTTTTAAGAGAGAGAGTTTAATAAAAAAACTTACTGTCCTCTTAAAATTTTAAAAAGGAAAAGAAGAGTAATTTCCAGGTATTGAAAAAAAAAACATTTGTTACTTATACTTTTATATATATATATTTTTATTTTATTAGAAATTCTACAGTATATAATATTTGAAAAAATTAACTAAAATTCTGTTTGTATTATTAAACACCTTTCACACGCTTGTTTTGTATAAAATTTTTAAATATATATCAACAATGAAATTTATGTATTCCAACAACTTGTTTGTAACTTTTTATTTATCTTTCAAAATTTTTTTTTGTTGGAAAAGGATCATTTAAAAATTTCAAACAAAAAAATTATTAGAAATCAAATTTGAATTTAAAAATTATTTTTATTGGTTGCAAAAACTTGAGTGCTAAACATACCATTCACGAATGTGTTAAAATATTTTTGAAAGGTAACATTTTGAGTGTTTCCAATTCGGTTAATCGATTAACCGATTCCTTGATAAATCCCCTATATTTCGGTTAATGTCGAAAGAAATAATTTAAAACTCAAATACTTATTCGATCCGAATAATCGATTAAAACAGATGGATTAACCGGTTTAATTTTTAATATGATTTTTTCTGTTATTTTTTATAAACCTTCCTTATTTTCTTAACTTTGGCAATAAAATCGTAGAAAAAACATCAACTAAAATACAATCAAATTCTTTTCAAATCAACTGAATCAAAGCAAATGTTATAGGGGCTTTAGGAAATATGATAGACAATTTTTATTTTTGTTTCAATTCCTTTAAAAAATATATTTTAAATAATATAAAATTATATTTTCATGTTTAAAAAATTGAAATAGAGCTTTCAACCTTCGTATACATGTATTTCGAGCTGACAAAAGATCTTATCAGAATGCAAAATTTTAGAAAAGCTAGAGCAGAGCTTTAACAAAAAAAAAATATATATATATATATGGGGTTTAGGTCGGGGCTTTGTGGAGGGGTATTAAGCATGTGGGGAGTGTTGTATGCAAGCCACATCTTGACATCAGCAGCAGTGTGCTTAGGATCATTGTCCTGTTGGAAGTAATAATCATTACGAATTTTTAATTTTTCAGCGCTTTGATTCAAATTATTTTTAAGAATATTTAAATATACAGTTTTATTCATTGTTTCCTCTATAAATTCCAAGTTACCCACACCTGCGGCTGACATACAACCCCATACCATGATACCACCACCTCCATGCTTAACAGTTTTACGCGTATTCTTCGGATTAAGCTCTTCATTTATTTTTCTCCATACTAAGGCACGTCCATCTGAGCCAAAAATGTTATATTTTGACTCATCTGAAAAATTAACTTTATCCCAAAACTCGTTTGTTTTGGTTTTATATTCATTAGCAAAATCTATCCGTTTCTTTCTATTTACTTCGTTAATAAAGGGTTTCTTGCGTGCTGTGCGTGCATTGTACCCGGCTCTTTTGACCGATCTGCGTACTGTATCCGCAGAGACACTTTTGTCTAAAGATTCTTTTAATTCTGCAGCAATCTTTGGTGCACTTTTAAATGGATCCTTCTTAATTATAGCTTCTATTTTTCTTTCTTCTCTATTAGTAAGCTTTCGAGGGCGTCCTGTTCTTGGCTTATTTTCAATTCGTTTTTCTTCTTTAAAGCGATTAATTACTTTTTGTACTGTTGATTTGCTTCGGTTTGTTATATTGGATATTTCCGAGTAAGATTTTCCCATTTTGTGGTTGTTAACTATAATATTACGTTCTTCAATTGTTAATTCCTTTCGAGACATTTTTGAAATTATTTTATATTAATAAAACTCGGTTTTTTTGCTACGCGTTAGTAATAAGAAATACCACTGATTGCATTTTATAAGTACCGTTACAAATATCAAAAGAAAAATTCCAGAAAAAATAGCGTTGCCAATAGTTTTGCAAAAACATAGAGTTACCAACATTTTCAACGTCTAGTTTTTTAGTTTTGTTGTATACACGAATATATTTTTGTTTTATTGCTGTATATGAATAAGTACATTAATAATATAATAAATAAAAGAAATGTCACCACATATTTTTTTTTGTAAAATTTATGAACTTGCTTGTATCAGCTGGGGTACCTTGACTTATGCTGCACACTGTATATTTCTCCTTAGCAACGAAACACGTGACTAGGCATATTCCTAACAAGCACTATGACGTTACTTATGTTATAAAATAATATAAAATAGCTTTAAATATGAAAACTGTATTTCCTAAAAAACTGTTTAATTTAAAAATAACATGGAATTTTGTTTCTAACTTGATTTATCACCAACATTTTAATGAAGTAGTAACTTCAGTAGGCTTAAGTTGTTTGGTCAAAAATATTTAAGAATTCGCTTATTCTTATCCCGGAATATGCCTCATTTTTATATATTTTCTAATAGATAACCTCTTTTACTATAAAGCTTTATTCAGGTAGTGATACAACTACAAACTTTGTGAATATCGCAAAAAATATTCATACCATATTTTTAGGAATTTGTTATTAAATTTTGATTAAATGAAAAAAATTTTGATTAAATGAAAGAGAATGGATCTTATATTGATAAATGTTTTATTTAATGTCGGCAATTATGTATGGAATACAATATCAGATAAATGTCCGTCTCTGTTATCCTCACAAATGCGAGCCCTTTTGAGCACATTTTTCATTACTTTCTCACACATTTCACGCGGTATTTCATTAATTTCATCACGAATATTTTGTTTGAGTTGCTCAAGCGTTTCTAGTTTTTTTGCATAAACCTTGCTTTTCAGATATCCCACAAAAAGAAGTCCGGAGCAGTCAAATCAGGCGACCGTGGAGGCCAATCAACATCACCATTTCTTGAAATAACTTGTTGTGGAAAGAGGTCCCGCAGTAATTCCATTGTAATCCTGGCTGTATGCGATGTGGAACCGTCTTGTTGATACCACATGTTAATCAAGCCCAAAGCATGCAGTTGTGGCGTTAAAAAGTTTTCAATCATATCACGATATCACTCCCCATTCACAGTTAATGTTACGCCGTTTTCATTTAAAAGCAGTAAGGTCCAATGATTCCTCCTGACCAAATTGCACACCAGACTGTCACTTTAAATGGATGCAAAGGTGACTGATGAATAATTTGAGGGCTTTCCATTGCCCAGAACTGACTATTCTGTTTATTCAAATGAAAATGTGCCTCGTCACACATTATGATTTTTTCATGAAAATCGGGGTTGTCATGGGCGAGCTGTAACATCCGTCGTATATGGTCTTGTGGAAGAAGCTCTTGTGTCAACTGAATCTTAAATGGAAACAAATGCAAATCTCTGTGCAAAATTGTGGCCAAAGTTGTTCTTTGAAGACTAAGCTCCTGAGCACGGCGTCGAACTGAGGTTGATGGATTGTTTTGAACACTTTCTTGAGCAGCAGTAATGTTTTCAGCCGATCTTGCAGTACGTTGTGTACCATGCTTGGGCCTATCACCTACAGACCCTCTTTCTTCGAAATCATTCACTACACCATAAATAGTGAGTTTTTTTTTGGCACATTGTTTCTCCCAAAAATTTCACGTTACTTTCTCATCGTCACAGTAATCGATGACTGATTTTGATAAAATGTTTTAACGGTTAAAACACGTTGGTTTATCGAACATTTTTCCATAAAAAATTTGCCACGTGTCTACTTCACGACTGCCAAATATGAACTGTCAAGACTAGTGTTTACCAAAATGGCGGCAAAACAAAGTAGTATACCTTCCCGGCGGACACCATGTATAAAGAAAATAAAACCAACTTTATCGAAAAAATTTCCCACTCACTGCATTTTTAAAGGTTTACTTCCACTAAACACGTCTGACATTTTCTTTTTAAAAAGTCTTCAGATACCTCTGAAAGAAAACCCAATATTATAAGACATGATTCTTTAAAAAATCTCAGGATGCTTTGAATTGTCCTAAGCAAATAGACTAAACTTGATATGTACTTTAGCAAAAAGCAGCTCTTTATGTTCTTATTGACGAAAGAAATACATTTATTTTGCATTAAACGAGTAATCGATTAATGGCCAATTTTTCCGATTGATCGACTTGAATAACCGATTAATGAATTTTCTTTACTTTTCGAATATTGAACCTAACCAATTAGTCGGTAGGGTCGAATAATTGGAAACACCAAAGGAAACTAAAATTTTTTTTTACTATCCGATCTCATCAAAAGATATAGGAGGATTATATAATATAAGCCCAGCCTGTTGCTATCATTTTGAGTGGCAAAGCACTTATTTCATCAGTGAAAAAACTCTTTATTAACTATTTCGCCAGTTCCACCATTTACGTTCAATGACATACCCCCTGTTAAAATTTTATATATTTTTTGTAAGTACTCACAATTTTTGTTTTCTTATTCCAATTTTTATTACCTGGTATAAACAAGTTTTGCTGGACTCATTTATTCTATAACATTTTTGTGTGCTTTTAACAAACTATTTATAGCTTAAATTGATTGTTGTTTAAAAACTTTAATAGGTAAGTACACATTTAGACAAATTTTCTATTTTTCGTATCATAGTAAGGGATGTAAAAATATGTATGTTATGTGAAGTATGTATTAAAGATATGTTAAATGTAACTAGTAGATTTATGTTTATGTTGTTAAAGTTTAAGTCTTAGGAATATCACATTTTAGTCATAAAATATTTTAGACAGTTAAGAAAGCGTAATATCTGGGAGAAGGAGAAAATAAAAATACTTAAATACTACGGATAATTAATGTGAATTGCCACAGGGAAGGTTCATTTAATGAAAGGCACCTATCATTTTAGCATGGCATTGTTATAAATGGGACAAACTGACCACCCGTGACATAACACAGGACCAGTGATGCCACAAGCTATGCAATACATTTGTTTTAAAAATTTCCTTTTTGCCCTAAAACCAATTTTTCCCCTACACCATAAATATATTGAATAAAACCAAAACTGTCAATAAATTTACCAAAATATCTATGTGAAATTTTTAAGCCAATTTCAAATCTGATTCAAAATTGTTATGAACAACCCAGCAAAATCTTTCATTACCAACTAAGTTTCAAAATGAAACAAAAATTGTTACTGGTTTTATTATAATACAAATACAAAAAGCTCATTATTTTTATTTTTCTTAATCAGTTATTACTTAACACATTGCTAGCACAACATGATTTTAAAGCCTATAAATCGGCAACTCATTATTTTATAACTCAAAGTAAGGATAACATATTTCACAACATTCTTTTACATACACTTAAAAAATTTTGTAAGTTAAAATAACTGAAAATATCATTTAAAAGAAATGATATTTCATTTAAAAACCGGTCTACTTAATTTTCATTTAAATTAAATGCCATTTGTTATTTATTTTTAAATGTTGATTAATCAAGTGACACATCCGTAAGAAACAAATGATATAATCAGTTAAAATAAATGTCAAAATTTTACCTACCAATCCTTAAAAAATTAATGTTTTTTTCATTTATTTGAAATTATTTCCGTTTTTGTATTTTTTGTTTTTTTTTAATATACTCGTACAATACAAAATGTATGTATGCATATGAAGCTATAAACACTTTTTGTGTGAATGTATTTGTGTATGTATGTGTGTTTATGAAGTTCTTGTAATTTGTATTGAAAAATTTTGTATATATACAACCAATTTAAATAAAAAAACAAATTGAAATTCTTTGAATATTTTTTTTGAAACAGACAGCAAACAAAATTTAAATTTGTAATAACTGTTACGGACACAAATAAACCACAAGTTTCCGTTTTGTGGGTAATTTTTTTATTAAATTTCAAAGAAATGAAAAAAATAAATGAAACTGAAAAAAATCGGTAAATGATAGTAAATTATTTCGAATAAATGTATAAAAAAGTTAATAGAGATATTTCTTTGAAAAATAAATGTATTTTCCTTTATTTTTAAATGGAACGGAAAACTTTTTTATGAAACCACAAAGAGTTAACTACATAATATTCAGAGTGTATTACTTAAGGGTTTAGAGTAAGGCAAAGGATAAAGACTACCATGTGATTTGTCCTTCATTTTTGTTCGTTATTATAAAAATTTTTCTTTTCCACATGAATAGAAAAACTACTCATAAAAAGTTATATGGCAGCAACCGAAAAATAGTAGAAAACATGCAAAAGTAAAGTTGGGGAAAAATACTTTTGTTTAAACAAAAAGAACAAAACTAGCAGAAAAATAATTTTCTTAAAATATAAATAAAAAAGCAGAAAAAAGCAAATATGAGTAAAAAAAGCAAAACAAGCAAATTTGTTTTCTCTGATGATCATCATACATGGTATTCTATGTGATCATATATGGGCATACATAATCATATACATCCATGAATAGTTCAATTTATAACCATACATGATCTCATATATCTTTTGTTCTGATATTTAAGCATATATGGTCGAATATAATCATATAGGAGCATATATGAGTCATATAAGAATCATATAAACCCAGAAAACAGTATCAGTTGCGGCCTCAGAATTCTGGCAGTCAAAACAACTATCTTGAATGATGATAATATGGTATGGTTCAATTATGTACATATGGAACAAAATATCGGCCAAATGGACGCCGCGACCTCGGCGTCACACCTCCATCCGATGGTCCAAATTTTCGATGACGCTGAGGCATAATTGAGGTTCTATGCCGTTAATGTGACGAATTATATCATCCTTTGCTGGCTTATCGATGTACACCATTTCTTTCAAATAACCCCAAAGAAAGAAGTCCAACGGTCCAAATCACATGATCTTGGCGGCCAATTGACATCGCCACCACGTGAGATAACACGGCCATTGAATTTGTCGCGCCAAAGAAACATTGTTTTGTTAGCTGTGTGGCAAGTGGCACCTTCCTGTTGAAACCACATATCGTCCAGGGTCCTCAATTCTTGGCCACAATAAGTTCGCTATCATCTCGCGATCGCGAACACTATTCACGGTAAATGCTTGGCCGACCTCATGACACACTATCGCGAACAACAGCAATGTTTTCCGCAGAACGAACTGGGCAAGCATGCACAGGTGTTTTCACAGAGCCGGTTTGCTGAAATTTGTCCACAATTCTCAGGATTGTGGACACATTTGGTCGACCAAAAAAAATCACAAAGTGCACGAAATGCATTTTCATTTGAACGCCCATTTTCAAAATAACCCTGAATAACTTTAACGCGTTGCTCGATTGTGTATTTTTCCATGGTACAAATTGAGTTAGTCTGAAATTGAGAAATGTCAAATGAAATGCAGAAAAAAACTTGAAGTTTAGGTGTGGTTCACATTCAACATCGGCCCTTAAAATTTAACCACCCTTTATTTTTTAATTTAAACATTTGAATATTTTATTTTAATTAAATATTTGCCTCTGCCGGGATTTGAACTCCCAAATTTGAACTAGCCACAAACACTTTTAAATTCTGATGACTAATCTTGAATTTTAATAAGATTAGCAGAAAACTCGTTTACAAATACCAATCGTTTGTGGCTTCTTTAATCAATACAATCCACATTTCGGTTGAATTAACTAAAACCTATTTTAATGACATATTTGACCAGGATAATCGTATTTGTAGTTATCACTTTTAAATATAAACAACTTATTAATAAATTTAATAGATTGTACAAATTTTCTAGTACATTCACTAAATAAATGGTTTCTTCTACTGTACGAAATTTCTAAACAAATTTTATAAGTAAAGTTTATTAGAAATACCAATAATTGGATAATAGTATCCTTTTTTGGTTCCTTTTCCCTCTTTTCAATTCCCAATGCCATACTTTTGGTATAAAAATCGATTATAGGTTATTCAAAATAAAATAAAATCCTTACAATTAAATGTTAATCATTTTGATCGATTTGCAACCAATCTTTTCTCTGGGTGTAGGAATCATATATGAATCATATGTATATGAGCAAGCACATACATATTCATATAAATTTCGGTTTTTACATCGATGCTTAAAATTGCTAATTCAGATTTTTTTTTTTTTTTCAATCGAAGAGAAAATAATTCAAAAAAGAAATTAAATAGTTGTATGTTGTATAATTATTATTATTAATATGATTTATTTATATTAAATAACGGAAAATTAGTAATCATACATTAATTATAGCTTATAATATAAAAAATATATTTTAAATTTTATAAAATTGAAAATATTTAATATTTTACCTAAGTTAGAATACAGAACACATAATGTTTGAAGTATTTAACAAATTTATATAAAATTTTTAACATAATGTTGACTGTTGTTTTCAAATTTAATTCCAGTTACTAAGCAATTGATTGGAAGGCACCAATTTTAAAGGTGCTGGTGGGCGAGATAAAAATGGTGGTGGAGGTAAGACTTGTATACTTTGTGTTGAACCAGCATATCTCAAATTAGATTTTCTAGAAAAAAAAAAATAATTATTTTATTTACAAATTTTCAAAAGTGCTAAAAAAAATAGAATTATACTTTAAATTTTAAATAAATTATTTACCTAGCTTTGACTGGTTTGCGGTTGGAGCTATTGAAGAAATATTGAAAAATAAAAATATTATTCAAAATTATTTTATTCTTATATAAAGCTAAGCCGAAAATTTGTATACCCTTCATAATATTATTGTTATAAAAAAAACAATAATATTAATTTTTTATAAAAAAAATATAGTTTAACAAGTTCGGCTTTGTTAGAAATTAAAAAAAAAAATAGTATAAAAAAAACTTAATAAAATATATTTTCTTGGTAAGAAATATAAATGATAAATGTAAAAAAATAAGAAGAACCTATTGGGGTCTGTTGAATAAAGTTACAAAATGGTTAATGCTATTATGCTTTTAATTGAACAAATTTGTATGAAAAAACTTAAATCTTTTTATGAATCTTATATGCAGTTTATATAGATTATAAACTTTTTCACAAATAAAATCATTTTTTTTTATAAAATTTTGTGAATAAATTCTTTAACAGTGAAGTTCATTGTTGATCTTTGTAAATGTCATGTGCGATGTTCTTCGTTCAGTTCAAGATCATAAAAAAATTTTCTTTTATGTAAAGGGAAAATACTCTGAAAATCTTATTACATACTAGCCGAATGGAATGCATTTTCTAGTCAGCTACGATTTTCATCAACATTCTTTGCCACTTTTAGTGTTAACTGCAAATATTTCTTATTAACTGGAAAAAGCTATTGACAGCTAACTTATGTTTATTGAGTTAAGATGAAATTGGCGAACTCTAGATGTGTTTAGTAATTTTCATTATTAAGTTTATCTTTAAAATGGACAAAGATTCGCTGAAATTTAGCGAATGGTATTCTTTATTAAATTAATGTAATTTTTTTTTTTTTAAATATTATAAAAATGTTCTTTATACACACAATTTTTTCAGAAATTGAAAAAGAAAAAATCGTTAAAAAATAAATTAATTTAATTAATTCTTTTGTGTGAAGGTTATACAAAATTTATAGTACACTGAAAAGAACTTTCTCCTTGATATAATGTAAACTTTTATAAAATCGATGAAGTTTTGTTGGAATTCAGCCAATGAAACTTTTCATTAAATTTTAAAAAAAGGTTTATATATTTTTTTTTTTTTTTTTGATAATTTTATATATAAAAAAAAGTTTTATGAAAAACTAAATTCATATATATAATGAAGATTTTCATTAATGTTAAAAAACCAATTTTATCTTATTTTGTGTAGAAAATGTTCATTATTTTAATGAAAAGTTTTATAAGTTCAAAATTTTGTTCAAACATTCATTGTCTTAATTAATCAAGAGATTATTTGATAAAAATTTGTTGGATTTTTTGGTATTCATTTAATGAATATTTTCATTAAATTAATGAAATTTTTCATAATATTTTATTGGAACACAATTTTCATAACAATCAAAAAGTTTTTGAAAGATTTAAGATTTTTCATATACATATTTTGTGAAAAAAATGCATTAATTTAATGAGATCTAATTTTATGAAATGTAATTTTTTTTTATTGTGGAGTTAAATTCATAATATTATTTTTAAAAATTGTTAAAGTTTTCTTAGAATTCAGCCAATGAAACTTTTTATTAAATTTATGAAATTTTTATTAATTTAATTTCCTATAAAAAAAAGTTTCATTAATATTAAACAATCCATGGGCATACATGGTCATATGCAAGCAATATATAACCATGCATAATCAATAAATGACCATATACGGCCATATAACCTCAATTTTCCGATCCGAAGATATATAATCATATAAGAGATCATGCATGGTCATATATTGAACCGTACATGGATCAATGCATGGCTACAAGTCCATGTATGTATTTTTACATTTGAAGTATTATTGGCTGAAAATTCTCTCAGTGTAGTGATATTTAAAATTCTTACCGTGGTCGTGATCTGGATCTAGATTTTGATTTAGCTTTGGATTTTGACTTTGATCTAGATTTTTTTGCTTTTTTAGCGGTCCTTGTGCGAGCTCTAGTTTTTTTGACAGCACGAGGAAGGAACGGCACAACCCTTCTAGTGCCAGCACCATATAAACCACGCGAAGACCATGGATGATAGACGGGATGAATAGGATAAGGTTTGATTGGTGCAGGCTCTGGTTCGGGCTCTGGTTCAGGTTCTTCTTCCTCCTCTTCTTCTTCTTCCTCTTCTTCGGGCTCTGGTTCTGGCTCCGGTTCAGGGGCTGGGGCTGGCTCTGGAGCAGCCGGTGGTGCTGGAGCTGTATACATGGCAGACAATTGAATAGGAACAAAAGCTGGCAATGAAACGGTGAGAGGTACACCTGCTGGTGGCGCCGCAGCTTCAGGTGCTGGTGCTGGCTCTTCAGGCTCAGGTTCCGGTTCGGGTTCGGGTTCAAGCTCCGGTTCTGGCTCTGGTTCAGGCTCTGGTTCTGGCTCCGGTTCCGGTTCAGCCTCTGCAGCCACTTCTTTAGCCGCTTGCAATAAAGTAACCAATTCTTCTTTGCTTATATGTCCCAAACCAATCGAATGATGATGTACAGGCGGCCTATGCCAGCCACCATATAAAGATCGTTGTGGTCTATCTAGCCCCGCTGGTGGCCCATATAACGACCGCTGAGGTCTGCCTACCTCAGTGGGGGGTCCATTAAATGAATGTTGATGTCCTTCTACCGCTGACGGTAGTCCATACAAGGAACGTTGTGGTCGATGTATTTCTGATGGTGGTGGTTGCATATTTCTTAAATGTGGAGGAAGTGGAAAATTCATTGGTAATCCAGTAATGGCAGCATAAACCAATTCTGCATTTATGCAGCTCAAAATACTGCACAAGGCTAAACAGCCAATCTATATGAAAATAGAATTGCATTATAAAATCACTTAATCTTCCACTGTATTTTTATTGTTAAGGGTATTTTATTATTCATATCTTTTTACTCACTATAATTGTTTGCATCATTTTTTTTCTTTAAAAAATTATCCTTTTAAATGGAATATATTTTTTTTTTTTTGTTCAATAAACTTTTTTTTTTTTTTTGAACTTTATTTCTTCACTGTTTATTGTTTTTTCTTTGAAATGCCCCCGAGCTGCTTGTGGGCTACTGCTGATGATTGCTTGAAATGTTTTAGTTTTTATACAACTGTAACTAAGCCAACTGATCTAATGGGAAACTAAAGCGCCACCAACCAACCAGTTAACTCGTACTACCCAAAACTTACTCCATCACTTAAGTCCACGTGTCTTGAATCTGTTATTGATGTATTACCATAAAAATTCTATCTTCATGTTTATTTATTATTTTTCTTTATTTTTTTTTTTTTTTTGCTCTACTCTCTTTATTTTACCTACTTTTTGGTGCGTTAGTTGCAGTAAAGCTTCCTTTTAGCTCAAAGTAAGCCCTCATATACTATTCCATTAATAATTTCCATAAGGTATGGTTGCGTGAGTTGAATTTAATTTAGCTTTAAACTAAGTGAATTAGCTCCATGATGATTATTGAAATGTTTTATATAATCTATAAAGTTTTGTGAAAATTTATACAAAGAAAATTTTCATTAAAATAATGAAAAATTTTATTAATTTTACGAAAATTATAACATACTTTACACTACATTTAATTGGCATGTATTGAAAAACAAAGTGTTTTAAAATTCATGGTAAGTAATCTTACGTTCAGAAAACGTGAAGAAAACGTTCATGAATATAATGAAAATATTTATAGACTGGATTTTTACAAAAATCTTCCTCATAGAGAGAATTATTAGGACGAGTGTGAATGAATTTTTTCAGCAAACTAATGAAGTTTTCTTCTTAAAGTGAAAACTTCTTTATTGTAACACATATTTATAGGTATTGAATATTTAACGTCCCAGCAAAACTTTTGTAATGGGTGCGATATTCCCATGCGTTACCTTGTAATGATAGCTCGCTACCTTTTTCATTATTTGCAAGTATAAAGTAATAAGTTACTGATTATTGATTACGTAATATATGATTTATATATGTAAAGTAATAATTAAAATATTTTTGAAGATTTATTTTTGGATACATTACTTGTTGTTTTTTTGTAAGCAAAGGGGTAATGTATGTTGGTTTTGACAACACTAGCGAAAAAACGAAGCGCAACAATTCATTTAAGTTTAAAGCAATCAAATACTATATGCGTCGATAGCTCAGTGGGTAAAGTTCTTGGCTGGCAACCCTGCTTCGATTCCTATCATGACCACATTAATTATATTTTTTAAATAAAAATTCCTCTATTTTAAGAATCTATTTCTTTTTCCATTCTCGTAACCATATGAGTAACCCCTTACAATATCGCCTCTAAAGTAATGGTTATATACATTACTTTGAGGTTCATCGCCTGTTCATCGCCTGTAAAATCCATCAGTGAAGTAAGGTGTAAAGTAATCCATGAGCCCCTATGGCTACACATTACTTTACACATTATTTGGTAATGTGTGGTTTTGCTTAGGTGTTAAAAAGGAGAAAGCCTTCTCCTTTATGGTCTGTCTAAGCCGCTTTGACTAGAAACCTGAAATTTAAAACATGTGTTCCTCGAGTGCGGCCTCATACACTGATGAGGTACTTTTTATAATTGTCGCAAAGAGCATTATAATAATGGGGGGAGGGGAACAAAAGGGAAAAGTCTACCCCTTAAGCCTGAAATAGGAATTGGAATTGGAGCACTAAAATTCGGTTACGTAATGGAATAGAACGGGAAATAAGTGCAATTGAAACATTTGGCATGGTCACGAAATTAATTGGAATTGGAAATAAGTGGAATTGAAACATTACGCATTGGGACCGAAATGAAATCCAATGAAAAATGAAGGAAATTGAAACACTAGAAGAGGCAAACTAAATAGAATGGACCGAGGAAAGAGTGAAATTGAAGCGTTAGATAAGGGGAACGAAATGAAAACCAATGAAATTGAACCATTTTTACGGTAACAAAGTCATCAATTAATTTGTCCACTCAGTTCAATAGATCTATGTATGCTAGACATCCACTAAAACGAGGATTTTTGAAATATTTTCACGGCTGTGATAAAAAAGGAAAGTCTCTACACAAATCCCTTGGGCCAATAGTAAGGGAAGATTACCTCCATTCATGGCCTTTCCAAACCGCTTTGGCTGAAACCTAAAATTTAAAATATTTGTTCCCCCACATATGGGCTTATTCACTAAGCCCATGGAATTTTCGTCAGAACTACCCCAATCTGCTGGGATAGAAATCAAAATTTCAAAATGTGTTTTCCTTAGAGAATGGGCTAATTTATTGAAATTACTTTTTGAAATTTTCAAAAAAAAAATCGTGTTAAAAATGAGGTTGAAAGTAGAAAAAGTGCTTTCCTAATATCCTGAAAGTTTCATAATACTTGCTAAAATCAACGTAATAGTAGTTTGGAGTCTGAAGTTTTTTCGGTGGCTGGGTTGCTTGATGGCTCGTTGATTTTAACTCTGTACATCATATTGTTTCATAGTACTTGGAGAAATTGCTGAAACCAAAAAAATTGGCATGTCGGTTTCTATTCTGACGCAGATATTCCAAAGCAGGGCAAAATTCCCTGTGGTAGACTTTAATTTACTAAAGGAAATATTTTTGGAATATTGAATAAGAACGTGCCTTGTAAAAAAGATTAGATTAGAAGATTAGATCAGATAATTAGATATAATTGAATATAATTATATGTGGCGCCAGATATAATCATAAATTATAAGATACGGTATATTTCATACACTTTAAGATCAGATCCGATCAAATCTGTAATTTTTGTTACAGATCTTGTCATATATGATCATATATGATATTTGCCATTTAAGCCATTTTCAAAGTATCCCAGCAAAAAAAATGGTAGTCATTCTGTGACTATAACTTCTTTCATTACTTCCTTAACTTCAGTTGACATTCTTTTATGATTTTTTGGTGTTATTCTAAAGCACTTCCAAAAGAATTCATGTGTTCATATTTCAAATGCAGTGATCTGGATATAAAGAATCACCCTTCATTACTTCTAAAGCATAATTTATAGTATATCGTATATTTTTCTGAATCTAAAGCATTTATTCAATTTAGAAAATAGTTCTGATGAACTTTTTTAATTTTTTTATTAAATCATTTTTTATATTTTAGTTCAAAATTTCATGAGGGTTAGAATTTATGCAGTTTTGCAATTTTTATAAAAGTTTTGAAAAATCAAGAAAAACTGATTTTTTTAACCTTTAATTGAAACTAGCTGGCCCGTCATTTGCATTTTTTCAGCCTTAAATATTTATGACGACGCAATCTCTGCATTTTTGCATTATGTTTATTATTTAACACTACGCCATTTCCATTTTAATTCAGAATTTACCAAAATAATTTTAAAATTTTAAAAAAATTATTTCAAGTTGCCCAAAAATGTTTTAAAATTTTTCAAAAATTATTTAAAATTGTTTAAAAATATTTTAAAATTGTCTAAAAATGTTTCAAAATTGTACAACCAGTTTTTAAATTATAGAAAAATATTTTAAAATTTGTCTAAAAATTCATTACAATTTTTGAAAAATGTTTCAAAAATGCTTTTTCACTAATGCAGAATTATTTATTTGTTTGTTTTAATAAAGAGTATTTGTATATCAATGCATAAATTTCGCTTCTTTAAACTTGTTTTTCTGCATTCTTATGAATTAAATTTTCATCAAAGCTTAAATATTACAAAGTATATGAACATTTTCCACTCATGCATCAGAATATATAATCATTGCATCGTCATTGCTTCCTTAGAGTAAAGTATGAGTAATGCTAGTAGCTATATTTGAATACTTCCATCCTATGACACGCTAATGTTAAATTCATCGATGAAACCATCAGAAAAGAAGTGATGCCTTTGCCTTAGTAGTGATGCTTTTATTGCTTCTTTGGCAGCTTCATTTTTGCTGGGTATATTATGTGTGTAAATCAAATTGAATATGATCTTTTATATGGTGCGCTAGATCGACTTAGATTTGATCCGATCTAATTTGTCTCCAATTTTGAGATCTAATTAGATCTGATACATTTCAATCTAATGAAATCTGGTCAGATCAGCTATTTTTTACACGGTAAAAACGGTATTTAATTCTAAAAAATTACCACATTACGTAGCTCAATCGAATGGAGCTGGAAAGCTGAAATATGGCATAAATGTTCTTCTATCATTTTCTTTCGAACAATTTACGAATTTTTCAAATATTTAAAGTGTTAATCACTTGTCTTTTGTTTAAAATTATGTCACTCTTTCATCACTATTTATGTTTTTACATTTATCAACTCAATCATTTCTTCAGTTCATCATTGTTGCAGTCAGCCAGCCAGCCAGCATGGCCATTATCAACTGTTTCATGTTTATGTATGTAGAGGTACATTGTTGTTTAAGGAAGCTTTTCTTCTTTTGTGATTTACTCTTCATATAGTAAAATGTTACTAGCAGTTTTATTTTCTTTGCCCAAAGTTGGTTATCCTTTTATGGCTTAAAGTTGTTTTGTTGTGAATTATTGTATTTGATATATTTTATTACCTGTATGTATGAATATATTAAATTCAATGTTGCAATGTTTTATATTATTAAATTGAAATTCTCTAAGGAATTGAAAATATTTTTAAGAATCAATAAAATAAGTAAGCGTGTTCATGTAGAAGAATGTTGTAAGGAAAAGAAAAAATCTTTGATCATATATCGCAACAGGAGTGTTACTTCCAAAAACACTTTTATATATTTTTTTTTATTTTAATTTACTACCATCCCAGCAAACATGGCAATACGGAGATAATTCTCCTTTTATATTGTCTGGAAGAAAACATTTATTGGGGCCATAATAAATATTGAACTGTTACCCGAAATTAATACTATTTGAAATGAGAAAACAATAGTTTTCAAAATTATATAGTTTAAGACATTTATTATTGTCTAATTATTGTCTGGAAGAAAAAAAACGAGACACTTTGTGATATTTAAATACTTATCTTCCGAAGCTTGCAGGGATAATGATAGGTAAGATACAAGTATTTCTACCTTAACGACCGTAAAAATATAAAATGTGTGTAAATTTATAAATATAAACATAGTAAATTGTTTCTACCATCGAAAAATTTCACTCGAACTCAAATGGTCTCACAGCGTAACTTAAATTGTAAAAATTAATAAATTTTTTTTTATGAAATAAACCCAAAATGACACTTTTTCACCAAAAAAAATAATAGTTTGTATATTAAATTTGGGTGAAAACAAATTGTACTAAATTTTCACGTGATATTGATTTTTTAATATTTTACTTGAAAACCGAAGATCTTACCAGCAAAAAAATTTAAAGTCGGGCATGGCGACTATATGAGCCCCTACACCAGTTTGTTTAAGTGTCAACTAAAGTCTGGGTCCGCAACGTGTCTATAAATTGGCAAAAAAACAAATTAGAAAATCATTAAGATATTTTATTTAATATTAGGTGTATTTTAGAGAAAGCCAGGAATATAATCTATTGGGTATACAAGTTAATAATGTAGATTTTTTTTGCTTTTAAATTGCATTTATTATAATAACAAAATAAATTGATACATTATTCAAGTAGTAGGTACATCGTTCGCCACTATTTTTTCCCATCTTTCTGGTAACATATGGAACTGCTCCAGTTTTGAGATAAAGAATGAATCAAGCCAATTTCTTGTACCCTATTCTGAAATGAAGCGTACTCCAGTAAGGGCGTTCTGCATCGATCGGCTATAAGGCGGGTGAGCCAAAACTTCCCATCCACTGTTTTCCAAATAGTTTTTGACCGGTCTTGCAACATGTGTCCGAGCGTTGTCATAATGGACGATTATGGCCTCATGTCTGGTCGTTTTTCGTTTTTCTGATCCCACCAAATACAGAGCATTACCTTGGCGCCATGGATATTCGGCTCCGGCGTTGATTTGGCTGTTTGGACGGGCTTTACATATGACTTTTTGCGCTTAAGGTTATTGTAATGTATCCGTTTTTCATTACTAGTAACAATACGATGCACAAAAGACTTTTTTTAGCGTTATAGCAGCATTTCCGACATGCAAAATTGCCTTTCAACGTCTCTCAGCTTCAATTCATATCGGACCCAATTTCCTTGCTTTTGAATCAATCCCAAAGCTTTTAAACGTAGAGAAATGGCTTGTTGTGTGACTCTCAATGATAATGCAAGTTCTTTTTGCATTTGACAACAATCTTCGTCGAGTAATGCTTCCAATTCCTTATCTTGTCTTCTGTTTCGAAATCACCACTTTTGAATCGCGCAAACCATCGTTCACAAGTTTTTTGAGTTGGTGCATGTTGAACGTAAGCTTCTACCAACAATCGGTAACTTTCAGTAACCGTTTTCTTCAAATGAAAACTTTATTATAGCGATTGAAAAAAATATGTTTTTACACTTTGGCGTCTATCGAATACTAAATTATAATGACAGATGCTTACCCTCCAAAATACCATATTTGTTATTATTGACACAAACCATATGTGATAGTTATGCCATCTGTTGTCCAAATCAACATTATTAACTTGTATACCCAATATATGTGCAATAAATCCAAAGATGGAGAAATACTATTTTTAGATATGGGTATTTGAAGATTAAACTTATAAAAATGACATTTAACCATTTAATACAAAAAAACTTTTGACACGCCATTTTGTAAGCATGGTTTTCACCTTTAAAATGGTACTAACAGAAAAATTTTAGGTTGTATGGTTTAGAAGTTATAGGCGACTTTGTATGGACACTTTTTCGATATTTTGTCGTTTTTGCCAATTTTCATGAAGTCATATTTCAAAAACCGAAAGGGTTTGGAACCGAAAGGTTAATGATTTAATAAACACTATCCATTTACAATATCTGTGGCGAATTTCATTAAAATCGGAGATGACAAATCCGAAAATGACAGTTTGACATGGAATGACGCCTATGAAAAAGTATACTGCTATGGCTGACAAATTCATATATTTTTTCCTTATTAATTTTTTTTTATATTCATCCTATTTTAGATTTAAAAGAATTTTTGGCGAAAGCTCTTTTTTATAGAATTTCTAATGTTTCCGAAATGATGCCAAACAAAAAATTACCCAAAAATTTCCAAATTACTTCAACGAGGTGGCTGAAAAATTGAGACAGGTTGTTCTTAGATTTCCTTTTTTATTAGGATGACAATAAAAATTCATGGATTTGATTTTCTCCCAAAATTCCGAAGCTTTGACATCAAAGGTGCTCGCAAGCAGAGAAAAAACATGGTTGGGGCAATCATATCCCAATAGCATTGTATATTTTTGGGATTATGATTGTGCCAACCATAATTGTACTATATTATAGTTATCATGTTATGATAATAAAATAACCCTAATTCTACCATAAACTATGAAAAAGTTTTTTAAATTTAAGAATATTTTGATTAGGAAATGTTTTTCCTAAAGAATAAATTTGATATAAAGGTCTTTTTCAAGAAGACATTTTTAAAGAAAAATACTACAAAGATATTTTTAAATCTAAGAACTCTTTTTTAATAAAAACATAGATTCATAGATGGTCTTTTTGTAATAGAAAGTTTTTTAGATTTTAAGGACATTTTTAAGATTTTTTTTTTAACTAGTCCTTAGAGTATCAGAATTTTTCTTTTAGAAAAAATCCTTGGAATCTAATAATACTTAGAATCTAAGTATTTCTCAGAATCTAAAAATTTCTTATTTAAAGAAAGGCCTTAGAATCTAAGTTTTTTTTAAGAACACATGAATTTTTTAATTAAGTAATAGTTTGCAGAATCTGAGAATTTTTCTTAAAGAAAAAGTCCATAAAATCTAAAAATGTTTCATTAAAAAAAATTTCTAAAAATTTAGTATTTTGTATTAGAACCTTTTCGTACAAAACAACTATTGGGTTCTACAGACTTTTTCTTATAAAATATTATTCTTTTAATATTCTGTGTATTTTTTTTTTACAAAAAAGTCGTTTTTTAAAAAAATGTATTATTGTTTTTATTGAAAAGAATTACAAAATATAAAATCATGTAAATTTTGTATATATTATTCGATCTATCTGTTTTAATTATATATTTTTAAATTTGATCAGGCTTGAGATCATGATTTTTTTTAAAATATATAAAATATAAAATCTTTATATAAAGTAGAATCTATTTTACAATGATTTTTTTTCGACAATGAATTGATTAGTGTAAATTATATTGTTTTATGTATAAGGCATTTTCGAAAATAAAACTCCGAGGTGAAAATGATCATATATTATCATTTTTGCATGGGTGACTGAACCCAGCAAAAATAAATGGATGTGATTTTAAAGGAATTAATTTTTCATTGATTCTAAAGTATCGTTTAGTTCTGATTTTTCTCTTCTAAGGAAGTTCTTTTTCACAACTTATAAAAATGTGATTTTTAATGAAATTAAACACTTTTCAAATCTATGACGCTTCAAAAAGTAAAAAATTTATTGTAGTAAAAGTTGCAAGCATTTCGAATAGAGATAAATAAGGCCCAATTGCTGAATTTCCCGCTAAAATTTTACGAACAGTAAAACTCAAACTTTGTATAGGAAACAACAACAAATGTGTCAGTTAAATTCCCAGGTAGAAACTAACGGGAGATTGTGAAACTGAGGCTAAGGCTCGATTACTGATGTCCTGTAGAAATCTAAATTACAAATTCAAAATTTATTTGGGAAGAACAAAAGATTTAATTTTTCACTAAACCATAAGAAGGGCTTTAGATGCAATGAAAAAGGATCATAAAAGAAAACTTCCACCCTATGACACCCCTATGTAAAAATCATTGGTTTCGATCCAAATTTTCACAACACCGAAATCAAAATCACTGCTTCTTTTTCTCTTCTTTTGCTACTTTTTTTTTTGCTGGGGAACTAATACAATTTTTTTTTATGAAAACAAGACAGTTTTATGACTGAAAATATCAGTCATGTTTTAATTGATGTAAATATAATTATTTATTGATTGTTGTAAGCATTTTATAGTTCCATAATTTTCATATTTTTTTCATAGTCAGAATTTTTTTTTCCACAGCCAATCATGTTATAAAATGGCAACGGCTATATTGATGGTTAGAACCTAGTGATAAACCAAAAACTTATTTGTGACAACCATACCCGAATACAGCAAGCATAATATAGCAGCAGAGATCATGTTGCAATTATTTTTTTTTTTTTTTTTTTTGAGTTTTAGACTCAGTGACACAATGCCCGGCACAAACAGGGTTTTGCTTAGTAACTTTTGTTCGCGATGTCCCAATAGTAATGAGTAGTCTGTATCTTCTCACAAAAAACAGAAAGTAATAGGTGGTCATTACCCTGATTACCCGCTGTATTACAAAAATAAAAAATATAAGTAGTTTCCGTAATAGGTCTTATAATATCTAGCTGTAAGAATTGTTAAACAAGTTAACTTTAGTCTATATTGAATACGCACAACTTTTGAACCGCTGCACCGATTTTAATTATTTTTAACAACTATGAAGTAAGTCAGTCAAGCCTGCTTGCGGGAACAACAAACAACCTGAGAAAAAAATTAACTGTCGGAAAATCATGCCCAGGTTTACATATTAAGAAGTCATTTTTGTTTCCCATATATGTTTGACGAAAATAATTCTCACTTTCGTTTAGACTATTTTTGTAGTACATAAACATTCCACGTTTTATTTTTTTTTTCGTTTCCTTGAAACCGTAATTCAAATTTAGATTCAAATAACATTTTTTAAGAACTGACCCCGAAAAACGGCAAGCGCACTCAAATTATCACCCAGTCTCCAATTCCAGCAAAGTGTTAGTTGTTTGATAAAATTGAGTTAAAAATCATTAAAACGCATAAAAGAATACAAATATAGACTAAATGAAAGCAAAAATAAATATAACAGCGTACAAAACTGTTACTGGAACACGATAATGTTGGTTAACAAGTTGACACAAAACAACTAGCAAACAAACTAACAACAAGAAAAAAGTTCATTGTATGACGATGACAATGTATGATGATAAGATCAACAATGAAAATAATCAAACAAACATTACAAAACTTTACAAATGCAGCAACCACAACAACTACAATGAAGACACCAGTCAGTAGTCAGTCAATCAGTTATAAGATGATGATGATGATGTGACTTTCTGTTGTTGCTGTTTAAACGAGTGCAATAGTACAACATTATTGTTTGTACACAAAAAATAAACCAATCATCGATTGAAGTTTCCATCAGCATAAGATTTTAAAATTGAATTGAAGCTGTTGCCGGTGTTGTCGTTTTTGCAAAAAAAAACTCTGTAATACCAAAGGGTTTCAATGCTACTTCGTCTTGCTCAAACCTCTCTCCTTTTGATTATTCATGAGCTCGGGATAGGAGCAAGTAAAAACTCATTTGCTGTCGCAGTGATGAGATTAGTTTAGAACTAAAAGGCGCCATCAGACCACTTAAAAACGCTAGAAATAAAAAATTTTAAATTCCGAATTTTTTCATCAAATTTTAAGTTTTATTTCAACACATTTTTTTTCCCACCACTCAACCAAATCAAAACACATTTTAGTTTGAGCTAAATGGTTTTTAATACAAGCAAATGGTTTTCTTTGGTTCGTCCAAGTTAAAAAAAAAGCACCCGAGAGGTTTTGATTCTCTATTAAGTATGTACTCTCTGGTAATACACAACAACAGAAATGGCATAAACCAAAATATTGTCTGTAGTGTTCCCAGCACAACTTTGACAATGGGTGCGGTGCGTTATATTTATGCATTACCCTGTAATAATAGCTCGTTACCTTTTGCATTATATTAAAACATAAAATAATGTTTACGGATCTTTGATTAGATATTACATAACTTATATACGTAAAAGAATAAATAAAACATTTTTGAAAACATATTTTCAGATACATTACTTTGTGGTCTTTTGTCAGCAAGACGGTAAGTTATATACTTTTTGACATCACAAACGAAAACGCAAAGATCAACAATTAATTTACATCTTAAACTATCAAATGTTATATGTGGACGTTGTGGTGTAATGTTTGGACTGTTACACAGAAGGTTGCGGCTTTGATCCCTAGAGACTGCAACATTAATTTAGAAAAATAATATGTATGAGATCACTCTTCATATCACAGCATCCGCCTTTGGTGTTCCCATTGCTCTTTAACTTACCAAAGTAAAATAATATAACAGGGTTTTAAACTAAAAAGCTTCAACAATTTCGCCAACACTTCATCAGATGGTGGGCAACAACTATTCTAAAATTTATCATCTCGCGCAATTACAGTGTTGCCATATTTAAAGCCCTTCGTTTTTCACCACCTTTCATAATCTCCTCTTACTAAAGGAAGCAATATATTATTTAGCAGAAGGAATTTTTTTAATGACCTCAAATCACAGTTAATGAAAATGAATATTTATTTTATTTAGTAAGAAAGTCGTAGTTACTATTAACTACCCAGTAAAAAAAAATTCTGTGGCTATAACTTCTTTCATTGCTTCTTAAACTTCAACTAACATTCTTTTATGATTTTTTGGTGTTATTCTAAGGCACTTCCAAAAGAATTCATGTGTTCATATTTCGAATGCAGTGATCTGGATATAAACCCGATGCATATCTTAAAAAATCACTCTTCATTACTTCTAAAGCATAAGTGAAGACTTTTTATAATTTTTTTATTAAATCACTTTGTATTTTATTTAACACTACGTCATTTCCATCTTAAATTTAGAATTTTCCAAAATAATTTTAAAATTGTGTAAAAATGTTAAAAAGTTATCAAAAACAATTTCAAAATTGTGTAAAAATTATTTCAAATTGTTCAAAAATATTTAAAAATTGTCGGAAAATTTTTCAAAATTGTCCAACCAGTTTTTAAATTATCCAAAAATATTTTAAATTTGTCCAAAAATTTATTATAATTTTTGAAAAATATTTCAAAGTTGCCCAAAAAGCTTTTTCATTAATGCAGGATTGGGTGTTTGTTATAATAAAGAGTATTTTCTTTAAACTTATTTTTCTGCATTCTTATGAAATAAATTTTCATCAAAGCTTGAATATTATAAGGTATATGAACATTTTCCACTCATGCATCAGAATATATAATCATTGCATTGTCATTGCTTCCTTAGAGTAAAGTAAAAGTAATGGAAGTAGCTACCTTTTAATACTTCCATCCTAAGACACGAAAATGTTAAATTCATCGATGAAACCATCAGAAAAGAAGTAATGCCTTTGCCATAGTAGTGATGCTTTTATTACTTCTTTGGCACGCTTCATTTTTGCTGGGTACAAATGTCACATTTTCACTAGAAATATGTATATAAAAATTGCGTGAATAATTTGTACTAAATTTTCATTCAAATTCGCGAAAAATCATTTTTTTTATGGAGTACTCGTATAACAGTTATTTTCTCATGAGCCTCGAACAACTTATTATGTTTTTTTTCATGGTTGGTAAGCACTACCTTTTCATTATAACGGTATTTGTCTACCACGCTCTAATCAGTACCGATACGAAAATTTTAAAACTACGATTCATAATATTACCTGTTACATTGGGTTATATATGCGCAATACCGTTATAAATCGGTGTTTCGGTAGTTTAGCGTTATTTTAAAGGTAGTTTAAGATATTTCAATATCAAGCCGATAAAATAGCGCAATAAACCCGAATATACAAAAAGACAAATGCCTTTAATGGAATCGCCATTTTTAAATTTCTATATCGGTCTTGAAGTGGCTGTGGTAGCCAACTACCGTTATTATGAAAAGGTATTGATTTCCAACCATGTTTTTTTAGCGGAAAATCTAGTTATATTTTGTAATACGGTATTTTTCTTTGTAAGCGTTGTTATTACATTTATTTCTTTGGAAATATTATTAAATAATTATTATTATCCTAAGCAATTTTTCGAAACATTTAAAAAAAAATTTCTGCAATTTTTTCAAAAAAAAAATAATTTGAATTTATTGCAAAAGTTTTTAATTTTTAATAACTTTAGATTAAACCATATTTTTGGGTAAAATCTGGCAAGAGATAAGCATGTCCCAAATTATATTTAAGCAGTCGACAGAATAAAAACTAAATCAACTCATTTTACGTCATAAGAAAGTTTTTGTTTGTTAAATTGTTGATGTACACAATGCTTATCGCTGCGAATTTAGCTAGAGATTTTGGCAGTATTTAAGTGCTCCTTAATTAATTTAAACGTCAACTTTTCCACATAAAAATTGAGCGCTATTATTACATTCAGTATTATAGTAAAAAATAGTAAACTTTGAAAGAACATAAGTATTTTCAAAAATTTAAAAACAACTGCATTAAAAGTTTTAAATTTCACGTCAAAAAAGAATTAAAGAGAAAAAAGCAGTAAAAATTGTAAAAACTAGTTTGTTAAAAAACAGGCATAATATTGTGAGGCATAAATTTTAAATCTTAAAATTTAAGAAAAAAATATTTTGAAAAATTTTACGGAAAAAGTTATAGAAAAATCAAAATTCAAATTTCTACAAGTGCCGCACTAAAATCGTCGAAAGGGCGCACTTGCCCCCGTTGACCTATATAGACAAGAAAAAAATATGTAACAACGGTATAAATATTTCGAAAACTTATTTTTACAAATAAATTCATCTCTAACACAATTTTTTTTTACATGTGATTATTGCACACTGTTAAAAAAATTATATATTTGGAACTTAAAAAATAAAAACAATTTTTTTTTCTTCACAAAATTTATGATTTTTTTTTAAATGAAATGATTAATTAAATGAATTAATTAATTTTTATAAAACTCTTCATATAATGAATAATGTAATAATGACACTATCCCAGCCAAAATGAAGCTGCCAAAGAAGCAATAAAATCATTACTACTACCCAGCAAAAAGAAATGGTAGTCATTCTGTGACTATAACTTCTTTCATTGCTTCCTAAACTTCAGTTGACATTCTTTTATGATTTTTTGGTGTTATTCTAAGGCACTTCCAAAGAATTGATGAGTTCATATTTCAAATGCAGTAATCTGGATAAAAACCCGATGCATATATTGAAAAATCACTCTTCATTACTTCTAAAGCATAAGTTATAGTATATCGTATATATTTTGAATCTAAAGCATTTATTCAAATTGAAAAAATAGTTCTGATGAACTTTTTTAATTTTTTTATTAAATCATTTTTTATATTTTAGTTTAACATTTCATGAGGGTTAGAATTTATGCAGTTTTGCAATTTTTATAAAAGTTTTGAAATATCAAGAGAAATAGATATTTTTTAAACTTTAATTGAAACTAGCTGGCCTGTCATTTGCATTTTTTCAGCCTTAAATATTTATGAGGACGCAATCTGTGCATTTTTGCATTATGTTTATTATTTAACACTACACCATTTTCAGTTTTAATTCAGAATTTATCAAAATAATTTTAAAATTGTGTAAAAATTATTTCAAATTGCCCAAAAATGTTTTAAAATTGTGCAAAAATTTTTTAAAATTGTACAACCAGATTTTATATTATCCAAAAAAATTTATAAAATTTGTCTAAAAATTCATTAAAATTTTTGAAAAATGTTTTCAAAAATGCTTTTTCACTAATGCTGAATTATTTATTTGTTTTAATAAAGAGTATTTGTATATCAGTCCATAAATTTCGCTTCTTTAAACCTATTTTTCTGCATTCTTGTGAAATAAATTTTCATCAAAGCTTAAATACTACAAAGTATACGAACATTTTCCACTCATGCATCAGAATATCTAATCATTGTATTATCATTGCTTCCTTAGAGTAAAGTATGAGTAATGCTAGTAGCGACATTTGAATACTTCCATCCTATGACACGCTAATGTTAAATTCATCGATGAAACCATCAGAAAAGAAGTGATGCCTTTGCCATAGTAGTGATGCTTTTATTGCTTCTTTGGCAGCTTCATTTTTGCTGGGTATGGCAAAGGCATCACCTCTTTTCTAATGGTTTCATCGATGAATTTAACATTAGCGTGTCATAGGATGGAAGTATTCAAATAGAGCTACTAGCATTACTCATACTTTACTCTAAGTAATCAATGATAATATAGTGATTAAGGTGTTCTGATGAATGAGTGGAAAATGTTCATATATTCTGTAGTATATTTCATTAGAATGCAGAAAAAATAAGCGAAATTTATGCATTGATATACAAATACTCTTTATTAAACCAAATAAATAATTCTGCAAAATATGTATTAAAAATATGTATTGATGCATTTATAATGGTGTTTTATGAAAAGAAAATACGGGGTGGCCCAATAAAGTTCACCCAATATTGTTTTGCACGATGTAATTCATATTTTTTAAGTTTATTGCTCATAAATTTTTGAATATTACATCGGTCAAGCGGGCACCGACATTGTTGATGATCACTTGCGCTTTTTTACCGCATTTTCAAGCAATAAGTTTTTTTTTATAAAATTTTATTTACATTTCAGGTACAAATAAATTCGAAATTATGTTGGTCTCAGCGTCATAGAGGCATTATTGAGACAAGTTGGCAAAAATGGACTCGTGTACAAAATGATTTACATAATAAATTATATATTTACATTAAAAATCATATTAATATTGGAAAGATATATTTACAGGAGAAGCGTTCCAAGATTTTATGACAAATAGTCTTTAAGATTTGATTTTAAACATAAAATTTTGTTATTCAACAACGCCCATATATTCAACACGCTGCTTCGTAGTTTCTAATCTGCATCTCGGTGCTCTAAGGTTCTGCTGATTGCGTTAAAAAGTAATTGGTTTTGGACAAATTTGACAGTTTGATAACCAATATTGTTCAAAGATTTAAATATGTACAACAGAACTTTATATTTATACAAACCATGAATTGGCAAAATCGGGTTACAAATATCACGATAAAGAATTGGGGTTCTCCCAATCTTATCGGGTATTCTCTTTAAGGGCTTTCAAAGTCTGTGGTTTGTTAACATAGACCAGTGACTTCAAAAGACCCCAAAGAAAAATGCGTGGAGTTGTTAAATCTGGCAATCTTGCCGACTACTAAAAAACACCAAAATGAGACTGTAAGCAACCTGGAAACGAATTATTTAAAGTGACCATTATTGCGAGAGCTGTGTGTGCGATTAAGCCGCCCTGTTCGAGCCACACGGATTCTCAGTACCTTTAAGGGTAAATTTTGTGTGCTTACGTATCCTTTCAGATGAAAAAAGGCAGGAAATCATTCATTGCATGGCTGCATGTTTCAAAATATTAAAACAAAACTAACAGTCGCCGTCGTAAGCAAAAGTTATAATATCTTACGATAAGTTGATAGATTTTGGGCCACCTTGTCGGTATTAAATATCGAAAAATATGCACTTAAAATTTTAAAAGTATGCATTTTTATACCCTATATATAGTGAGGGTATATATCAGTTTTTCATTTCGCTTGTAACATTTCGAAATATAAATTCAAGACCCCATCAAGTGGTCCTTATGAATTTTGAAGCCGGTCTATCAATATCCGTCTGTCTGTTGAAATGGTGATCACGACGCGAAGAGGCAAGTGGGACAACCTCCCGAGAAGTGTGGTATTCAAAATCAGCAAAATCGGTCCAGCGGTTAAAAGTTATGAGTGAAAATGTGAAGGTACCTCTAAATTTTCCATACAAATTGGTGTAAAGTATTTTCTCTTGTTTTTTAACCTGAAATATTTTCACCTCATAAAATTTTTTTTCACCTCATAATTTTTTCCAAACAAAAAATTTGTGTACACATCAAAATAAATTTTTCGCCTTAAAGAATTTTTTCACCTCCATAATTTCACTTCTAAAGTTTTTTATATTATTTGTATCAAAAACAGTGAGAAAATTTTTTTACGATACCAATTAAAGATCTACCCTTTTTTCACTTGTTTTTATTGACTTTTAAACTTTTTTTGTTTAAAAATTGAAAATAACCGCTAGAAGATAACATAAAATAAAATAAAAAAATATCTTTATACATTTGAAAATATATATATATATATTTTTTTTTTTTGTGAGAAATATAAATTGTTTAAGTAGCGCCCCGGTAGGCTAGTTGGTAGCGTGCTAGCTTATCAGTGCGGGGGTCGTGGGTTCGATTCCCACCAGAGGCTCTGGTCTGTTTTCGCTACAACGAGCCGATGGCCTTTGTTGCTAGTGCTCGGTTAGGATATTAGCATATAATTTGTAATTATATGATTAATATAAAAAAAATAAATAAAATAAAAAATTGTTTAAAAATATATTTAGTGAAATATCAAAAAATTTACTTTAAACATTATTTTTTAGCAAAATTTGCAAAAGTATGCATTTATAACAAAATATTTAAATATGACAACACATGCATGTAAAAAATATCGACGAAATTTTCTGGCAAATTTGTTGATTTGCAAAGATATTTGGTACTTACATGAACTTTCGAGTCCTAAAGGGATCAAGATCGATATATTTTTGAAAAAATTTAAATAAATTTTTAAATAAAATTTTTTTAATGAAAATCTATTTTAAGGCACATTACTTTTTCCGTCCCGATACAATCACTTACTATGCCACCTCTAAAAAGTCAAACATGACCTTGCCGCTCATCGCCTGCAATTTCCAGCAATAAAGTAAAGCGTTAAGTAACGCATAGATATACATACCTGATTTGGTAATACCTAGTTTTGCTGGGTTACTTAATTCGATAACTAAACGCATTAAAAAAGGAAAATGTAATAGTTTCTCGTAGTTTTCAAAAGGAATGCCATAGTTTGAAATGAAATTGGTTTATAAGGTTATATTGGTATTGCATGATATTTGGATGTATGATTTAGTAATACAAGTAGTTAGCTCCATATGCCATTTGTGATGTGATATTGATGGTTTGACTTTGATTTATGGTCAAAGGAAGTAATTTTTCGTAATGCATACAAGTATTTTAAAATTTAGCTTGTTTTCTATATGTTACGATTACAATTTTACAGACTAAATAGTTTACATAGTTTTACTTCCTTTTAATTAATAAATTAAAAATTAAAACTAAGGCAAAGTGAAAAAATTTTGTAGGAGTAATATATTTAACTTTATAATTGATTGTAGCAGTCTAAATTATACTCTAAATCGTATTCATAATTGAATAATACCAAGAAAACTTTGTCTAGGGCTAATTCTTATTAGAAAGTTATTCTAAGGTAATAAAATCTTAGATTTTGGTAAGATTTAATTTGCATTTTTGTCGTCGTTGAGTTCGAATCTGTCATAAGATTTTCTTCGGATTCGTATCGGTTTTTTTTTTTATCAGTCAAATTACTGAAGAGAAACGTTTTGGAATTTACAAGAAGAACGTTGTAACAATGTGGTTAACAAGGCGAAAAATTTCTATCCCCTAGAATCATCCATCCCAAACCGCTGACGCTAGAAATTTGAGGTTTCGCCTTCGGTCTGGAAATCTTCCAACACGGGGTTTTTGCAAATTTTAACAGGAATGTTTAAAAAGGGGAAAAGTCCCCCTTTGGCTAGAAATCTGAAAATTTAATTTTCTCTTTAAGTATTAGCTAATTTACTGAATTTTCGCCAGGATTGTGGTAAGAAAAGGGGGCAAACATTAACCCTTGACAAACCGCTTTGGAAAGAAACATAAAATTTAAAACATGTGCTTCTTGGAGCTATATATCCACCAGGATCATGGTAAATATGTGGATCCCTAATGCCTCCACACATCATTTTGGTCAAAATTCAGAAATTTAAAAACAGTTTGTTTTAGGTGAGGTTACTAAAGAGGAACTTTTTGCAATTTCCAATAAGAACGTTGGGATAAATAGGGCAAAAGAGGGGGAAGGTGCCCCTTTAACATCAAGCCCAAATCACTGAAACTAGGAACATCAAATAAGATATAAAGGCTTCTCCTCAGGAACTTGATATTCGGTGAGTTGGTTGACATTGAGGAAAGATAGAAAATGCCGCAATTAATCGCCCTCTTCAAACATCTAACGCTCAAACAAAAACTTCCTCCAAAACGGGATTTTTAGAATTTATTATTTGAATTGGCGAAAAGAGGAGGGTTTTCAATTTTAAAAACCTGTGCAAACTCTTCAAAACTTTAAATTGAAAAATCTACCACAAGAAGGTAGAACTAATATTTTGAAAGAGAAGAATGCTTAAAAAAATATTTAATTTTTCTTTAAAATATATTTTAATATATAAAACTACTGGCAGGCATCAGGCTTTTAAGCTAGAATTATCTTAAGGCACTACTAAAGTACACAATAAAAGAAACAATATTGCGCTTCCATAAATGTCGGCTAAATCTTAAACAGTCACGATTATCAAAAAATATGTAAACTAAGCAAAAGTGTGAAGGACCTTTTCATAAATCATCATCTCAAACATATTATGGAGTATATTTCTATAAAAGTATAAAATTTTTAGTAATGTTTCTAGTTTTGAAAAAAGAAAACTTTTTTTCTAAAAATTTCATCATAACATTTTCATAAATTTTTCTAAAAAAAATCACAAATATTTGATTTCCTTACATTGGAAGATGATAATTATTTTCTTTTTTTTTTTTTTAACAAAATAATTAATTAAAAACCGGTATTATATTAAATCAAACAATAACGCGGTGCTACACTGAAAAAGAACTTGCAAAATGACCTAGTGTAGGTTGTAGGTCTAGCTGAGTATATTATATAACCGGTTTTATAAGTTGTAATATACCCTCAAAATTTCGAGACACGTGGAAAAGAAGATTTTTTTCTTTGTTAATTGAAACGCAAATAATGAAACAAAAGCCAATTTTAATTGGGCTTTCAAGCGCCCCGGTAGGCTAGTTGGTAGCGTGCTAGCTTATCAGTGCGGGGATCGTGGGTTCGATTCCCACCAGAGGCTCTGGTCTGTTTTCGCTACAACGAGCCGATGGCCTTTGTTGCTAGTGCTCGGTAGGGTATTACAATATAATTTGTAATTATATGTTTAATAAAATAAATAAATAATTGGGCTTTAATGGCGATTCGGTACCAATAATAAAAAAAATATTGTTTAAGGAATTCTAATATCTCTTAATTAGAAAAAGTACTATAAAATTGTCATTTGTTAACCGATTTACACGAATAAAAGCTTGTTTTACTCAGAAGGAGACTGACTTTAAGATTATTGTTGTTTTAAAAGAAGATTCGAAAAAAACCCTCGTAGAAAAAAGTTTAAAAAAATTAAAAATTTTTATATTATTGAAAAAATCTCTACATATTTATTTAAATAGTATACGGGAAGTATATATATTTCGAATGAGCGCGTTTATTTCTAATAAATGCCGTTGACCGTTTTGAAATCGGCTAAAAATGACTGAGTTAGAAAAGTTTAATTGCGCCAGTCAAAAAAAATACTCTTTTCTCCATATCTCGAAATTTTGAGGGTATATTGGAACATATAAAACCGGTTATATAATACACTGAGCTAGACCTACAACCTACGCTAGGTCATTTCGCAAGTTCTTGCAATTTTTTTTTGTAGCAGCGTGTAATCAATAGAAAGAGAAAATGTCAGTTGAAATTTTATTTAAAAAAAATAAAATTTTTTTGTCTCTGGCCAGAAGTTGATAATAAATACGAAAATACAGGTTGTTTGAAAAGTTCCTGCGCTCGAAATGAAAGAATACTGTTTTTGTTACGAAATATATTTTTTTATTCAATATAATCTCCTAGAAGCTCAATACACTTGTTCCAATGATCTTCCAATAATTTTATCCCATCCTTATAATGGTTTTCCGGAAGCTCTGCAAAATAACCGTCTACGACTGCTATGGCCTCTTGATTCGACGAAAAATGTTTTCCACGAAGGAATTATTTGAGATTTCTGAAGAGATAGTAGTCACTGGGAGCCAAATCTGGTGAATACGGTGGATGTTCAAGCAATTCGTACTTTAATTCTTTGAATTTAGCCATCGTCAAAACACTTTTGTGAGCAGGTGCATTGTCATGATGAAAAATGATTTTTTTCTTCTTTTAACCAGGTCTTTTCTCACAAATTTTTTCATCCAGCTGATCCAAAAAGCTGCAATAACATTCAGAGTTGATTATTTTACCTTTATAAAGATAATCAATCAACAAAATTCCTTTTGCATCCCAAAAAACTGATGCCATAACCTTCTTTGCTGATCGTTGTGACTTCACCTGCTTTGGAGCTTAACAACCAGCTTCAGTCAACTGTTAACGTTCTTGTTTCAATTTTGGATCATGGTGGTAGATCCAAGTCTCATCCATAGTTATAAAACGATGCAAGAAGTCGGTTTTATTAAAACGCTCCAAATTACGCTGAGAAATTTGTTTTCGATCCAGATTTTGTTGAATTGTTAATGTGTGCGGCACTAACTTTCCAAACAGTTTTTTCATACGTAATTCTTCATGTAAAATATGGAGTACTCGTTCGTTTGAGATGCCTATGGCATTAGCAATTTCAGGCTTGGTCAAACTTGGATTTTCACTAACCATATTATGTACCTGCTCAATGATTTCTGCTGTGGTTGCAGTTTTTGGTCGTCCTTCGCGTGGATCGTCTTTAAGGCTGGTACGACCACGTTTAAATTCACCAGCCCAAAATTCAACGGTGCGTTTTGAAGGTGAGAACTCCTTATACACTTCTAACAATTGTTCATAAATTTCCTTTTCTTGTAAACCCTTAAAAACAAAGAATCTAATGACTGCACGATATTCAATTTTTTCCATATTAAAAAAAATCAATGACACGTCAACTTCAAATGGCTTGTAAAAAAGAAAGAATTGACAGAAAGACTTGCAACTTTGCATGTGTTCTGAGGACAGTTATACCAACTTGATAAAAAAAAGTTTGGAGCTAATAGTGCCATCTCTTGGTGAGCGCAGGAACTTTTCAACCAACCTGTAGGTTAAAGTCTATTCTTTGGAAATAAATAATTATTAATTTTAGGATTCAGGTACACATTAAAGGGACATCGCCTCTATGAAATATAAATAAATAATTTAATTTTAAAATCGAGTGTTTATTCATTACAGTTTCTTTTTAATCTACCAATTTAAAATTTGTTATGCACATACAAAATTTAGCTGATCTCAGCGTTTGCTAATTCATTACAAAATCTTAAAATCCAACTTAAAATATCCAAGACACGTACCACACAATAATTGTGAACAAATCAGTATTAGATCTTTACACATATCTGAAATAATTATTTTGTACGAGTATCAATTTTTAATGAAAACTTTATTAACAACAACAACAACAACAACACCAACAACAAAACTAACAAACCCACTATGTACCACAATCCCATAGTTTTTGATCTTCATGAAATTGTATTAAAACCAGTTCATAAGTGACAATTGTTCCAGCCACCTAATAAGGTTTAAAAGAAGAAACAAAAAAAAAAAGTCATACATATTTATGTAATCACTTTTATTCCATTAAACTATTTTAGTTTTTCAATTAATATGGTGCAGTTTGTAATATGATTTGAATACATAATTAGAAAATTTGCTTTGACTTACCGTTAATACTAATTTCCTGGTTATATCAAAATATTGCATACCAGTCATTGCCACCACATTAATATTAATTTCTAAGGCAAAACGATCTACTTCAGCATAATATGATTCACCTGGTATTTGTCGAATGACTACTAAAGGATCTCGAGAACGATCATTAACTTCAGCTAAATAAAGGGAAACGGCCAAGGTACGTGCCAGAAGGAACATTAGTGAAAAATAGAAATAAACAGCATGAGCAATTGAGGGCATTTTGCTGGAATGGATAAAAAGAAAAACATTTTAATGGAATGAAAAATTTAAATATAGATTTTTGGAGAAAAAAATTTACTCAGCAGCTCAATAGAAAAATTTTTATAGAAGAGTTTTACTCAGCAGCTAAATACCAACATTTTTATATAAAACTTTTTACTTAGTAGGAAATTTTTATTAAAAAATTTTCGACTCAGCAGCTGAGTATAACAATTTTTATAGCAAACTGTTTACTCAGCAGCTGAGTGCAGAAATTTTTATAGAGAATTTTGTGCTCGGGAACTGAGCATAGAAATTTTTACAGAAAAATTTTTACTCAGCATCTGAGTATAGAACTTTTTATACAAAATTTTTTATTTAGAAGCTGAGTAGGGAAATTTTTATATAATATTTTTTTACTTAGCATCTGAGTAGAAAAAATTTGTATATACATTTTTTACTCGGCAGTATACTAGAGCAAATTTTATAGAACATTTTCACTCATCAGCTGAGTAGAAAATTTTTTACTAAGAGAAATTTTTATATACATTTTTTACTCAGCATCAGAGAAGGCATAATAGGCTTGTTTTACTTTGTAGTTGAGTAGAGCACATGTTTTACTGAGCAGCTGATTAGAGATATATTGTAGACAATTTTTTACTTAGCAGCTTAATAGATTAATTTTTATAGAAATTTTTGTACTCAGCAGCTGGACAGGCAATTTTAATACAACATTTTTAACTTAGCAACTGAGTAGAGAAAATTTTATGGGCATCTTTTTAGTAAGCAGTTCAATTGAGCAAATTTAATAGAAAGAAATTTTACACAGAAGCTGAGTATGGACATTTTGTACTAAGCAGATGAGTAGAAATTTTTACTCAGAAGCAGATTATAAATTTTTTTTTTACTGACACAGAAAGTTTTTTCCGCAACAGCTGAGTAGAGAAATTTTTAATAGAAAATTTGAGTTGAGAAATTTTTATAGAAAATTTTTACTCATCAGCTATGTGTAGAATTTTTTTTTTATAGAATAATGCTTACTCACAAGGAAAGTAACCCAACCTAAATATTCCAATTTTTATGAAATTAATAGATTTGTAATAGAAAAAAATTCTTAGATCGACCTATTAAAAACTTGGTATTTTTTCGTTGTTTAGCTTTTTTAATTAAAGGAACTTTATGCAAGTTTAGTATCATTGGAAAGGGTTTTTTCGATAGCTTTTTGTTGGTACCTTTTTTGGTACTTTTTGCTTTTTTGAATTTGCTGTTGTAAAAATTTTCAAAAATTTTGGTACTTTAAATTAAGTACACAGCTATGCCTCACAAATTTCCATATATTTGCCTTTCTTTTTATTCGTTCTACTTTGGATTTTAAAGAATTTTTAGCAAAGCCCTGTTTTGGTACTTTTTGAAACTCTTATGCTAAATATGGTAATTATTAGTATCAAACTTCCTCATTTAACTAATATATTATTTTAATGCAGTTTTTATTTTTCCGACCTGCTACTGAACAAAAAAAGTTACCAAAAATGTCCCAATTTCTAGCACTTATTTCACTTCCTAGATTTCCCCCCTTCTATCAGATATCAAAATTATATTAAAATCAAAGTTTTTTGCTTGGAGTACTTTCTTTGTCAGCGGTTGAGTATAGAAATTACTTACTTGAGACTTTTAAGACATTGTATGCATACAAAATACAAATTATTAGCAAATGATAGAAATATTAAGCCTGAAACGGCTTTATCGACTTCCTGCACCAAATTACAAATTAAGGTATACTGATTTCTAGCCTGTACCCAAAATGATTCGCTCATATTCTGAAAACAAGCACAACATAAAATTTAGTGGAAAAATCTAAATTCAGTATTATTTGAGAATTTACCAATCCTTGATATTTTTCTAAATGAAATTGTAAACGCTTAAACATTGAAGATACACCCATGCCAATGTTTAACACAAAAACATCCAAATAAGTCCAGCCAAATGTCAAAAGGATATTTACAATTTTACCCACCCATGCCAACCAGGGCGAATAATCGAAAACGAAAAATATATGATTCATTGAAGATAGGAAAAATGATTGTATAGGATCACTAGTGGAAGGACAATAGTTTGCAAAATGTATGCCCGATATAACGCTCAATAAATGTTCAGCTGAAAAAATATATTATTAGATAATATCATATAAATTGTAATAAAAAATTAAAAAAAAAATAAAACATTATTCACACTTACTTAATGATAACATTATTAATATAAAGGTAACCGTCTTAATCCTTTTAGATAACTCTTCTCTTTCATACCAGCTATGAAATGGTGGCAACTGTTTTTCCACTTTCTGCCATTTTATCATTAATTTTGGCCATTTTGATGCCAAACGTAAAAAACCAATTGAGGCAGATAGTATATTGAAGTGAAAAATAAATGGTTCTGTAAATATTTGTTTGTATTTTGAATTGAATTTGATTTCCATTAATTCATCTCACTTTTACTATCTATCCATTCACCCACCTATATTGCGAACATCCAAGTTTTCATGAGAGATCATATTCATTACCAACAACATATCCACTATGGTGGTCAACATGTAGAACAAACAATATCCGGTACGAAAACTAATCCATCTAAAGGATAAACCTTTTACAGTCTTACTTGTAATACCACGTACAGGCATTAAACAGAAACATTGAGCCATCACTAGGACTATATTGTAGTTGTAGTTGTGGTAGTAGTAGTAGTACATAAATGAATTAGTGATTTGAAATAAAACACACAGCAGTACATGGAAATATTTACAAAGCATGTTGGTATTTGATTTTAAAACATATTTATGTAGTAAACTTTTTTTTCTATGAAAAAATTTCAAATCATAATGAAAATTGTAAAAATGAACAACAAACCAAAAATGTCATTTTTTTTGCACAAGATAAATAATAGCATTTCATATTAAACTTGCATAAACACAATTTCTACACAATATTTACGAATTTTAAAGAAAGTATTGAATATTTTTTAGAAAAATAAAATTCCATTAAAATTTTAATATTTTTGTTTGCTCTAACCGATATATATATAATTATCATTTTATGGGTTAAATAATAGAATTGTTTTGATTTTCTATAGCCATATATCCTTACTATTTTTATGTTCAAGGATATACAAAAGGTAGACGTGATCTTGCATCATATCATATTTATAAGTTTAACTACATATTTATGTATATGTATGAGCGCCCCGGTAGGCTAGTTGGTAGTGTGCTAGCTTATCAGTGCGAGGGTCGTGAGTTCGATTCCCACCAGAGACTTTGGTCTGTTTTCGCTACAACGAGCCGAAAGCCTTTGTTGCTAGTGCTCGGTTAGGGAATTAAGATATAATTTGTAATTAAAATATGTATGTATCCAATTTATGTTATTTTTTCTATAATTATTTTTCAATAATTTTTGCAACTTTAATCAAAAATCAATGTTAAATAATGTTCAAAAATAAATTTCGGGATCACGTGTCCTTGCTTTATTCATAACCTCATACTGAACATACTTTGTGATTTTCTAAACATATTAACAGATTTCATGCTATTTTTTTATATCAAGGACATTCGGGACCTTGACGTATCTTTGCTTAGAATTCTTCAAAATAAAAATAATTTACACAATTCTAGCTGCACACTTAGGACATACACCAATTTGCGATGGTTTGCAATAATTTTTGTAACTTTTATTACATTTTTTTACTTTCAGGATATATGACAGGCAGGCGTGTCCGTGATTTTGTTAAATTTTTACATATTGACGTATATAAAAATGTACAAAATTTCATATACGTAAGACAAGTCCTTATATTTTTTCTATTTGTTTTATGCATATGTCAGTGACCTAGGGTTGCCATTTAGTTAAAATATTTGCAATATAGGTGAAAAAAGATCTCCAGGGAAATATCGCCTAAAAGGCGATCGATAATGAATATAGAAAAAAACTAAGACACGATTAAATTAAATAGGGATGGTTATATATAAATTTAAACACAAGCCAACAAAAAATTCCTACACAAATGTTGCAAAAATAACACTACTCAACAAAGTTTTTGTACAGACCTCTCACGGGTTCGATCAACAGTGACGGCAACATCAATTTACAAAAATAATATGTGTTCCCACCGAAGTAAAATAACATGACAGGGTTATAAACTCAAAAAGCTTCAACAATTTATCATTTTGCGCAATTTCAGTGTTACCTTTATCTTTCACCACCTATCATCTCCCCTCTATCTGCTTTCCAAAGAAAGAAAGATATTATTTAGTAGAAATAACTTCTTGAATGTTGCTTCTCTTAAAAAAAAAATATTTTAAATACTAAAGAATCGTTTATATTCTTTATGGATTTGAATTCCACATAAAATTTAATTTAATTTCAGTATAATTGTGTATAATTTGAATACTATCATGTCAAAACGAAATTGTTAAAAAAAATAATTTAAACAAATATCAGAAAGGTTTTAGGGCACTTAAAATAGTTTGTAAGTTAAAACAAACAGAAAATGTAATTTTAAAAGAAATGAAATTTCTTGAAAAAACCGGTCTACTTACTTTTTACAAATAAATAAACGGGTTTTGTCAATTATTTTCGCACCCGGAAAATCAGTAAAAACTAATGATTATTCAGTTAAAAATTAAAGTTTAAATTTTACCCACCGATTCGGTAAAAATAAATGATAATTCATCAATTTGAATTTTTTTCGGTTTTTTGTATTTTGTTTTAGTTTTTTAATCTTCAAAATGTAGACTGACACACTCTATACAGAAAAAATTATTGCCAAAAAAATTTCAATTCAATTTTTTTTATCAAAGGTTTGATCATATCAATTAAATTTTGAATTGCTAATGAACTTGATGTAAAAAATATTCTAGTTTAAAATATATACTATTGACAACATATGCAGTTATTTAAATTGCAAAATTGCATCGCAAATCCCTAAACAAAAAAAAAATTAAAAATATAATTTAATTTTTTTTAAGAAAGAACAAAGTAGTCTATGAAGTGTTGGTATGCATCAGAGTGTATACACATCAGTGTTGCCAGATAAGAGATTTGGCTTCAGATTTGAAAATTTATTAATAAAAAAAATTAAGTTTTGACAGATTTTTCAGATCGATAATCGAAAGCTATTTCTGTTAAATTAATGACGTATAGGTTTTAAAGCAGAGCTTAATAATTCATTTTATTTCATATTTTTAATTTTATGAATTTATGAAAAACTTGTAATCACTCCATATCAATTATTCAATTTTGACTCGACTGAATAATTTGTTTTGTGATTCTGTTTGAGAACGATTTTTGATTATTTGATTTGTTAAAATTTAATCAATGTGATTGATTCTAAAAGAAAAGAATCAACAAAAATCAAATTGATTCTATAAATTTGATATTAATTGAAGAAATTAAAAAAATTTTCAAACAATGGACAGAATTTTGCAAATCGTTTCGTTATAAATTGTATTATATTTAAAAATTAAATCATGGAATCATGCTTTTAAAGGTGTATTTTAAAATTAAAAAAAAAAACATTGTTAAAATTTTAAATTGTTAAAATTTGAATTCTTTTATGATGCCACCCTTATTTCTAGAATATTTGTTTTTAATTTTCTAAAAATCATTTTAGAAAAAAAGCAAATTTGATTATCTAACAATTTGTGAAGAATTTTTGGGTACATCAATTTTGAAAATGGGAACATGAGAACAAATTTTTTGGTAACACGCATGCACCAGTTCTGATAAAGTTGGTACCATATTATTATTTGTGGTGCTATTGGAACCTCAAAAGTACTATGGTACTCCTATGAATTACAACTCGTACAAAGTATTTAGAAATTTTTTATGCGTTGATAAATTACACACAAAAAATATGTATATTTTATAAAAAAAATAGTTTTAAAAATTTGGTTAAAATTTTAATTGATTTGAATCTGGAATTTCAAAAAAAAATACATTAAAATTTTAATTGATTTTATGCTGGAATTTCAATTAAAATTTTAATTGATTTTTGGTTAGAACTTTAATTAAAATTATAATTGATATGATTAAAATTTTAATTGAAAATGTTGAAGATTTTTGATTAAAAATTTAATTGATATGATTAAGAGAGTAATTGAAAATTTCATTTAATTTTAACAAACAAAAATTATTGATATAACAAATTCTTTTGTTATATCAATAATTCAATTAAATTTTTAATTGTATTTACAAATTCAATTAAATTTTGAATTGTATTTACAAATATTTTAATTGAAAATCGATTTTAGTTTTTTCTGTATAAAAGAACATGTTTTTGAATTGCCTAATGTGTGTGTGTTTATGAAGTTCTTGTCATTCGAATTGAAATTATTTTTTTCTTTTTTTTTTTTTAATTTAAATTTTTTATAACTGTGAAGGAAAAACTGTGGGTAAATTTTTATTAAATTTCAAATAACCCATCTAAAAATCGAAATATATATGAGCATACATGATCATACATGGGCCTGTATATGATCATACATGGGCATACATGGTCATATACGTCCATACATTGTTCAATATATGACCATACATGATCTCATATATGATCATATATCTTCGGATCCGAAATTCGAGGGTATATGGACGTATATGATCATATACGAGCATACATGAATAATATATGAGCATGTATGATAATATATGCACATATATCACCATATACCCTCAAATTTCGGATCCGAAGATATATGGTCATATATGAGATCATGTATGGACGTATATGACCATGTATGCCCATGTATGATCATATACAAGCCCATGTATGATCATGTATGTTCATATATATTTAGATTTTTACATGGGAAATGAAAACAATAAATGATACTGATAAAAATCGATAAATGACAGTTAATCATTTTTAAAAAATGTATAAAAAAAGTTAAAATAAATATGACTTTGAAAAATAAATGTACAATATGTTCTATTATTTTTAATTGAATTGAAAACATTTTATTTAGTTTTTTAGTTGTTTTTCAGTGACCAATTCTCTTGTTAATTGTTTTTATTAAGGGATTCCCTTCGGGCTAATTTGGTCAAACTTTTTTATTTAACGCAGATTCTTGCTAACAACCAAATTTGTAGCCAATCGAATAACCGATATATTTTTTTTGGTTGTGACACCGGAAAACCAACTGAGGCATAAGTAATTTGACTCTGACCACAGTATTTCAGTTGCCTCAATAACAATTCGGCAATCACAACCGAGCACTTCGATTACTGGACCGGAACCATTCGATTGGCAACAAATTCGGTTGTCTGGACGAATCTGTTTTCTAGGTGTACAACAGTAAACTACAAAATATTCTGAGTGTGTACTTTATGCTCTCATTAAACATTCACAACCCAAATTTGAACAAGATATTTGCGGTTTTGTGTGTCTAAATACCAATTAAGCCCAATTCAGAAAGAACTTTCTATGGGAACGGTAGGTTTGAATTTCAACCAATTCTTAATTCTGAAAAAATGTATTATCATTTGCAAAATAAAATTTAAAATGTATACTTACCAGGTCCTATGGCCTCATGAAAACTGCCATTGTGCAACAAATCAGAACCACGAGCGTAACGAACACCACCTACAAAAGTAAAATTTCCACAATAAAGGAAAGTTTATGTATCTTAAATTCTCAAAAATTTTTTTACAATTGTTTTCATTGCATTTTCACACAGGTGAATATTAAAATCTTAGGTATAAATTTTTTTACAAAAAAAATCAAACATCAACAAGTAAATGTGATTGAGAATTATATTTAGACACATAGAAAAAAATTATATAAAATTGAAACATCTTTGAAATCAAACCAATATTGTTTTCAATTTAAATATGTTTCTAAAGGGTGGTTAAATTTTAAGGGCCGATGTTGAATGTGAACAACACCTAAAAGTTTTTTCTGCATTTCATTTGACATTTCTCAATTTCAGATTAACTCAATTTGAACCATGGAAAGATACACAATCGAACAATCAGGCTTATTATAAAAATGGGCGTTCAAATCAAAATGCATTTCGTGCACTTCGTGATTTTTTTTTTTTTGGTCAGCATAATCGACCAAATGTGTCTACAATCCTGAGAATTGTGGGCAAATTTCAGCAAACCGGGTCTGTGAAAAGAACTGTGCATGCTCGCCCAGTTCGTTCTGCGGAAAACATTGCTGTTGTTCGCGATAGTGTGTCATGAGGTTGGCCAAGCATTTACCGTGAAAGGTGTTCGCTATCGCGAGATGATAACGAACTTATTGTGGCCAGGAATTGAGGTTATGACCCTGGACGATATGTGGTTTCAACAGGACGGTGCCACTTGCCACACAGCTAACGAAACAATGGCTCTTTTGCGCGACAAATTCAATGGCCGTGTTATCTCAGGTGGTGGCGATGTCAATTGGCCGCCAAGATCATGTGATTTGACACCGTTGGACTTCTTTCTTTGAAGTTATTTAAAAGAAAAGGTGTACGTCGATAAGCCAGCAAAGGATGAGATAATTCGGCACATTAACGGCATAAAACCTCAATTATGCCTCAGCGTCATCGAAAATTTGGACCATCGGTTGGAGGTGTGCTGCCGCCGAGGTCGCGGTGGCCATTTGGCCGATATTTTGTTCCATACATAATTGAACCACACCATAATATCATAATAAAAAGAAATGACAATAGTTTCCTAAATAATTTGTTTTATTTAAAATCAACATCGGCCCTTAAAATTTAACCACCCTTTACTTATTTTTAATATAATGAAAAAATTCGAAATGTGGAAAAATAAAATTAAATACAAAACAGTTTGGACTAGAATGAAATTTACGTTAAAAAAATTCATACTTGATATAAAAATGTGATAAAAAAAATATGATAATTGATTTAACTATGATTTTTTTTTTTTGGCTGTGCCTAAAATATTTTTAATTAAAATATAATTATGTGACTCACGTGGTTGTTTATTAAGATCGCACAAATTATGCAAAATATTTTGCAAATCCTTGCCAACGCAGTGTTTCTTTCTGGCACGTTAAATCGATATTATTATAAATAAAAACGGATTAAATTACAAATAATACAATTAATCATTATTATTATGAACAAAAAAATTATTTAGAAAACTTGCCTTTTTCTTGTAACCGCAGATTTTATATAATCTTTTTTAATTAGATTTGAAAATTTTATAAAATGTTTAAGTTTTTTAATGAAACCCTTATTATTATGGCTTAAATTGGAATACATTATGCAATCACCAGTCCAAAAAAAATATGAAATGTTTTGATTTTATGAGTTTACGTCAGACGGAAATGGAAGTTGATTTAAGACTGCAAATTGAAAATTAACAGTTAACTCCTTAGTAAATTCAAACACCTTTTTTGTTTTGTTTAGTTAATATTTTGTGTCAGCATTAACGTCAATAATTTCTTTGTTTTCGTGTTATTTTATGAAAACCCTTAATTCTGACCATATCCTTCTTGTCACCTTTATTGGCTTTTTTTATTTGCTGGTTGTGGTTTTATATGTATTCGTCTCTTGTAGATTTGCAACAATAAAAAGTTTCATTATTTTGTTAATGTTCACGTGCAGCAACACTTTAAGTTTTATAGTTTTGCTTTTACTTTTTATATTTTTATTACATCCTTGAACTTAATATGATTTTAGTACATATTAGGTCGTTTAAAGTTTTTTTTTTGTTGTTGTATATATATTTACACTCAAAATAATACGTCGGTAATTCAACACAAGTATTTCTTATATTCCGTTTAAAAAAAAAATTTGTGTTAAAAATAAGTAAATCAACAAAAAACAAATTCTGATAAAAAGAAATATAAAATATTTCTACTCAAGGTTTTGTTGATTTATACATTTTTAATTTGTTAATTAACTACATTTTTTGAGTGTCTGTATGCACATTTTAGTTTTTTAGTCTAAGCACACATTTGTTCTAACTTAAGCCTAATGTATGTCGTGATTAATCCTAATAGACTAAACCAATTGGAAAATTTTCGGTGACGAAAATTATTTAATATTATCCAAATCTCTAGAAAATTATCAAAGACTTTTGTTTATATTCGTAAAAAAGGAACCTTTTAAATAAGGAATAAAAAGGATAAAAAAAAAAACATTCTATTAAATTCAAATTTTTTGAGTTTAAAAAATAGCTAGCACGTTGGGCGCCAACTGTCTGCTTACATAAATCATTTTTACAAAAATTATTTTTCAGTATTTTCACAATTAAAATAACAAGTATGTCATAATTCAAAAAAAAGACAAGTAAGAGCGGCTAAATTCGGCTATGCCGAATCTTATATACCCTTCACCATGATTGGGAAAAAACTGAAGTTTATATATGGACATATATGGAATGGACAGATTTATATACGAACGCCTTTAAGAGGAAATTAACCATTTAGTTTGGTGATAAAACTTGGATTTGGAAAGATTTATGGTTCCAGAAAATAGGAATTTAAAAAAATTTATGTTTTGGGCATAACTTTTTTGTATCTGAACCGATATTTCCGAGTTATGTTATACTAAAGATTTTTTATCTTTTGCTATATAAGACATATCCGTAGGTCATATTACAGCTCTAGAATAGTGTTTTTTGTTTGCGTATAAAAGGTGAAGAAGTGAAAGAAAAGAATTTCAACAAATCGTTAAAAGAAATCACTAGAACTGCATGTGTTTTATTTCTACAATAACGTTTGATTTAGCTGTCAAATTTGCATTTGGGATTTTATTTCGCTTTTTTATTAAAAAATATTTTTAATTTCTTAAGCTTAATTTTAAAAATTTGAAGGAAAATAGTTTATAATTTTTTTTTTTATAAATTATTATAAGTAATGACCTAAAATAGTTGCACTCAAAGGGAAATTATGTATAAAACTTTTTTTTTTTTGTATTTTGTTTGTATCAGAGGGTTTTTATAAAAATTTTAATGTTTTTAGCATATTTATGGATTATTTAATTATTAATAAAAAATTTTATATACATTATTAAATGTTTAAAAAAAAAATAAACAAAAAAAAAAGTCTTACTTTTTCTTTTACTTTTTTGATTAATTATACTTGTATTATTTTATATTTAATTTAAGTTTAATTTTTTTTCTAATCAATCTATAACTAGTCTGATTCTAATACTGTAATTTATAAGATATTTTGTCTTGTTGTATTAGAAATCCAATTTAATAATAAATACAAATACAAATAGAAAAAAAGTGAATTGACCGGGATTCGAACCCGCGGCCTTAGAGAAAAAAAGTATTTGTGACATAGCGTCTAGACAACTGAGCTATTGAAGCTCACACAAAATCATCGTCAATATATAGGTACATATATAAAATTCTTCGTTCATTAGAGATTTGTTTAGTTTTTATTTAAATGACAAATCTTTGTATGTGTTTGTTGTTTGTGTTTAAAAGGTGGAGATGAAAGAAAAGAATTTCAACAAATGGATGTGTTTGTTATGCGTAATATTCAACATACATAGAAAAACAAAGGGATTTTACGGAAAAAATTAGAGGTAGTCCTTGTTTTTTGCTAATATCTCAGCTATTTATCAACTGATCTGTAGCAAGCAGAAATGGATCACATGTAACAGAAATAAATAACAATCAAGTCCTCATCATATCTGGGTTCTTCGAAAAACCCAGTTCAACACACAGACGGATAGACGGACATCATTAAATCAACTTCGCTCTTTATAAGGACCCAGAATATATATACTTTATAGGGTCTAAGATCAATATTGTAGAAATTACAAACGGAATGACAAACTTATATATACCCTTCCACCTGTGGTGAAGGGTATAAAAACTTCAATACATTTCCAACTGGCTTTTTTCAAAATAGAAGTAGTAGGTTTTTTTTAGGTTTTTTTTGTCATATTAACAACGACAACACATATCTTTTGATATTTATCATTAAAAATAGGCCATTGTTTGTAAGCTGTTGGTCATTTAGCTGTTGTTGTTGTTGTTTGATTTTGTTTGACATTAAAAATTGGAATAAATTTTCGATGTTAATGTAACAGTTCAAGCCAAAACAGATAAAAGCCAAAACAAATTACCATCATTTTGTAGATACATGCATAAGGATTTATTTAAATAAAAGCAATATTTACACAATTTTTTTTAAATTTTATAATTTTATGCTAAAACAAATTTTTTTTTAGTAAAATGTTTTTGAAGTTTAATAGATTTAGTAATTTTTAATAAAATAAAATTATTTTAAATTTTAAATGCTTTTATTTTAAGCTAAGAATTGATTGTCGTTTGTGTAAACTGACTGCTTATATAAAGGGTGGTTAAATTTTAAGGGCCGATGTTGAATGTGAACCACACCTAAACGTCAAGTTTTTTTCTGCATTTCATTTGGCATTTCTCAATTTCAGACTAACTCAATTTGAACCATGGAAAGATACACAATCGAGCAACGCGTTAAACTTATTCAGGCTTATTTTGAAAATGGGCGTTCAAATCATAATGCACTTTGTGATTTTTTTGGTCAGCACAATCGACAAAATGTGTCCACAATCGGGATAATTGTGCACATATTTCTGCAAAACGGTTTTATAGGAAATGAGAAAATACCTGTGCATGCTCGCCAAGTTCGTTCTATGGAAAACATTGCTGTTGTTCGCGATAGTGTGGCAGAATAGCCGTCGGCGTTCGCTAGCGCGAGATCATAACAGAATTCTTGAAGCCAAAAATTAAGGATATGGATGTGCACGATATGTGGTTTCAACAGGACGGTGCCACTTGCCACACAGCTAACGAAACAATGGCTCTTTTGCGCGACAAATTCAATGGCCGTGTTATCTCACGTGGTGGCGATGTCAATTGGCCGCCAAGATCATGTTATTTGACACCGTTGGACTTCTTTTTTTGGGGTTATTTGAAATAAAAGGTGTACGTCGATAAGCCAGCAACAATTCAAGAGCTGAAGGATGTGATAATTCGGCACATTAACGGCATAGAACCTCAATTATGCCTCAGCGTAATCGAAAATTTGGACCATCGGATGGAGGTGTGCCGCCGAGGTCGCGGCGACCATTTGGCCGATATTTTGTTCCATACATAATTGAACCATACCATATTATCATAATAAAAATAAATAACAATAATTTCCTAAATAATTTGTGTTTTATTCAAACTCAACATCGGCCCTTAAAATTTAGCCACCCTTTATAAGCTTTTTAAAAAACATTAAAATGGCGAAAATTTACAGAAATTTGGAGAAAACGCTAAAATGGAATAAATGCTAAAATTTACTATTAATTTTTTTCTCTCTCTCTATAATTTACTAATAAACGTTTTCATGTTTCTTTGCATTTAAACAAGTTATAAAGAACATTTGATCTAAAATCCAACTAAAAATGATGAATTTAAAAATATCACCAAAATTGACCAAAATAATTCAAATTAAATAAAATTGTTAAATATCAATGAAATCGAAAAAGATTGAAGTATTTGATATAAATCGATAAAATTCTAAAATACCGATTAAATGCTTATATCGATGTATTGGATAAGTACACTTAAAAAAGTTCGTAAGTGAGAATAACAGAAAATGTAACTTCAAATAAATGAAATTTTATTTTAAAACCGGTTTACCATTTAATCATTTAAAACATGCATTTAAATCTTTTAAAACAAATGTCATTTGTTTTGAAATGCTGTTTAAATAGCTGGCAAATCAGTAAAATCTAATGATTATTCTGTTAAAAATAAATGTTTGAATTTTTAAAATCAAGTTTTAAAAATATTTTTTTTTAGTTTTTAGCATTTTGTTTTGGTGTTTTAATATGCAAAATGTAGACACTCATACACACACTATAAACACATTTTTTATGAATGTCTTTATGTATCTGTATCAAATTCAAGTTATTAAAATTAGCATTCAAATAAATTTGTATATAAACAAAATATTAAAAATATTTTTTTTAAAACAACCATCAAACAAAACAAATTTATAATAACTGTAACGCAAACAAATAAGCCACAAATTTCCCTTTTATGGGTAAATTTTCATTAAATTTCTAACAAATAAAAAAAATAATGAAACTGAAAAAATCGTTATATAACAGTAAACCATTTTGAACAAATGTTTAAAAAAAAGTAAAAAAAAATCTATGAGAAATAAATGTATGCTCCTTTATTTTTAACTGAACTTTAAACTTTTTTATTAAACTAGAAACATTAAACTAATATTCTGAGTGTATTTACCTAATCGATAAATATCGATAAAATTGATAAATATCTATAAATAATGTTGAAATCAATGAACATCGATAAACATCGATGAAATTGTTATATGCATTTTAAAGTGTCCCTTAAATTACGAATTGTCGAAGTTCAATACCAGAATCCCCAGTTTTGTTCTATTTGGGGTCAAATGACTGAATTATACAACAACAAAATTGAAGAACGCTAAACTGTGTCGAAACATATTCAAATTAAACAAAAAAAATTGTAAAACATCGTGTTCAAAGTTCACGAGATTTTAAATTTTTTACATATTTATACACTTACATATTTATACACTTGGAACAAAACTGGGTGTTGTTATTGTGTAAAATCGGCAACTTATAATTTAAGGCATGTATCAATAAAATCGATATATATCAATCAAATAGATATATATTGATAAAAATCGATTGTTATCATTAAATATGGGTAAATTAAATGTTTATAGATTAAATTGATATCGTATTGATAAATATTTATAAAATATTATTGATGTAATCGATATTTATAAATATGAATAAAAACGATAAATAGCGAAAAACGATATAGATCGAAAAAAACTATAAATATCGGAAAATGTCGATAAATATCAAAAAATCTATAAATAAAGGGTGTCCCAAGAAGAACGCAATTTTTAAATCTGGCAACATTCAACAAGTGTCATTGTTTGACATTTGAACAATTGTTATTGTTTGCTAGTAGAAGGTACGAGGTTAGTAAAAATGGAGTGCTACACGAATGAACAACGCATTCTCATTGTGAAATTGTTTTACCAAAATGGTGAAAGTTTTGCGGCTACAGTTCAATCAATTTGCGATCAATTTGGGGTCACAATAATGCTCCAAAAGAGTCAACTGTAAAGAGATTAATGGATAAATTTGCCGAAACTGGGTCTGTTAGTGATGTAAAGACAACAACGCGCCATCGACCAGGTCGATCGACCGAAAATGTCGCAGCTGTACGTGATGATGTCGCTCAAACTCCATCCACCTCAATTCGACACCGAGCTCAGAAAATTGGTGTCTCCAAATCCACTTTGCAGCGAATTTTGACGAAAGATTTGCATCTTCATGCATACAAAGTTCAATTGACTCAGGAACTGAAGCCAGCTGACCATGGACAGCGAAGGGAGTTCGTTAATTGGGTATTGGAGAGACAACATGAAAATGCTGATTTTGCCGATAAAATCATCTTCAGTGACGAGGCCCATTTTCATCTTGATGGCTTCGTCAATAGGCAGAATTGTCGCATTTGGGGTGAGGAAAATCCTCGAATCCTCCTGTCTGGTGTGGTTTTTGGGCAGGAGAAATCATTGGACCTTTTTTTATGAAAATGAGGCAGGTCAAGCGCAAACAGTCAATGGTGTTCGGTATCGTGAAATGATAACCAGTTTTTTCTCGCCTAGAATTGAAGAAATGAATGTGGAGGGCATGTGGTTCCAACAAGACGGCGCCACATGTCATACAGCCAGAGAAACAATTCAATTGCTGCATCAGTCATTTCCCGGTCGTGTTATTTCGCGTTTTGGAGATCAGAATTGGCCGCCTAGATCGTGCGATTTAACACCATTAGATTTTTTTCTTTGGGGTTTTTTGAAATCGATTATTTACGCGAATAAGCCGACGACGACTCAAGCCTTAAAAGAGGAAATTGGACGCTGCATTAATGAAATACCGCAGCATTCATGCAAAACGGTCAATGAAAATTTCATTAAAAGATCGCGTGCATGCCAGCAAAGCCGCGGCGGCCATCTGCACGATATATTGTTCCATACATAACCTCATTCTGTCTACTTTACGATATAATAAAGTTTCACGATTTTTTTTTAAATATCTGTGTTTTATTTAAAATTTAAAAATTGCGTTCTTCTTGGGACACCCTTTATAAGAGCTCAATAAATATCAAAAAATTATAAAGATCAAAAATCGATGAATATTAAAAAATCGATAAATAAAAACTCGATAAATATCACTGATCGATAAATATCAAAAACTCGATAAATATCAAAGATCGATAAATATCAAAAAATCGATAAATATCAAAGATCGATAAATATCAAAGATAGATAAATATCAAAAAATCGATTAATGTAAAAAATATCGACAAAAAAAATATAAATATTAAAAAATTAATAAATATCAAAAACTCTATAAATATCAAAAGATCGATAAATATCAAAAAAATCGATAAATACCAAAAAAATCGACAGATATCAAATAGTTGATAAATATCAAAAACTCGATAAATATCAAAGGTCGTAAATATCAAAAAATCGATAAATACCAAAAAATTATATATATCAAAAACTCTATAAATTTAGAAGATCTATAAATATAAAAAAATCAATAAATATCAAAATTTCAATAAATATCAAAAACTCGATAAATACCAAAAAAATTATAATTATCGAAAAATCGATAAATGCCAAAAAAAATTATAAATATCAAAAAATCGATAAGTATCAAAAACTCGATAAATATCAAGAGATCGATAAATGTCAACAAGTCGATAAATATCAAAATATCGATAAATATCAAAAACTCGATAAGTATCAAAATATCGATAAATATCAAAAACTTGATACATAACAAAAGGTGGATAAATATTAAAAAATCTATATTAAAATGAGCAAAAATCGATATTAAAATAAGCAAAAGCCGGAGCGAGCCAGCTAATTCGAATTCTTTCCCCATACAATATTTTAACGTTTTCTGCATCTTCGTTTTACTCACTAATAATGGCATTGCGCCTTAAAATTTTGTCTACGCTATAACATATTTAAATTTAATCATAATCGGAGTAAACTACACCGCAGGCAGACCTTCCTTGCCAAAACCAGTATTTTTGGTAATTATAAAAATTACCACTAAGGTAATTATAAAAATTACCACTAAGGTAGTTATAAAAATTACCACTAACTCATGATACCCTGACCATGTAGAACTAAGAGGTCCCACTGGGCGCATTGGCGTGAGGTAAACATAATGTGAGTATAAATTCACTTCAATTTGGTTAACTTTCTGTTCAACCTTTTGTTTGCAGAAAAAATATTCCTGTACGACAAAACGGCTACTAAATATTCCATTAAGATTTAACTAAATACAATTTTAATATAGAAAACAACAAGAAATTTGTCAGTTTATGTTCGAGTTACACTTATGTGCGAAAAAATAGGGACACTTGCATACAACAAATTTAAAGTAAAAAAACATACATACATTTTGGAAATAAACTAACAATATTATTTTTAGATTATAGTACAACAACAACTCTTCATTTTAAGCAACAATTCAAACTTTGTTGTTGCAATTGAAAAAAACAACGATCAAATAACTCTTGTTTGTTAATTTTATTATCAAATAAGTAAGACATTTAAAATATTTAATGCATTTAAATCTTATTTTGCATCATCATGATTTTTTTTTTTTTTTTGTATTTTTATACTATTTTAAGAATTAAGTAGAATTAAGATTACCAAAAACTTTTTTCAACGTCTGACAATTAAAAACTATACATGCTAAAATAAAAACATTGATGCCTTCAGTTAGCTAAACTCGTCTACTTTTAAAAACTATCAACTAATAGTTGCAATGTGTATTAAAAACCCACAATAAACAAAATTAATTTTGCAATCCTCTTTAAAATTTGTAAATAATTTCCTATTTTCGATAGTAAATCATCTTTCTAAGGACTGTATATTGATCAGGTCTTCTTTTGTTTAGCTTACAATTGATAAACAATATCAACGAAGTAGTCTGGCACAAACAAAATTTTAAAATTCCATGCATATGACAATCTGTTCCGATTTTCTATATCCCGTACCTTTTCCACCCTTGGCTCCATACTTGGTACATTTATATACATAAATATGATACAGAAATGTTTCCATCTATTAGATAAAATGACCACTTTTATATTTCCATTAAAAAAATATAAAATACTAATAATAATTCAAACAATTTTCTTACTGTCCCTATTTTTATTCACATTCGACTATAGGAAATTATAATACTTTTTAATGTTGTTTTTTTCAATTGCAACAACAAAGTTTGAATTGTTGCTTAAAATGAAGAGTTGTTGTTGTACTATAATCTAAAAATAATATTGTTAGTTTCTTTCCAAAATGTATGTGTGTTTTTTTACTTTAAATTTGTTGCATGCAAGTGTCCCTATTTTTTCGCACATGACTGTAGTAGCAAGCGGAAAATTGTGAAAATGAGTCTAAAGCGAACAAAGCCAAAGCAATACAATTTCAATTGCAATACTAGTATTTTGTAGAAATTTTTGTTTTCCTATGTTTGTATTTTTTTTTTTTCTTGTTATATAAATACAAGAAAATTCAATTTAACTTCCGTTTTTATGCTGACAATGTTATTCATGTTCATCCTGATATTCTTGCTGTTGATTTCGATCAGCCTCACAATCCCACAGATTTGTGTCTTCATGGAATTGTATTAAAACCAATTCATAGGTGACAATAGTACCAGCCACCTTCAACAATACAAAACAATGATAGAAGAAACAAATAAAAGAGAAGTAAGAGAGTGTGTAGTCAGTTACATATTTGTAAACATACATTTATACATAGAGAACAATAAAATCATTCAATGACATCTCTAGAACATGAAACTAAAAAAATGAAAATGAATTTAAGTTGAATGAAATTCCATACAAAAATAAAGATAAAATAAAAATTCCTTTACTACGAGTATTGATAGAAAACTATTTACTAGCACATATATGTTCTTCCATATATGGTACATACATACATACATATGTACATACAATAAAAAGCAAGCTTACTTAGTTTTAATGAAGTTGTAATGATGATTTTTTTTTTATGACACAATACAAGAACGACTTGCACACCATTTCCAGTTGTAATTATAAAACAAATATATTGAAGTTTTATAGGAAAAGGTATAAAATCAATTAAGTCTCGTCGGGATGCAGTTTACGGCCATTGAAATAATGAAATCTTTTCGCAAATTGATATAATTTTTCTTTACAAAATTAAATCGAAATCTCTTCATTTCTTTTATAATTTTTATAAAACAAGTTTTTTTAATGAACTGGAAAACATTTAAAGAAATTAATAAGATATTTTAAATATTTCATAAAACTTAGCTAAAAAATTTGTTACTTCGTTACTGGAAGTTTTTAATATCGAAATATATCTAAAAGAAAGTTGAGTTGTTTTCTCTCAGCATTTTCCTATTTAAATAAATTTGTTTAATTTTTTTGTAGAAAATATTTCAATGGTGTAATGGCATAACCCCAACGGACATTATACCAATTTTATTTTCCACAATGGAAGTTGGGCCTATGAACGAATCATTTTTGGCCGAAATTCCCAGAATAAAATGGACATAAAGCTCATAATTTGGGGGTTAGTCTCCAGAATATTTTTTAATTCTGTATTATGTGCACTGAATACTTTGCCAAAGGTGTATGGTCAATACCGACATCGCTGATAAAGGACATATACATAAATTCAATGTAATAAATAATATTTCGTCCATAATCCCAATAAAAATTATTATGACTGATTGGCAGACACCCATAAGCCCTTTACATTATTTGGGGATATAATTCCAAACCAGATAATGGTATAACTTCCATTGAGGTAATGTCCGAACACCTTTTCCAATTTCAAGTTTTAGATTTCTTGCTTTAAGGGCTTGCACACGTGATTAAAAAGAAGTTGTTCTATTAGAAACCTTCTTTTATTCCACGTTTTTCTATCAAAAATCCAAAAAGTATACATCCAAGGAATTAAACCATATCGCAGAAAAAAACATCTTTACAGATTTTGACTCGAAGGGGCTGGTTTGTGGGGCAAGTTTTTGCCCCTCCCTATACCCCAAGGAATTCATATTTGTCATATAAGACCCACTACTAAAGGTGAAAATTTTTAACCTATCGAACTCCCATTTATACCACGCCCCTGACGAACACTCCAAAGGATACCTTATAAGAGTATTCGCACCTTCACGAGAGAACACAGGTCATCAATTTGAAATTTCCAGGAAGACCTTTCCCCGTTTATACTTTTATACTACTGAGGGAAAAGGATCCGAAATATTTATGTAGGAGGGCCCCTAGGGCACTCAGATTACATATATAATGGCTGGGTAACATCTAGGGAACTGAATTTAAACCCGGATAAGACCGAAGTTTGTATGTTCAATAGGAAAAGGAGACATGTTACGATTACGCCTAATTTTTTTCAAAGATTTAACACAGTAATTAAGGATAGCGTCAAGTGTTCTGAATAGAAAACTATGCTGGTGTGACGATATCGTGAGTAGGATTACAAAGATTTACCGTATGTGGGCAATTTGTAGAAGAGCAATGGCTTTTAAAGGGGGATTAAAGCCGAGAATGACCCACTGGATTTACACAAGAGTCATCACACCGATAATGACATATACCTGTGTGGTGGCCTTCGATCCTGAGGATATGTTATATGGGGAAACTCCAAAGGATTCAGCGGTTATGTTGTCTGGACATTCGCGGCGCGATTGGATCGACATATACAATGGCAATGGAGACGATACACTCCATCAGACCGATAGATGTTCGGTTTAACTATGAGGCTGCACTTGCGGCTTACAGACATGGTGCTCGGGGAGTGCTTTCTTGGAAGTCGGCGTACCTGGCATCAGAGAGTCTTTGAAATATATCATGCTATCACATTTTTGATATAGGGTGGCGGAACAACGTGTATTGGCGGACTGCGATTTTCTTATTCTTGACATGGAAGGGTTGAAGATGAAAGGTTTTTTGATGAATTCATTTCTACACTGATGGCTCACAACTGGACGGAAGAACTGGCTTAGATTTTTTTTTGTGGATATCTGGGAATGGAAATGTGCTTTCGGCATCCGGACCACAATACAGGCGGAGCTTGCGGCTATTACAGAGTGCATTCAATGTTTGACTGCGACTGATTATTCTGGCGATGCAGTCTTCTTCACTGTTAGTCGGGCTGCGATTAGGGAGTCAGTGAATTCGAAAATGGTTTTGAACTGCAAGAGGGTGATGATCTCTTATTCTAACAGAGGAGGAGTGGATAGGGATTGAGAGGGCTGACGAGCTGGACAGGGATGGATCAAATCAGGTCTCTGTAAGCCTTCTTTCAAAATCCGAGTCCTTTTTGGATCACCAGAATGGAGCTTGAACAATGTGACATCAACATGCATAAGGAGACAATATGCTGCATTGCAAAGGTCCTGTGGATGACCCGAATGTTGGCAGGACAAGGGCAATCTTAATATTGGGGAAGACGGAACTAGCCAACATGATGGGAATTCTCACAGGCCACTCTACACTACGATTACACCTTTCGAATTTGGAAAGGAGTGACTCTGTGGTGTGTACGGGGAGGACGATGAGACTCTGGAGCACTTTCTTTGTTTTTGCCCGGCTTTCGCAAGGAATAGGATAAGGCATTGGATGGAGACGTTAAATAAAACAAAAGGGATACCTAAAGAATACTAAATTCTTTTGCAGCAAAAACTGGGTTTCAACTACTCACCAGCCTATTTACTCTTCTTCTCACTCACAAAAAAAAACTCAAAGTAATGGGTGGTCATTACCCTCTTACATACAAACAATCCAAGAAATATGAGTGCCCATTACTTTTCGCGAAAAATATGTAATTTAGCGAGTAAATAAGCTGGTAAGTAGTTGATACCATGTTTTTGCTAAGTCAGCAAGACTGGAATGTTTATTCAAACGTAGTTATTGGAGAGCGCACAACATTCCGATTCTCTGGCATAGCCTAACCTAATTCAATTTTTAAGATTAAAATCTTTTAAAAAATTAAAAAAAAAAAAAAAATGATGGGAAATGGTGCTGCAACCTTTTATATAAAACTTAACTTACACTTAAAACCAGTTTTCGTGTTAAATGAAAAAATTTCATGCCACTCAATGCTATTAAATCATTGCTAATTTCTTCGGAAAAACGTCGAACTTCTGAACACCAAGATTCTTTTGGAACACATCTCAAAATGCGCAATGGTTTACGGGATTCATCATGTACTGCTGCCGAATACAAGGATACAGCCAATGTACGGCCAAACAAAAAGAAAAGTGAGAAATAGAAATATGCAGCGTGTGCAATTGAAGGCATTTTACTGAGAAATAAGAAAAAAAATCAAAAATATTTGTATACAATAAGGAATAAATCATAATAATGTATCGTTACAATAAATGCAAAAAGGCATAATAATATACATATATTTTTTGGCGAGAGGAGCAAATTTTAATCAATGTGAATCTATTTAAATGTCTGTTTTTAAAAAAAACTTCAGATGTCTTTTCACATTTCTGATGACGATACGGAAAAAAATCTTGTACATATGTACTTTTTTTCACACAAACAACACTTACTTTAAACTTTTCAACAACTGCACACATATAAAATACAAGTTATTGGAAAATGACACCATTGTTATCACAGAAATGGCATTGTCTATCTTATCACATAAACTACACAATTGACGATATTGTACTCTACGTTCCGACCAGAATGCTGGTGACATTTGCTTCAAACAACACGCAAACCAAACGAAAAATTATTTATTTTTTTTTTAAATGTGTTAAATTTTGTTTTTTCTTTGTCATAATTAATGTCACGAATTATCACTCACCATATTTTTATATTTCATTAAATTTTCATTGAGCTGTTGAAATTTCGATGATAAACCAATACTAATGATCATCACAAATATATCCATATAATTCCAGGCAAATGTGGACATAAAATTTAAGACTTTACCATACCATGCCAACCAATTTGAATATTTAAAAAAATAAAATATGTGATCATTTGCCAAAAGAAAGAAATTCTCTATGGGATCTTTAGTAATTGGACAAAAATTTGAATAGTGTATAATAGATATTAAATTGAGTATATGTTCAGCTGAAATGAAAAAAATTAAAATATTTAAATAAAGGAAATTTTATGGGGCCTGACATAAGCTGTGTTTATGCGGTAAGCTAACAACTTTGGCTTGTATCATTCCAATACAAATTTGACATAAGTTTATTGTATGGGAAGGGTAGAAGACAACGCTGTTAGCTTGCCGCATAAACACAGCTATTATTGCAGAAAGTTGTTATAGGAGATCAAAATGATCATCAGGATATGCCAAAAGGACCAATCTAAAACCTATCACTGAAATTTGTTTAAAAAAACACTGTTCGGACTAATCACCACACTGGACTTTTTGGGTGAGTAAAGTGACATGTCCTAGATTAGTAATATAACATACCATACTGAGTAAGTTTCTTCCTATAACGACGTTAGATAAAAGTGTCACTTCATATGAATTCTGCCTAGAGATTTTAAACTTCTTAAAGATGTTTAAAACTCCAAAAAAAAGTTAGTAAAGTCAAATGTAAATAAAAAAAATCCTGGCTTAAACCAATAAAATTATTTATATTCTTTCGGACAGTCAAGGGGCACTCAGGACATTATTGTTATATGTCGTATCGTCTAGACTTGTCCTGGACTGTATTGAGTCTCTCAACAGACGGACTCGGTGAATGCAACAAGTTAATCCTAAGCGGGGTTTCTGAGTACGAGGAGCACGCGGGTATCGAATGAGCTGAAAGTTTGGCCAACTGCAAGGACCGCCGTCACTTCTTCGGCCCTGAATATTTCTGTATTGTACCTGCAGGCTATATCAAAGAAAAACTTAGGATTTGGAGAAAATTCAAGACTTTTAAGTGCTAGAATGCTACCATTAGCCAGCGCCAGGCTAAGAGGTTCATAGTTTGATCTAGTGAAAACTTCTCTCTCCGAACAGTAGTGCGTTTCTCTATCTCTTTAACGTTATTGTCGGTATCGTTAACTACCGAAAAATATAGTTTGTATTACCGAAAAAGTTATTCTCTATCTTTTAGTTAACGATATTATTAGTTACAAAAATTTACCGACAAATTTTGGCAGAAATATCAAAAAGTATATAATCTCAAGAGTATGTTTCTCTCTCACGAACTTTTTAGTACTCTCTTAGAACACGAACATAGTTTGGCGGCAACAAAGGAGAGTTTTGGTCGGCAACTTTTAGTAGTGTTTAGCGGTGCTGCCACATAACCAATTTAAACTATTTTTTGACCGTATAAACCAGGATGAACAAACTACCAAATTTTTAGCCACCCATGATGTCATGATGCGAAATGGTTCGACTAAAAAAAAATTCTTAGTCGAGACCACGAAATTCTTAGCCGATTTACAGAAAAACTTAGCCTCGTAAATTTTGCTTATTTACGTACCCGCTAAGATGGAAATGGGCCTCATCACTCATGATTATTTTTGATGAAAAATCATCTTCATTATTGCTCAAATAAATAGTCACCAATATTCCGCGTTCTGGAGCAGTGTAGCGTAACATTGTTTATTAACGTGTATTTCGCATGTGTTTACTACACAAATATCAAAACAGAACTGACATTAGGGGCCAATCGCAAAATTTATAGCATTTTCTGATATGAGGATTACTTTTGCGCCACCTTGAACATCATTCTATAAAAAAGGTATCGAAATGTTAGAAAGACGTTAGAGTGATTGTATCGCTCTTGAAGTAAAATTTTTTATTGGTTATCCTACGGACTTTTCAGACGATGGTCATATAGAATTTCATAGAATTTTTTGACCGTGTTTTCTGATTTGTTTGTAATTACAATTTTGTGACACTTTTACATGATAAATTTCAACACAATTTTTAAACGACCTTCTTTTTTTTTTTTTTTTTTGTTTGTTATTCAACTTTAAAACAATAAATTATGTTGGCAAAAATATATTTGAAAAAAAAATAAAATATTTATATAAATGACTTATTTCGCAAAGCAAAAACATCAATAACCTTAGATTTTTACTATGTACTCGTAGTAATTTTTATGTTTGTTTTGGTTTTCTGTGTTAATTTATCTAAATTTTGTATAATTTATCACTGTGGTTTTTATTTGATTTGTTTTTATTTTTTTATGAACTTACTCAATGACAACATCATTCCCACAAATGTCACCATACGGATTTTATCAGCCATACGACGTTTATCTAATTGTGATGTATACGGCGGTAACTTACTCTCAATCTCATACCAGTAGGTCATTAATTCTGGCCATTTTCGAGCTAAATTTAAAGCACAAGCATTAACTAGTATTATGCAAAAGCGAAATATCAATGGTTCTGTGAAGGAGAGACAATAAATTCAAATGTTTTGGTTTGTAAATAAAAATAATGGTTTAAAAAAGAAAACATGTTTTTTTTTTTGCAAAGTACACTTACCAATATTATTAAATGTTATGGGTCCATTTAAAACTTTGAACGTTGTAAGACCAGCATCAAATATCATAATGAGTATAAATAATAAACTGTACCAAGTACGAAAGTTAGACCATGAATAACTTAAGTAACGTGGATGAGACATAGTAACTCCTTTGACTGGCATTATGGCAAAACACTCAGCCATAAATAGAACTACATTATAAATGACCCAAAACAAAAACAACGGAGGAAAAACAATGGAAACAAATTAACAAACTTTCAATATATTTATGGCTTTTCAAAAATAAAAGTTTGCTTTAAATTGTGAATACCTATAGAACAGGGAGGTGCAAATACAGGTATATTTTTAAATCATATATGTTATTTTAACACTCATAGATTTGTTCTGTTCAGAAGATTGACTATAAGTCAGTAGCATACCTCCGCGGACCGCTTAACGCTAGAGCAACTGAGAATTTTCCACAAAATTCTAGGATTATTTGCTTACAAGGTAAAATTGACTCGGCAATTGAAGGCAAATGATCATCCACTAAGTTACGGGTTCTCAGTATGGGCCTTACAGAAGCTCAGATCGGACATCGAATTTGACCGAAAAATCATCTCTTCTGACAAGGCAGGCACATTTTTTCGGCGGCTATGCCAACAAACAAAATTGTCACATCTGGGGATTGGAAAACCAGCACGTCATTGTCGAGAAGCCAATTAGTCCACAGAGTGATAGTTTGGTGTGGATTTTGGAGTGGTGGCATTATTCAGTCAACGGACATTTTATGGGATGAAATGGAATATATGAACATGGATAATCTTTGGTTTTAGCAAGATGGCGCACCATGTCACAGAGCTCATAAACAGTCGATCTGCTGCGCACAAAGTTCGGTAATCGTGTTGTCAGCCGTCTTGGTGATGTCAATTGGTCGCCAAGGAGCTGCGGTTTGACCCCTTTCGACTCTTTCTTGTGGGATGCCGTTACAGACCGATTTCTGAGATAGAACCAGAAACCGTCAACGAAGCTTTGGAAAATTGTACTGACAGGACGAGCTACTGCGAATGAAATCGTGTTCCATAAATATTAGGAATACATATTTGTTATTTCTAATAAAGTCATAATATACCAAAATAAATTAAGTCGAGTTCATTTTATTTAATTTTTAAAAAGATACTTGTATTTGGGCCACCCTTTATATACAGCACTACGTAGATCAAAAGTATGCTTTTATTCTGTTGTAAAGTTTCTTTTAGTTAGGTCAATTTAAATATATTTGTCATATTGCGTAAAATTATAACTTAAGACTAAACCATATACATATTTTGACAACCATACATTTGTGTATTTCATTCATAAAGTTTCTTACAAGGAAGGTTGACCAAGGAATATACACACACAGCAAATGAAATGTTAGACAAAAACAAGTCAAAGCTACATATGTTACAAATAAAAAAAACTTTTTTTTTTTAATTTTTAACCATGAGGTGAGAAGAACTTTTAAGGGAGAAAACTCATTCATATAACAAAATTTTTTAGCCATCAGAAACTTAAATGCTTGAATTTATTTAAATATACTCAGATATCTTCATGGTTTCACACCCCTAACCTTTGAACCGATAAACTGTGTGCGGGTGGGTACAAATTGCCCCTTTTCATATGCTAAAGGCCTAATCTAGGACGTTATACTAAACTATTCTAAAATAGAAAGATCATCCACAGAATTAAGAAAAACAAACATATAGATAATAAAAAAAAAAATCCATGTATAAATTCCAAAAGGATTAAACCCATCCTTAATACCCAATCCAAATTTTGACTTACAAGGCTATATTCTAAGAAAGCTGTTGCCTCGTTTAGGAAAACTTTTTTCTCGCCTTACTTTTCTGTCTACGAACGTAGTTATTACACTGGCAACAACTACAATTAGCTGCCATAAGGGTATATAGCAAACCGGCCGGAAATTCCATAGGCCTCAAAATAGGCCTTTTTTCGGCAATCACCTCTTCATTCGAACCAAATCTCTTTCCAGTTAGCATTTTTTTTTAGGTCTAAAAACAGGTAAAATTCCCTGGTATCGCAATTGAAAATGCAATTCGTGTATGTTGTTGTTTATGGTGCCCTGTGAACAACACGGCACCCACTTTGAAAACAGCTTTCTCATGAACAAATGTTCATGTGAAATAAAGCCGACACAATCCATCGATACCTTGAAGGTATAAACTATCTCCTTCAACTTTACTTTACGGTGCGTTAAAACGATTTTGTAAACTTTTTTGATGTTTTCCAGTATCACCACCTCTTTTGGGCGACCAGAGCGTTCGGCGTCATCAATGGAGAAGCCAAGCTTTGGCTTGAATGGTGTTTTTTTTTTCATTAAAAAGCACTGATAAATCAAGAAAAGAAATTGCTTTGAATACATTGATTTCAAAATCGCAAAAGAAGCGTCACTAAAATAGCTGTAAGTATAATGAAAGGTGAATTATAATTACTCGGGTTAGAGCAATTATAATTGTAGGGTTTTGGGCGATAAAAAAAAGGGGGGTGATTTTGTTGTGGTTTCTGGTTCCTTTGGCATCCACGGGCTTACCTTTTACTGAGCGTTCCCTTTGCAAATAATGATTCAACTATGGATTTACTTCTGGTATAATTCAGTTTGTATTTTAATAATTTTGGGTTTGATCAAACTGATCGCTTAGGCGGTTCTTGTGAGACTTAAAGACTTATTGTTTTAAAAGTTACAGCAATACATAAATTTTGACTCGCTTTTAATTTCCAATAAGTCTTTGCGGCGAAAACTAAATTAAGTGCTGCCATACAGTTTGAAATGCTTATATTAATTGTTATTTAATAATTAATATAAAAATTATAATTTGGGGTAAAATTCTTGAATTATAATTTAATTGTCCAAATTAGGTTCTTAAAAGTCCTGCGAATATCCTTGAAGGTCCTAAGAACAACCTTGAAGGTCCTGAGAATATCCATGAAGATCCTACGAGTATTCTCGAAGGTCTTGGGAATATTCTCGAAGGTTTTGGGAATATCCTAAAAGGTCCTGTTAAAATCCTTGAAGGTCCTGCAAATACCCTTGAAGATCCTGCGAATGTCCTTGAAGGTCCTGCGAATATCCTTGAAGTTCTTGCTGATATCCTTGAAGGTCCTGCGAATATGCTTGAAGGTCCGCCGGATATCCTTGAAGGTCTTGCAAATATTCTTGAAGGTCCTGCGAATATCGTTGAAGGTCCTGCGAATATCCTTGAAGGTAATGCGAATGTCCTTGAAGGTCCTGCGAATATCCTTGAAGGTAATGCAAATGTCCTTGAAGGTCCTGCGAATATCCTTGAAGGTCTTGGGAATATCCTCGAAAGTACTCCGAATGTCCCTGTAGGTCCTGCGAATATCTTTGAAGGTCCTGCAATTATCCTTGAAGGTCCTGTAATTATCCTTGAAGGTCCTGCGAATATGCTTGAAGGTCCTGCGAATGTCCTTGAAGTACCAGCGAATACCCTTGAGGGAGTAGTATATCCTTCGAGGGCTGATATCACATCCTTTACGTCTTGAACGAGACTTTCACCTTCTAAATAATTAAGCTTAGTTTCAGCAAGGATGTGCATCGTACATCGGTCACATCCTTTGCGTGCCCTTCGAGAGTTCTGGAATATTTTACAAGTGTCTCAGTGCGTGATTCCTATAAGAGCGTGCGCCGTAAGCAGGTTACCTCCTTACGTGCCCCTCTGGAATACTGAAATATCCTGTCCATGCCCTTGCCATTTTGGCAGCCCAGCAGACAACCCGTGAACATCCTTAGACCTTTTTAATTAATATCAAGCTTTGTATCGGCCAGGACGTGTGCCGTACATTCTTTCATGTCCTTCTGGAAGCACGAAGCATCCTAGGAGCATCCTGAAACATGTTTTAAACAAGAAAGTGTGCCGTACGAAGATCATATCCATTGAAACTCCCTATGTAATCCAGATATCCTGCAAGTGCCTGGAACCGAATTTCCAGCAGGAAGAGCCCGTAAATCATTCCTGGAAGAAGTACTACGAGTATACCACGAAACAGCCCTGCACATTTACCCAGGCTAAGGGCGTACCGAGACCTCCTCTTTTTCTCTCTTCATACACTCTCTATTTCTATTTAAGTCAATAAATTAATTAAAAATTAAAAACGAATTTTAAGTTATAGAATTCTAAGTTATGTCACTGAATTTATATACATTTCTGTGACAAATCTATTTGCTCTCCTTTGTCATATATCCAAATTTTTAGTGAAATCGCAGGATGAGACTGTGGGTGCCTTCCTTGTTATTTGATATCAAAGCTATTTTTATTTAATTTAATGTTGCTTCTGCTTGATTTAAATTTTCTTTAAATTGGAATGCCTTTCATGTTGTTCCAGGAAATTTTCATGTTTAATATCATAAAACATAATTGGACAGAACTTTGATATTTATCTATGAATTTTTTTAAATTAACAATATTTGATTATCTTTGCTAAGTTTCAAGCAGTGCCTAGATTACAGAAAGCTATTATTACGTTTAATATCTTTAATAAATTTTTGTGTGTCTTTAAAACTTTCATTTTTAAGGTTTAATTTATTTTTTTGTATTATTGGTAATTACTGAGGAATTGATTGTTTTTGCTGAAATAAATATATTAAGTTATAAAGTTTTTAAAGTTAAATATAAAGTTTTTTTTTTTTACCCCAGAGAAATTGTCCTTTGCAAATAATTTCATTTTCATACAAAAAAATTCTTCATTGTAAATATTACATGTTACAACTAGAAGTTTCCTAATTCTTAAAGGTTTGCTAGTGTTTTATATTCTTAAAAGATTTGTTTGCCTTAAAATAAACTACATTAGAAATTAGAATGTCCTTTAGTTAAATCTACTGTCAAACACTTTTCAACCAAATATTTGTAATATACGTAAAAACAATAACAAAATTTTAGGCTTGACAAATGAGGTTAAATCAACATAATACTGCGTATATGATTTTCAAATTGAACCATTGTCCAAAAGTCATTATGTGGCAGTTTTCCTTTTCGAAATTTAATATAGAGCATATTATGCAAATTCGTTAAAGTAGAAGAAATTTAACAAAAGAAAAAAAGGCTAAAATATAACATAAAGTTTTTCGATATTGATTTAAACTTAATTCTAGTCATTTAAAGAAAACTATAAAATAAAAGATGGTATTAAAATTGGTTTTTCTTCTTACCTTTACCCACAGCTTCATGAAAACTGCCTTCGTATATAAAATTATCTCTTGTGGCTTTTTGAAATATTTCTGCAAAGTGTACAATAAAGCTTAATAATTGCAAAGTATAACCCAATTTTAAAACCTACTTGGTGGTTTATCAAAATACTCCTCGTCCTTCTCCTCCTTAACAGTGTGATTATTATTGTTTCCAATGCCACAATCACTAATTAGTTGCACGCGAAATGTGTTGATTGGTTTATTCAATAGTAATTTCTTCGTAATAACAGCATCATTGCTGAAACTTTATGCGGTTTTTTTTTATATTAATGAACAATATACAGAATTAGGTAGCAAATATTATATATATACATACATATGTATATATATTTGAAAATGTATTAATTTGCAATTATTAAAATTATTGAAGTATATAATCAAAATAAACAGTTTTTACGATTAAGATGAATTGGGCAAAATCGTAAAAACTGTTTTATGTAAAGCTTGTAATTTTGTAAGCCAAATGTGGTTTACATTAAGAAAATCCATGGATACATTCTAGAGTTGGGACTAATTATGTAAAACGAACATTATAACTAATTACTTGTACGTATGAGTGCGTATTTATTAGTTATACGTAGTGAGTGCTGCTTGACGATATAATACCGACCCGGACAAATCGCAAATATGCCAAAAGTTTACGATAGTGTTTGGGAAGGTATATAAACTCTATTTTACATATAACAAACTCCTTTTAAAAAACTACCTTTTATAAAAAAGTTTCTTCTATAAAAAAAAGTACCTTTTATAAAAAAAGTACCTTTTTAAAAAAGTACCTATTATAAAAAAGTACCTTTTTACAAAAGTACCATTTATAAAAAAGTACCTTTTAAAAAACTACTATTTATAAAAAAGTACCTCTTTTAAAAAAAGTACCTTTTTAAAAAAAAAGTTCCTTTTATAAAAAAAGTACCTCTTTAAAAAAGTACCACTTATAAAAAAGGACCTTTTATAAAAAAATATCTTTTATAAAAAGTTCCTTTTATAAAAAAAGTACCTTTTATAAAAAGTACCTTTTATAATAAAGTACCTTGCATAAAAAGGTACCCTTTATAAAAAATTACCTTATGTAAAAAAGGACCTTTTATAAAAAAGGAAAGTTTTTGTAAAAGGTACTTTTTTGTAAAAGGTACTTTTTTGGAAAAGGTACTTTTTTGGAAAAGTTACTTTTTTGAAAAAGGTACTTTTTTGGAAAAGGTACTTTTTTTTTTAAAAAGTACCTTTTACAAAAAAGTACCTTTTAGAAAGAAGTAACTTTTATAAGAAAGTACCATTTATAAAAAAGTAAGAAAGTACCTTTTACAAAAAGGTACCATTTATAAAAAATTATCTTTTGTAAAAAAGTACCTTTAAAAAAAATCTTTTATAAAAAAGTACCTTTTATAAAAAAAGTAACTTTTATAAGAAAGTACCTTTTATAAAAAAGTATCCTTTATAAGAAAGTATCCTTTATAAGAAAGTACCTTTTAAAAAAAAGTACCTCTCATAAAAAAGTACCCTTTATAAAAAAAGTACCCTTTATTAAAAAGTCCTTTTTACAAAAAAAATACATTCAAGTTTATGAAATAAAATTTGTAGGGAACTTGAGTATCAAAAACTTTTAAAAATCGAAAATACGTATTTTGATGTTAAGTGTGAACGTCCTATATAACGGATATTTTTTGACTTAATATTTTTATTCGGCTTTTAAAATTTTCGATCGATTCTGTTAATTTTGGACACTTAGAAGTTATAACATAACAAGCCACCCATTTTGCATCTATATTTACTTCATTTAAACTTCTAAGTAACACAATTATTGTAAATCATGCTCATTTATAAACAAACATACCTTGTGGTATTTGTGGTCGATTGCTTTTTGTCTTTGGTAGTTTGTGAAATTCTGTTCAATTTTCTTAATTTTAAATTAAATTTCTTAGAAATTTTCATAATGTCTTAAATGAATATGTATATTTTTAATGTAAATTGTACTTGTTGTTAACTCCATGAAATTAAATGTATTACTAAATTCTAATATCTTTGTTAACTCGTATGCAAAGTTCCATTTAAATAATCTGTTTTTATAGTTTGTGACATATTTTTCATTATTATAATTAGCCTTCAAAAACAAAATTGCTAGGTTTTATTTATTCACAATTTTTTTATTAGGTTTTAGTTATTTATTTACAAAAACCAGACACGAGTATTTGTTGATGTATGTGTAAATGATAAAAAAAAATTTATTAAAACAAAATATTTAACAAATTGATGGTTATATAATGACACCAATGAACAGCAATGTTTTTACCATTTTAGATAAATACACCTTTCGTTTAAAAAAAAATGCCAGTTAAGAGTTAACAATTTATGAACTTTAACATATATAGTTTATTTATTGTAGAATTTCATACATTTTATGTGTTATTTTCCTTAATTGCTTTTTAATTTATTGTTGTTGTTGTTACAATTTCAGTTATATTATTTCAAATGAACTTTATATGCATAAGGTTTATATGACGTATGATTGATATTAATTAAAATATTGATTATACGTTTTATAAAGCCATCTTTATGTGTGTGTTTTATTTTTTATTGAAATTGTAAACAATTCAAATGAATTTTAAGTAATATTAAGTTATGACAACAATTATAATCATTAAAAGTCGAAATTGGAATTTCAAAGAAATATAAGCAATTATGAATATACATTTTTTTTTAATATGTTACGAACATGATTATTGCACGCATATTAAAACCAGTAATTAGTTGCTCGTATATTTTTAAAAAAATTCCCCAGTTTTTGGAAAAATTTAAAAAGTTATTGCATGTTTTATTCATATCATGTAGAACAACAAATTTTGTAAGTTTGACATTAATGCAATATACATTATAGTATGACAAGCCTTAAAAACACTTTAATACTAATAATGTTTATTAACTTAATAAAGACAAGTACTACTACTTTATTATATAAATTTAAAATACATTAAATAATATAAACTTATACTTATAGTTCAACTCGTTATGTTGTTTCATTTCGAATCATATTTATTTTTATTTTTTTACTCATTGCAATCATGTACTTTACCCTGATCGTTAAATTGCAGTAATACTAGTTCATAAGTAAGTATTGTACCAGCTACCTATAAAATAGAAAAAAATAGAACAATTTAAATGAAACATAAAACTACATATAAATGATAAAACTTTATAAGCAAGATTTAAGAATATAAAATGAACAAGGAAATACACAAAACAATATGTTTGTTAATAAAAGGGGAAAACTACTTTGTTAAGATTAAAATGACATTTTAAGATTTTTTGGAAAACAAAAACACATAAAAATAATTACAAAAAAAAAAATACAATGACAATATAAATATGTATACTTACAGACAAAACCATGCTACGTGTTAAGTGAAAAAACTTCATACCAGTTAATGCTACAAGATCCGAATTCACCTCTTCAGAAAAACGTTTTAGCTTAAGAGAAGAAACAGCAATTACAAAAATAAATAGAGTTTTATTGTATTAAAAATGTAACAAAAATAATTTTGAACCACTAACAATTACTTAAAACCACTATTAAAGCAAAAACTACAGGTACATTTTAACAGCTGAGGTGGCGTATGATTAATATTAATTATGGTTTAATTTGAAAGTAGAGTACTTAGTTTTAAGTGCTTAAATTTAAAAATTTTTCTAAAAAAAAACATAAATTTAAAACATCGTTTTATAAATCACCAATATAAATCGTTAAAAATTCAATTAAAATATATTTGAATATTAGCAAACAAACAGAAAAGTGTTTAGGTAAATAAAAATATTAAAAAATAAAAATATAATCAAAATTTGCAAATTTATAATATACTAGCTGACCCGGCAAACGTTGTTCTGCCTAGGAATAGGATTACATTATTATCTAGGTAGCTCGCACAAAGTTTGAATATTCTCACAATAATAGTACCCCAGATATGCAATAATAAATTTGTACTTCGTATGGGAGGTGCCACGCCCATTGCTTGGATCCCCCATATTTTTTGGAAGATTATGAATATTATTATCAAAGAAGCTCACACAAAGTTTGAAGACTCCCACTTTAATAGTACCCCAGATATGCAATAATGAATGTTTTCTTCGTATGGGAGGTGCCACGCCCATTGCTTGGATGGCACTCATTTTTTTGGGAGATTATGAGTATTATTATAAAAAAAGCTCACACAAAGTTTGAAGACTCCCACTGTAACAGTACTCCAGATATACAAAAATACATTTTTACTTCGTATGGGAGGTGCCACGCCCATTGTACCCATATAGGTCAATTGTGAATCTAAACCATTCAGGGATCAAATAAAACAGACACAACAAATTTCATCGAAATCGGCCCAGCCGTTAAGGAGGAGTGCAGTCACTAACACACGTACAGGAGAATTATATATATAAAGATGTACATGTTATATATAAGGCTTTGCATAACAACTGTCCACTTTGAAAAAAAAAAATGTATGGTTTCAATAACAAACTAACAGTACCCCTTAGTTGTTTGTGTTGTATTTCAGTTTTGTTGTTTTAATGTACAAAAGTATTGATTTTTAAAAAAAATATAATTTTCTTTATACGATATTTGTAATACATTAAAACAATAACACTTACAGACTATATGTTACATTAATTTTATGCATTTATTCTGTTATTCGAAAAAATAAAAATTAACCAAATAAATGTTTTGTTCACTTGGTTTTACTAACCAGAACATTTAGCAAAGAAACCAAATTTCCTTTTTTCTTCTTTTTCTGCTGCTTTTTTGAATTCATCAGTTTTAAGCTTTAAATCAGCTGTTACTTAAAAGTTTAAAATTTAAAACCAGGGACAGTAACAGTTACGACTTTTTTCAAAAAAGTCAAAATATAATAGTTATTTTTTGACTTTTATTCTTTCGGTCAGAAATAAAAGTTAAAATTTGACTTTTATTTTTTCGGTCAAAAATAAAAGTTAAAATTTGACTTTTATTTTTTAGGTCAAAAATAAAATTTAAAATCTGACTTTTATTTTTCCGGTCAAAAATAAAATTTAAAATCTGACTTTTATTTTTTCGGTCAAAAATAAAAGTAAAAATCTGACTTTTATTTTTTCGGTCAAAAATAAAAGTTAAAATTTGACTTTTATTTTTCGGTCAAAAATAAAAGTTAAAATTTGACTTTTATTTTTTAAGTCAAAAATAAAAGTAAAAATCTGACTTTTATTTTTTCGGTCAAAAATAAAAGTTAAAATTTGACTTTTATTTTTTAAGTCAAAAATAAAAGTTAAAATTTGACTTTTATTTTTTAAGTCAGAAAAAACATTGATTATGCCATAATAATAACAATGTAATGGAAATATAAGAAAAATAAGATCGATGACAATCAGTGTTGTGCGTTTCAGCACTTAAGATTGTTCTCAGCGACTTGCGCTACAATTTCTCTGAACAGAACTTGGCTGCTATATTAATGGTGAAATTGAATTCTGAGTCATTGCAATGAAAGAGTGAACAATTTAATATTGAAATAAAGGAAATTAAATGTAATTTGTATTTTCAGATCAAAATATGCAAAACACCAACTCCTTAACTTTTTAGCCAATAAACGTTTTTGTATACATATGTACTCTATTATAATTTTTTTTTTCTTTTTGTTTTAATACAAATACAACATGTACTTATAATTCTAAAAATAAAAACTGTGTTAATATTTAATTAAAATTTTATTTAACTTTTTTAACATTTGCTTTCAATAGGAACAAAAGTCAAATTTTAACTTTTATTTCTGACTTAAATAATAAAAGTCAAATTTTAACTTTAATTTTTGACTTAAAAAATAAAAGTCAAATTTTAACTTATATTTTTTACTTAAAAAATAAAAGTCATATTTTAACTTTTATTTTTGACTTAAAAAATAAAAGTCAAATTTTAACTTATATTTTTTACTTAAAAAATAAAAGTCAAATTTTAACTTTTATTTTTGACCAAAAAAATATCGCTCAAAAAATAATTATTATTATAAAGTGACTTTTTGATAAAAGTCAAAAAAATTAAAGTCTTTTAAGTTTATTATTTTTTAGCATAACAGCATTAATATGCTGTATTCAAATATCTGATAGACAAATTATATCCACCTGACTTTTTGATTTTAAATTTCAAAAATAACTGTTATTTTCGGTCCCTGTTTAAAACTGCTTTTTTTGCATTTTTTTCCTTAAAGATAGTAAAATGAGACTGATTTTAAATTTGTTTTTACTGCAGGCAAAACAAAAAATTAATTATCAAACAGTAAAATTGTTTGATAATTCGTTTTGTGTTGGGAAGTTTTTTAAATTATTTTGAAAATTCACAAAAATAAAAAAGGGTAACTTCTAATATTTTAATATGGTTACATGTTCACCTGAATTGGAAAAAAGTCACACAAAGTTATAAAATCGTTAAACAAAAAAATTACAAAATGGTGAAATTAAAAAATTTTCAAAAACTAAACAATATCTTAAAGAATCTCTAGAATATTAAAAAACGCTCGAACTGAAAAAATTGCAGAAATTAGGAAAAAAAAAATCATTAGAAATTTAATAATATCGCCAAAGCTGGAAAAAAGGGCAAATTTGAAAATATCGCGGAATTAAAAAAAAAAAAATACCAGCTTTGTAAAAAGTCGCTTAACAAATTTTAATCTTACAAAAAATCTTTATAATTAAAAAAAAAAAATTGCAAAAAATTGCTAGAATGTGAAAAATCCCCAAAGATAAGAAATCGCTAGCATTAACAAAAATTCTAATATTGAGAAATTCAAAAAGACAAAATCGCTAAAATTTAAAAGATCGCTAAAATTAAAAAAATCTTTAATATTGAAAAGACCGCTTAGATTAAAAAAACGTTAACATCGAAAAACACTTAAATTAAAAAGTCGCTAAAAATTTTAAAATCGCTAAAATTTAAAAAACGCTTAAATTTAAAAATCGTTAAAATTGAAAAATTCCAAAATTTAAAAATTTAAAATAACGCAATTGAAAAAATTAGAAAAAAATCGCTAAAATTGTTAAAGTTAAAGTGAAAACCGCTAAACTAAAAAACGCCAAATTTGAATCAATCGCGGAATTTCAAAACAAAAAAAAACAGCTTTGTAAAGTCGCTGAAAACTTTTAAATATTAAAATAAAATCTTCAGCTTTGTAGAATATTAAAATAAAGTCTTTAAAATTAAAAAGAAACAATGCAAAAAATTGCTTGAATGTAAAAAATCCCCAAAGATAATAAATCGCTAGCATTAACAAAAAATCAAACATTGGGAAAATAAAAAAGAACAAAAACAAAATAGCTAAAAATCAAAAGATCTCTAAAATTGAAAAATCGCTTAAATTGAAAATATCGCTAAAATTAAAAAAACTTTAAAATTGGAAACGCTTAAATTCAGAAAGCTGCTCAAATTCAAAAAAGTCGCTAAAATTAAAAACATCGCTAAAATTAAAAAATCGCTAAAAATTTTAAAGCCGCAAAAACTAAAAAAATTTGTTAAAATCAAAAAATTATCAAATTGAAGAAATATTAAAGTGAAAAACCGCTAAACTTAAAAATGACAAATTGGAACGAATCACGGAATTTAAAAAAAAAAACAGCTTTGTAAAGTCGCTGAAAACTTTTAAATATTAAAATAAAATCTTCAAAATTAAAACAATGTTTCAAAAAAACGCTAGATTATGAAAAATTCCCAAAAATAAGAAATCGCTACCATTGAAAATATTGATATTTCGTAAATAAAAAAAAAATAAAGAAAAAAAACGCGAAATTTAAAATTCGTTAAAAAAAATCGTTAAAATTGAAAAAACGATCAAATTGAAAAAAGCGCTAAAATTGGAAAAAAAATTGCTAAAATTGAAAAAAAAAATCCTTAATTGAAAAAAAATCCTTAATTGAAAAAAATCGATAAAATTGAAAAAATCATATATTGGGAAAATCGCTAAAATTTAAAATGACAAAATAAAAAATCTTTAAAATGGAAAAAAAACTAAAAAATTTGCTTAAATTAAAAAAAACCAAAATTTAAAAAAGCGCTCAAATTAAAAAAATGCTAAAATTTTAAAAACTTACCAAAATTCGGAAGAACTCGCTTTTTTTAAAAAAGAAAAATCGATGAAATTTAAAATAAAAAAAACAATAATTAAAAAAAATTAAACACATTTGAAAACATTTTCAGTAAAAAACGGGTTAAAATTAGAAAAAATAGCAAGACAGAAAAATTTTAAAATCGCAGATATTAAAAATTGGCCAAAATTTAAAAATGAATATGTAAAAAATCGCTTAAATAAGACAAAAATCACGGAATATAAAAAATGTAAAATTGCAAGAATTTGGATTTTTAATTTTTTTTTTTTAGATACCTAACTATGACTTCCTTCATACCGCCGATATTCTAAATAAAAGCTCTTATCTCTCTGTGATGTTTTCAAAAATCTCAATTTCGTACCGGTGTATTGGAGTTGGATTTGCACCACCGATGAAAACATTTTTTCTCTAAGTACGATACAAAATTTTATTTTGACGAATTTTTAAATTGGGATAGTGGGTGTTGGTTTTGACCACTGGTGCAAACAGTTTTTCTATAGCTCATTACAGTTACGAGATATGCGTGATTAAAATTTTATTTTGGCGTTTTTTTTTTCAATATTAAGCGATTTTTTAAGACATGAAGATCTTTTGCAATTTTAGCAATATATATTTTCAATTTTGTCGATTATTTCACATCATAGCGGTTTTTCCTTAATTCTAGCCCTTTTTTGAAATACAGGATTTTGTTTTTTTAGTTTTTAAAATAGTTTTAAATATTAGCGATTTTTTTTTTCATAAAGTTTTTTCCCTTTGTGTCATATAGCGGAATGAATACCACAAGTTTCACATTAATCTGGCATAAACTTTCCTGTAGCGGAGCAGTTACTATGTAAAGCCTCATAAGTATTATTCAATATTATTCATGGATTTTTATTATTTAATTTTATTTGTGTTTTTTTTTCTTTTTCTAAGCCGGAGGGTTACACAAGTTTTTATTTTGTGTGATTTATTTAGATGGTATATTAACAAGTCTGCCTTTCATTTTGGCTGTTGTTGTTGCTGTTATTTGTACTAACCTCAGGACACCAAAATTCACGTTTAACTTTACGAAATATAATCAAAGGACGTTTAGATTCTTCATTGATTTCGGCAGCATATAAAGCCAACACAAAGGTGCGTCCCAAGAGAAACAATAATGAATACCAAAAATATAATGTATGAGTTATAGAAGGTTTTTTTCTAAAAGCGAAATACAAACAAACCAGATAAATAAAATTAATTCTTTGTAACCCAAATTAAAAAAAAAAAAAAAAAACAAAACGCACAAAATTGATTAAAAAGTTTTCAATGAAAATTTCCCACTTACTGTATACTTTTTAAAATTTTATTACATATAAAATAAAGATTATTTGATAAACACAACATAGTTATAACAGCTATGGCATCATCTACAGCTTCCAATAAACGACATAGTTTTCGATAGTTTTTTCTACATTCAATCCAAAACTCACATGTGGTTGGCTAAAAAATGTAGGTAAAAATTTTAAAACAATTTGTTGAAAAAAAAAAAAAAAAAACAAAATTTTGTGTTTTACTTTTAAACTTTTACACCACAATGGACGAATGTAAAAGATAAGCAGAGTAAAACACCCAAAGCGTTTGGCACTGTGTGGCTACAGCTACAACAGACAAATTGTTTTGGCAACCAAATTTGGTTCTAAACGAATAGTTCGGTTGCTGTAACTAAAAATTCAGTTGTTATAACCCTAATGCGCATGTTTCAACTGTACTTTGGTTGTCACCATCCTAATTCTGATAGGACATAAATAGAGCTGTCAGAACAGAATTTTCGGTTGCAGCAAACGATTCGGTGGGAATACCCACAATAAAATTTTTTAAAGCAAGTTTTGACTGCACCCACCCACAGCGCCAAATCCTTCGAAAATTTTACTACACTAACCTAATAGCAATCATCCCCACAGTGTTATCAACATTTACCTTTTTCAAATATGATTCCATATACTCATTGAGTTGGCGAAATTTTGCTGATAATGCCACACATAGACACATTAGAAAGATATCATTAAAATTCCAGGCAAATGTCGATAATAAATTTATAAATTTTCCAAATACACCAACTAATGTATTGTATTCAACAAAGTAAAAAATTTGTGAAAAACTTGTAAATAGAAAACTGTCAATGGGTGCATTGTCAAATATGGGACATCGATTGACATAGTAGATTATATTTAACATACTTAGTAAATGTTCTCCTTTGGGATTATGTTCGTTCGCGTCGTATCAGAAATGTTTGTGAGAAGAAAAAAAAAAAAAAGCCAAGAAAATGTAATTAAAAATAAACACCTAAGGTAGGGTAATTTATAAGAAAATATCTAAAGTTAAACCTAAACTATTGTTAAGCACTGAGCTCTTGCTATTTCTTTAATAAGTTAGCTTCAAAAGTTAGGGAAGATCGATTACGGGGTTTTGATAAAATGCCGTCAAGAACTAAGAAAAACTAGTGAATAGATATTAAAAGCAATTTTGTAAAATTAACCCAGTGTTCAAAAAGAGTCCCAAAGGACTCATAAAATAGCACGTAAACCTACCAAAATCTTTATATCAGTACACTCAGAAAACAAAGTTAGTAGAAAAAATTATAAACTGTTTTCAATACCACTTTACTATTTTTGTACTGATTTTTAGTAAAAAAAATGATAATTTAGTAAATCTTTTTGCTATTTACATTTTGCAAATTACAGAATTTTTACAGAATATTTACAAATTTTTGTTGCTAACTTCAGAAATCATTTTACAAATTTTTGAAAACCGATTTGCTTAAATTAGCAAAAAAACAAGTAAGAGCGGTTAAATTCGGCTATGCCGAATCTTATATACCCTTCACCATGGTTGGTAAAAAAGTGAATTTTATATATGGACATATATGGAATGGACAGATTTATATACGGACATCTTTAAGAGGAAATATACCATTTAGTTTTGTGATAGCAAAGTTTAACAAAAATTGTTGTTTTGGTCATAACTATTTTCAGCAAATATGTTCTACTTTGGATGTGTTTAGCCCATTTATGGAGTATTTAATTACGGTCTTACCGTTCTTAAGATATAAATTAATGCATTTTGTGCCATACCCAATTCAAGGATCCCGCTCACATTTGGTCAGATGTTGTGTATTTATAACCAAGATGCTTGCACCTTATTTCAAAACTTTTCCTCTTTCCGTTCTCCAATTATACAGAATAGCTGACCGACATCGTTACGCCAACTGTGCTGGACGTATTTGTTTTGTTAAAAAAAAATAAAAAAAATAACAAAAAAAGTCTTATGAAAATAAAAGAAAAGTGTTAAAAAAATATAAAAATAAAAAATTGTACAAAAAAAGTTTTTGTGACAAACCGCTTAGACCACTGAGTTTTTAAAGAACATACGCAATCATCGTTAATAGAAGTAAATAAAGAGTTTTCGTTTAAAACAGATTTGCTTGGGTTTTATTTAAATGACAAACCTTTGTATGGATTTGTTGTTTGTGTATAATAGGTGAAGAGGTGAAAGACAAAAAGTTCAACATATAAAATAAAAACAACAACAATCACGATCATAATGCCAATCAGTGTTGTCATATTTTTTTTTTCAAAAATCTTTTTAGTTCTAAAAAAAAACTTTTTTCAATCAAAACAATATTTTTTTACAAATTGTTAAAAGATTTCACTAGAACTGCATGTGTTTTATATTTACAAAAACTTTTAATTTAGCTGCCAAATTTTCATTTGGGATATTATTTCACCTTTTTAAAAAATGTTTTTAATTTCTTTAGCTTAATTTTAAAAATTTGAAAGAAAATAGTTTATTAAAATTTGTTTTATAAATTATTATCAATTATAACCTAAAATAGTTTCACTCAAAAAGGAATTATGTATAAAATTTTCTTAATATATGAGAAATAAATGTATTAAAATTTTTTATAAATTCTTTTAAATGGGAGCAAAAAATAGAAAGAAAAACGTTTGTATGAGAGGGTTTTTATAAAAATGTTGATGTTTTTAGCCTAATTATGGATTATTTAATTATAAATTTAAAATTTTATTAAAATTAGTTATTAGTGTTAAAAAAAACAAAAAAAAGTCTTAAGAAAATATAAAAAAAAAATTTTACAAAAAAGTTGAATAGACGGAGATCGAAGCCTAAGAGAAAAAAACTATATGTGACATAGCGCTTAAACCACTGCGCCATTGAAGCTCGTAGGCAATCATCATTAACAGTTTTCGTTTAAAACAGATTGGTTTGATTTTTATTTAAATGACAAATCTTTGTATGGGTTTGTTGCTTGTGTATAAAAGGGAAGAAAAGAAGTTCAACAAATGGATGTTTTTGTTATGCGTAATATTCAACATACATAGAAAAACAAAGGGATTTTACGGAAAAATTAGAGGTAGTCGTTGTTTTTTCCTAATGTCTCAGCCATTTATCAACCTGGCTGATTTTCAATAGCAAACAGAAATGGATCACATGTAACAGAAATATATATCAATCAAGTCCTCATCATGTTTGGGGTCTTCGGAAAACCCATTTCAACACACAGACGACAGAAGGACATCGTTAAATCAACTTCGCTCCTCATAAGGACCCAGAATATATATACTTTATAGGGTCCAAGATCAATATTGTAGAAATTTCAAACGGAATGATAAACTAATATATACCCTTCCACCTGTGGTGAAGGGTATAAAAATTTACTAATTTTTAAAAAGTGGATATTAAATGAAATGTTATTTGTAATAAAAACTTACACCACAAACTCAAATTGCCTTAAAATATTACATAGAATAAAAAAAGGGGTCGGAAGTGAATATACCGACTCATGTCTAAAAATAGGACATCCACTTAAAATAGCACTAAAAAGTTTTTTTAGTTCTAAAAATCAGCCCTAAAAAAATTATATTTTGACTTTAAAAGTAAAAAAAAAATTGACTAAAATATTTTTCAGAAATTATCAAATTAAAACAAAATGATAAATTCGTTTATGTTTTTACAATTTTTAAACCTTTAATTTTTTCTTAAATTTTGTCTAAAATGTTTTTTGAAAAAAAAATAAATAAAATAAAAATAGTTTTGTACTAATATTAATAATATTTAGAAAAATTTTTTGCTGATTTTAGCAAACAGATTTTAAATTCCACTTTACAAAAAGTTTACTAAAATTTAGTAGCGGCAGCTTATTTTTTTCTCCTTATTTCATTGCATGCTCGCCCAGTTCGTTCTGCGGAAAACATTTCTGTTGTTCACGATAGTGTGGCAGAAGAGTCGTCAACCTCGACTAGTCGTCGCTAGATGATAACATACTTCTTGTGGCCAGAAATTGAAGGTATGGACCTGGACGATATGTGATCCCAAAAGGATGGTGTCATTTGCTACAAAGCCAACGAAACAATGGCTCTTTTGTGTTATCTCACGTAGTGGCTATGTTAACTGGCCGCCACGATCATGTGATTTGACACCGTTGGACTTCTTTCTTTGGGGATATTTAAAAGTGTATACTCACCAAAAAAAGTCTGTAATGGCAACTGAAAATTTTGCTGTTATTACGGGAAATTTTGCTAATTTGAGCCCAGCGGTATTATTTGCTAATCTTAGCAACTCGTGTCTGCTGACGTGTAGTACAATGAAATTAGTAGAAAAAATTAGTGGGCCCTACTAAATTTTAGTAAACTTTTTGTTAAGTAGAATTTAAAATCGGTTTGCTGAAATCAGCAAAAAAAATATACTAAATATCATTATCATTAGTACAATCCAATTAGTATAAAAGATTAGTTATCGCTACTAAATTTAAGTAAATTGCGGTAAACTCAATGAGTTGTAAAATATAGCAAAATTTTAATTTATAAAAAAAATATTAATTATTTTTAGATACACTTGTTCCACTTTAAAGCTGCTAATTTCTTTTGAAATTTCCTTTCGAAATCAAATATAAAAATTAATATTTTTTTTTCGAGCAACATGTTTTTCAAAAAATATTTTAGCCAAACAAAAAAAAACAAGTAAAAAAAAGGCTAAGTTCGGCTGTGCCGAATCTTTGAATACCCTCCAGCGTTATCCTAAAAAGATGTTCTCTAATGTTTTTGATACAAATAATATAAAAAAAAAACTTTTGAAGTAAAATTATGTAGGTAAAACAATTTGTTGAGGTGAAAAACTTATTTAGATGTGGAAAGAGCCTTTTTGGTGGAAAAAATAATTCAGAGGTGAAAAAAATTTTTTGAGGTGAAAAAATTATTTGTGGTGAAAAAAAATTTTAGTGGTAAAAAATACAAAATATTTACTCCTAAGCTACTGGTGAAAAAAATATAAGAAAACATGTTATGTACCAGTCGCTACTATGAAATTGTACTAAATTATACAAATTTAGTACAGGGCAATTTAGAGGCACCTTTACATTTTCACTAGTTTTTTTAACCATGGACTGCACAAAAAACACATTTTAAAGCATAGTTTTTGGCAAATACTCAATTTTGTTACTGGCTAATGGGGACTAGCTCTGCAGCAGAATATGCCTAATGGAGGGAATGCACCTTCTGATGTGCCATTAATTGACATGTTCTTTCTTTAACAAATAAATTTCATTGATTTATGGTAATTCAGCGCCACCTATTCAAAAGAAGCGGCACTAAAGCAATTATGTATTTTGCTCTTGCTTTATATATAAATGTTTTTGGTTACAAAAACAAAAAATACATTTTATGAAATAAAACGACAAAACCAACAAGCTTAACAGAAAAAAAAAATAGATACAGACAAATTTTACCAATTTGTAAGGAAACTTTAGAGGTACCTTCACATTTTCACTCATAACTTTTGAAGCGCTGGACCGATTTTGCTTATTTTCAATACCAAACTGCTCGGGAGGATGTTCAATAGTCTGGATAAAAATACGCACCCCCGCTTGCGTCTTCGCGTCGTGATCGCCATTTCAACAGACAGACGGACATCGCTAAATCGACTTAAAATTCCATAAAGATCACGTACATATACTTTATGGGGTCTGACACCTATATTTCGACACGGTTCAAACGGAATGACAAACTGATATATACCCTCACCATATATGATGGAGGGTATAAAAAATCAAAGGCTTAAAAAAATAGTAAAGACAAACGAATTCATCATTTTATTTAAATTTGTTAATTTTTTTTGTAAATTTTTTGTACATTTTTTGGATTTTAATTTTACCTTAAAATTAATTGTTTTAAGAGTTGATTTTTAGAACTTTTCAGTGCTATTTTAAGTGGACGTCCTATTTTTGGACATGAGTGAAAAATATCTTCATTTCCGATACCTTTTTTAACTTATGTAATATTTTAATGGAATTTAAGTTTGCAAGTATAAGTTGTAATTATTCGAAATAAAATGTCCTTCAATATCCACATTTTAAAATTAGTAATCTTTTTTTTTGATAATTTTAGAAAATCGGTTGGATTGAAAACCGTTTACAAATTTTTCTACAAACTTTTTTTTTTTTTTTTTGAGTGTACGTTAATTAGCCAAGAGTCTCAGAGTCATTAAAAATATGGACCATCGGATAGTGGTATGCCACCGAAGCCATGGCGAGCGTTTGGCTTATATTTTGTTTTACACATATTGTCATGGATCCTGCTATCATAATTAAAATATTAAGATAATTCTCTGAAAACTTCTCTCATACATTTTATGTACAATTAACATCGTGCATTATGGTTGGACCACTCCTACAATAAAATAAATCACTCATACGCCTACATACAAAAAATTGTTCAAAAAGTTGTTTTTCAAGGACATTTTTTTGTTTTATATTTTTATATACAGCGAGATAATTTTTTTGTTATTTGTGTTTATTTTTAAGTGAGCTTTCAACCTTTGTAATTTTTATAAAAAAAAAATTATATATAAAATATTTATAGCAAAACGAATTATTCGCTTCTTAATAAAATCAAACCTTTTATATCTCATCACTACGAATAACTTATTAAACAATATAAAGGGTTAAAAGAAAATGTATTTTTATCTCAGTTTCATCAAATGTTAACAGACCTTCTTAAGTTAAATCTTGAAGTCTTTTGGCAGCTTCAATTAAAACGATAACACAAAAAAACAAAAATAAGGTTTCAACAATTGACAAATATCTTTTGACAAATCTGACAACTAGTTAAGGACATATTTTATTTTGTTTAATTTTCCCTTTATTTCCATCTTAATATAAATCCTTTTAAGGAATTTCAACTTTGTATATTTTCTCTTCAGCGTTTTTTATATTTTTTTTTTCTTGTTTTGTATGTTCTTTTTCAATTACATACCCACTGAACACATTGTTGCCACCCACATTATCATTTTAATTCTGTAAGCCATAGCAGATCTTTCTATTTCCGTACGTTGTTGTGGTAAACCATGTTCAACATGTTGCCATTGTTGCATTAAAACAGGCCACTTGCGAGACATGTTTAAAAATGTACAGGCAATCGTAAAAATCGATGTATAAAAAATGATGCCTTCTATCAAATACAATAGAGAAAAAATTAAAATGGAATGAAAATACCCAATATACCATATAGCAATCAAACTGCAATACAACTAGAGAATAAGCTTATATTAATAGTGTGTTTTAAGCTTTTCTTAATTTCGCTTATTATAATGTTTATAAAATGTGAATTCACAAGCAATATTTAACAATGCTAGAGAAAAGATTATTATACATAACTTTTTCTCAAGTATGCTTATGAACAACATACAACAACAACGCAATATGACGATTGAAATATAAATATTTTTCAATACATTCTAGTCTTGTTGTCTTTGTTCTACGCTTATAATGCATTCAACAAGTGCCATTACTTTTTCTTTAAATTTGTCAAACGTGTTTTGCGTGTACATATAGTTGTAAATTTTATATAGTGAACGTGCAATTGCATATTAAATTTAATTATTTTTATTTATGGTTAAAATTAATTATTATTATTTATATTTAAAATGAATTATTATTTTTTATATTAAAAATGAGTTATTATTATTTATTTTTAAAATTAAAACAAAAAATAAATTAAATTAAAGAAAATAATTATGATTTCTCTTTTTCAACTATTAATAATATATTCTTTTTGTAAGCTTATTCTACAATTGCAAGAATAAGCTTATAGTAATCATACACATTTAATATTTTCACGAGGGTTCCGTTTTGATTTTTCTACAATTGTTACGATAGCCTTTTTCAATATATTCTCAAGTCTTTTTCAAGCCTAAGGCTTATGTTTGTAAGCTTATAATAATATTTTTCTCAAGTCATTTGGTATGTTGGGTAATAAAAAAGCAGACACACACCAACAACCAAGGTAATTGAGAGCAAAAAAGGAGAAAATAGAAAACAACAAAAAACACAACAAGTGTGAATATAAGCAGTGTTTGTGTGTGTGTGCGTCTGCCTATCGACATTAGCTGAAAATATCTCTTGAGATAATCTTGAAATGTTCCGCTCACACAAGCAAACACAACTTTTTATTAAATTAAATCTTACCCACAGAATCAAAATTAAAACTTTCACGCGATGCTCGTGCTATAGTAAAACCATTGCTGATGCCAAAACACACAATTATCACCACAGAATACCAAGTACGTATTAAACACCATGAAAATCTTAAATCATGTGAAGAATTTGAACAAATGCCAGACATAGGCATTATGGCAAATATCTGTGCTAAAAAAAGGACTATAAAATGAATTAAAAAGAATAAGAAAGAAAAAAAATGTAAAATGAATTATCCTCTTAAACAATAATCTACAGTTTATTTATATATACAGTCGAAGCCCGGCATAACAAATGATCAGACCCATTCGTTATTTTGAAATATGCGTTATATTGCAACACGTTTTTTTTTGTATGAATTTTACTTAATTTTAAGCATTTTGAAAATTATTTAGATTACCAGAAAATTTAAACAGGACTTTAATAACGGAACACTCTTACACTAAAAGGTTTAGATTCAAAAGATTCTCAAATTATTTTCTTATTTAGATTGAATTTTATTTTTTGAAATTTTTTATAAATTTTCAGAAACTTTCGTTATAAAAGGTACACAGAAAAAACTAAAATTGAGTTTCAATTAAAATATATTTAAGTACATTTGAAAATTTAATTGAATTTGCACCAGCAAAAGAATTTGTTATATCAATTAATTTTTTTTTGTTAAAATTAATTGAAATTTTCAACTATTTTTTTAATCAGCTGAATTAAAAAATCTTCAACATTAAAGTTTTAATTATATCAATTATAACTTTAATTAAAGTTCTAACAAAAAATCAATTAAAATTTTAATCAAATTTTTAATTGAAATTCCGGCATCAAATCAATTAAAATTTTGATAAAACTTTTTTTAATCAATTTTTTTTATTATTATCAAATTTTTTTTTATCAAATATACATTATTTTGTGTGTAATTCATCAACACATGAAAATTTCTAAATATTTTGTACGACATAGTTTATAGAAGTACATACCATAGTACTTTTGAGGTTCCAATAGCACCACAAAAAATACTATGGTACCAACTTGATCATAACTGGTGCATGTGTCTCTCGCAGTGTTGCCAAAAAAGTCTGTTTTCATGTTTCCATTTTAAAAGTTAAAATACCCAGAAATCCTTAACATATTGTTAAATAATCAAATTTTCCTATTTTCTAAATTGATTTTTCAAAGATTTTGTTTGCTTAAAATTAAAAATAAATATTCCAGAAAAAAGGGTGGTATCATCAAAGAATTAAAATTTTGACAAATTCAAATTTTCATTTTTTTTTTTTTTTTAATTTTAAAATAAACCTTTGAAGACATGATTCCTTGATTAAACTTTTAAATCTAATTCAATTATTAACGAATCGATTGGCAAAATTCTGTTCATTATTTAAATATATTTCCACTTTATTCAATTAATATCAAATTCAGAGAATCAATTTGATTTTTGTTGATTAAATTTTAACAAATCAAATAACCAAAAATCGTTCGCGAACAGAATCACAAAACAAATTATTTAATCGAGTCAAAATTTAATCATTGATATGAACACTCAAAAAAAATGAACTCGAATTTAGAAAAATTAACTTATTTAGAGGAAAAATTTAAATAAAAACAACGCCAAAGACACTTTTTGTCAATACTTAATAAAATTTTACTTAAAATTTGGTCAAAAAAATTTCTAAATTATAGAAAAATTTTACTACTGAGAAGTAAATTTTTATTAGAAAACAGTAAAATTTCCTCCTAATTAGTTCACACATCATCTAAAATTGTACTGTTAGTTAGGAAATGTTTCCTTGGTTTTAAGAAAAATTTTATTTTATTTAAGTTCATAAGATAATTTCTTTTACTAAAAACTAGGACTTAACTCCCTAAAAATAAGAAAATATTTTCTAACAACAAGTTAAATAGCACTTCTTTTAAGTGAAAATTTTCCTTATCCTGCTTCTATGGTAAAGGTAATATATTTTACCATATATATTTTGAAGTACTTTAAACTCATTGAGTAGGTATTTTCCCACTTTCGGAGGACTTTTTGCTATACAATTTTAAAACTAATCTTAAAACTAAATTGAATTATACTAATTTCATGTAATTAAATTTCATTAGCAAAAAGGTAAACAAATTAAAAAAAAATGAACTGCAGGATATCCTGAAACTTAATAAATTGTGACAAAGTCAGATCCTTTTCGTAGTTAATTAACGGTTCTGCTTGAGAGAACTAAAAAAGGGACATCCTAAGTAACACACAACATCTATGGCTAAGGAACACTGGGGGTCCTTTGTCTTCTTAAATTAACTAATTTAAGGATATTTTTGCAAAAACACAAAATATCCCAATTAAATTTCTTGTTATTGTTGGAAAATGGAAAAGTCTTAAGTTTATTTTATGGGAATTTTAGCTTAAACTTTATTTGACATATACAAATTTAAACTTTTTTATTATTATTAAGTGAATAAAGTTATATAATAAATAAATATAAAGTTTAATAAGCACTACGTCAATTTTAGGAAAGCCATTATGCCTTAATGTATAAAATGTGCCTGCGATATTTTGTATTGTAGTCAGCAAACAATATTATTACATAAAAGGGCAAATTCGAAATTTTTAACCTTTTGCTAACAAAATTTTAAAAAAATATTTTAAGCTACCTTAAGTTCAATGTTAAAGACTGTTAAGATTAGAGATGGGCACGTGGGAGATTTTTGACTCACGCTCACGCACGATCACGAACCAAAAATTAATTTATTTGGTTTAATAATTAATAATAATTAATTTCTTTTATTTAATAATATTTTTTCTTGAAAATTAGGAAAACTAACTGGTTTGTTTTTAATTGATTGTTTTTTTGGAATAGAATATTTAAAATAATTTAAACGTTTTCCAACAATAAAAATCCTATACCAAATTTTATTATTTTTTTAAAATTAGAAAACTTTTACTTATCTGAACTAAAATTTTCCTTAGAACTAGTTATTATGTTTCTAAAATCAAGTAAATTTTTATTATTACATAGGAAAAAATTTATTAATTTTTATTTTTAATTGTCTGAACTAATTTTTAGAAAACAATGCTTCAAAATAAGAAAGTGGTATACTTAAAAGCTGAATTTTATTTATTTTTTTTTATTTATTCAAATATTCAAGAACCAAGCCCTTTGGGCCAAATATGGTTTGTATACTACTAAAATACTACTAAATGGCTTTCTAAAATTTAGTTAATTTTACTACTCGCGAACAAAAAATGAACACACATTAAGTTCAAGTACTTTCTAGATTTAAGTTGGACACATTTTTTTTAACTAAATGGGATTTACTCCTATTTTAACTATACTTAACTTTATTACATTTGAGTATGCAATTTTCTTAAAACTAAGATGTTTTTTCTTTAAATTAATAAATTTTTATTTAATTGACTTGTTTTTTTCCTAAAATCAGGAAATATTACTTAGGAAAAATATGAACTATATCTGAGTATATAAACTATTTCCATTTTCCTCAAACTTAGGAATTTTTATTCTTTTTAATAAAATTGTACCTAAACTGAGGACAATTTATAAACTGTTTTGAAGGAAATTTTTGATTTTTGATTTAGTTCATGTCTTTTTTTTTGGAGTGAACTGATTATTATTTATTCATAGATTCGAAAAATTAATAATATGAAATAAACTAAATTATCAAGTTGTGTATTAAAACCAATACGTCATTAATTTAGCAGAAATAACTTTCGATTATCGATCTAAAAAATCTTTTCAATTTTTTTTCTTTTTTTTTATCAACAAGTTTTCAAATCTGAAGCCAAATCCGCTTATCTGGCAGCACTGATGTGTATACACACTTCATAGACTGTTGTTTTGGTAAATTTAAACAATGAATGCGGTTCTCTTTCTTAAAAAAAAAATAAGTTATGACGCTTTTTATTAATACGCGTAATATTAAAAATATTTTTAATATAGAGCAATTCCATATGAAAACGATCAAAATTGGCAAAATTTTGGACGACCCCTCTCCGATTTTAAAATAAATAGTCTCAATCGATTGCCCAGCAAAAAATAATGTACCTACATATTTTTTTTTTTTTTTATAGTGACTGGTTTAGTGGTGGTGTACACCACTGTCATGTGACAAAATTGAAGAATTCTTCATAAGGGACCTCATTGAAAGTTGTTAAAAAAAAAAACTACTAAAGCGATCGCAACGAGTGATAGCTCGTTGGAAAGGTGAATCAGGCTTTAATTGAAAAATAAAATTTTCCTAATTTTTCCCATGAAAATTTAATTTTCCGATTTTCCACAGAAGCTCCTAAATTTTCCGGCTAATTTTATTTTTTTTTTGGATTCCTCATAATTTTTGCTTTAAGAATCAGCAATAAAAAAATGGGCCCCGACTCCTTGTTTGGACAGTAGAAGAGCATTTAAGAGACCACCTTGTTCTCATTGTTTTTATATTTTTTATAATTGAATTATTTTTAATTATTTAACATTATTTTATTTTATTATTATATACATTTTTTTGTTTGTTTTTTTTAAGGGATTTGAGATGCAATTTACAATTTAAATAACTCTAATAAAAGTTAAGATATAAATAAATCAAAATAATATGAATTTTATATGTTGTCAATAGTATTTATTGTAAACTAGAATATTTTTTACACTAAGTTCATTATGAATTAAAAATTTAATTGATATGAATAAACTTTTAATTGAAAATGAACAAAAAACAATTTAATTGAAATTTTCTTGGCAATAATTTTTTCTGTGTAGTTAATGCAAACAATTAGGTCGTACATTATATAGCACGTCCGTTACACTGAGTATTCGTTATAGCAACCATCGACTGTATAACAAAGTAGAGTTGTAAAATGTCGATACTTTTGTATACTCGTTACATTTTGGACTTGATACTACACAATGCTTTTCATAGTCAAATAACAGGATTGTATTTTTGTAAAATAAACGAATATTAGTCTGTTTTACTAAAGTTTTTGTTGTTTTTACATAAATTTCGTATTTTTTATGGATGTATTATTATAAGTATATGGCAAAATATACAACTCTGGAATTATTGAGCAGGCATATATTCAATATTTTACAACTCCAGTAATACTACTTACTGTACAAGGTTTTTGCACAGACTAAAACTTATTTTAAAGTATTTTGCCTTTGCAAATACGAATCAAAGTCAAAGAAGTTCCCTCAAATATGGGCCTTGTTCAACCCCTTACTAACCAAAAAAAAACACACCAGAGAAATAATTTTTAATTGTTACAGCCATTTCCAATTTGCTTGATTCTTAAGTAAGCCAAAGATTCTCATAAGAAATTTTGTATTTATTGTAAAGAGTTTCTTCACTATCGATTCCTCTTTTTCAAAACAACTTAACCTAAACTGGTGCCACTGCAATTAAAATTTTGTAATATTAGCAAAAAAAAATAATTGAATTTATCACAACTTAAAAATTTAATTAATGTATTTTTTAATTTAACAAACTTTTAATTGAAAATGCACCATCAATTCCAACTAATTTTTTACTCATTTTAATTCTAAATAACAATTTCCGTTCATTTAAAAACAATAATGTTGGCAAATGTTAAAGGGTGTTTTAAGGACCAAGGAATAAACTATGAAACTATAAATAGATATTTCAATCTTATAAATCCACATAGCACATCTCAAATACACTCCTCGCCGCATGAATAGGACATCCCTTTTTCTATTAATTTATGCGTTAATAACTTCTAAAATAAAAAAGATAGAACCTTGTATTTTTAATTATTAAAAGCACATTTGATACCCTGTAAATTTTTTTTTTGTTATTGAATATGAAGAAAAAGTTCTTAAAATTTTGCGCCACTTGAATAGAACACCCCCTAGAAAAAAAGATTTTTTCACAATTTTGAACAAATTTAAATATTTTTATTTACATTTTATTAAATTCTAAATGCTCTAAAGCTATACTAATAATGTGTTGAGCCACCTTTTTTAACCCTCCGATGAGTGAGAAGGTCCCTAGGAACCTTTTTGCCTTTTCAAACTGAATTTACTCCTACTTCGGCCACTACAACCCCCCCCCCCCCCCCCCCCCCCCCAAAGTTACTGCGTATTCCAAGAGTATTTTGTTGCGCATCGAATCATTACTTTAGGAGTTATTGAGGTTTTAGTGAGAATAGTACGCGGACGTGTGAATAGGTCCGTATGGACCTTGTACTGAATTTCACTAATAAATGCATGTTTTTGGGCATCATTATAATTTTTTTATTGTTTCAACACATAATTTACTTATTCTGAACACAAAGACCTAAACTCAAAGACATTAGGGATTATGATAAAAACAAAAAATTCTAAGAAAAATTCGAAGACATGAACTTTATTGCTTTCAAGGAAAGGCACAATATTCTTATTTTATACTACTAGCAATAAACCAGTTCTTAGAATTTTTTGTTTTTATCATCATCCCTAATGTCTTTGAGTTCAGGTCTTTGTGTTCAGAACAAGTAAATTATGTGTTGAAACAATAAAAAAATTATAATAATGATGAAGTAATCCCTAAATGTCTTTGAGTTCAGGTAGACGTACGAAAGAGTATAAAAGAAGTTGTAGTTTCGTAAACCAAATCAGTCAAAGTTTAGACAGCGAAGAGTAAAATTGTGTGTGATAGAAACAAAAATATAAATATGGCAGATGCAAGTAATTTGGACGTTGCTCAAATGGTTGTACGCCGTAGTACACGTTACCAGCAAATGACTGCGGATGAAAGGCGTGCAGCTAGTAGATTTGCTGATTTATGGATGAAGAAATTGATATTGCTGCAATTGATAATTATGAAGTTGAGGATGATGAAGATCGCACATACCAACCTGCTGAAGAGTCAGATGCCGAAACTGAAGGATACGTCGAGCTAAATGAAGATACTGATGACGACGATGATGAAGAGGAAGAAAATGATGGACAGGAAACGAATGAAAGTTACTATATTGGTAAAGATGGCACCCAATGGAGTAAAAGAGCACCACCAACATTACGCAGGACCAACAGGAAATATACACGACCCCTATACAATAATGCGTTCAATCATGACACAGGAAATTATACACTTAGTGCTACGTGAAACAAATCGTAAAGGCAGGGAGGTTACAGCTGCATGGAATTTGGCGAATCCCACGAAGAAAAAGGAGTGGAAGCCAGTGACAGTGAAAGAGTTTGACGCCTTTGTAGCTATTCTTTTGTATGCTGGACTCACAAGATCAAACCATGAACCAGCTATGGAATTATGGGGAGCGACGCGTTGCCCAATATACAAAGCTGCGTTGTCGTACGATCGCTTCATGTGTATAAAGCAATTTATTCGATTCGACAATGGAAATACTCGACAACAGCGACTCATCAAGAGCAAAACTGCGGCTATTGACGATATTTGGCAAATGTTGCAACATAACTTCGCAGCAGCTTACACTCCTCATGAAGCACTAACAGTTGATGAGCAGTTGTTCCCTTACAGAGGCCGCACCCGCTTCACGCAATATATTCCGTCAAAGCCAGCTAAGCATGGTTTGAAAGTATGGTGGTTATGCGACTCACAGAGTGAAGGGAATGATATATTCTGGAAAACTGCCAAACCAACAACGGGAGATAAACCAAGGGCAGAACGTAGTGCTGGATCTTGTGGAAAAATATTTAGATGCTGGCCGTACTATATACGCGGATAATTTCTTTATCACTCTTGACTTGGCGCGTATTTTGATGAGGAGGAAGACCGCATATGTTGGTACAGTGCGCTACAACAAAACATTCATTCCACAGGAGTTCAAGAAGAACCCGAAGCGCACCATCAATAGTACATTATTTGGGTTCAACGAAGGGGATATAGCGTTATGCTCATACGTGCCGAAAAAAAATAAAGTGGTGAACGTGCTCTCCACAATGCACTACACCTGCCGCGTTGACGAGCAAACCGAGAAGCGGAAGCCCTATGCCATATTAGATTACAACGCCAACAAAAGCGGCGTTGATACCATGGATCAAATGCTAGGCACTTACAGCTGCAAAAGAGCAACACAACGATGGCCGTTGGCCATGTTTTATAATATGCTGAACGTCGCTGCATTGTCTGCTTTTACGATTTACAACGAAATGAAGCCTATAAAAAGGAGTGAGAGACGGCGGTCGTTCTTGTTACTGCTAACGAAACAATTGGCCACACCAAATATCGAAGAACGTGCCCTGAACAACCATATAACCTCATATCCAAGGATACGCAATGCGATGGAAACATTCGATGTCAGGGTAAGAAAAACATCTTCAAATTCAAGAATAGAATACATATTTATTTGTTTTTTATTTTTCTTTTCATTTCAGGTATTACCAAGACCGATGGAAGGCAATGCACCGTCGTTTGCGGCTAGGTCAAGTAGACCGTCATGTCGCCTTTGCCGTTCTGAGCACGTGCGGCAGCGGAAAACGTGTAATGTGTGACTACTGTGAGTGTGCGAGGGTGAACTTATAGGGGTGACAAGAATGAACCACTGTATAAAGTTAAGCAATGTAACGTTAAAACCAACAATCACTCGTTGCTACTTATGTAAAAGAAAGCAGTTCGTTAAGCTCTGCAAAGCACTCCCGTCTGGAATGACTCAGGTCGGCGGGACCCGTCTATTATTAGACTAGCTTCAGTGGTGGGTGTGGGTTGTTGACCCTACCATACCAGACTACAATCACAACAATTTTTATTATCAGAGTCCCTGTTCTAAAATGGTAATTGCGGACTAAAAACCACAAGAAATACAAATATCCGATTGATGAACTTTAAAAAAAATAAGGCATACTACAAACGCTAGAGTGGGGCTGATGTCACGCCCCAGGCCTCATGACCCTCCCATCCTAGTTCTCATTAGCCTAACCGAACATTAAGAGAACCCTATCAGAAATTACCTTAATTACAGCCCTAAAGGAAAGTTTAAAAATCAATTAGCGCAACATTATGTTCTAATATAATAGTTTCAAATTGAATTCATTTTATTTAAAAAAAACCATTTTGTGTTTGGGTTTTTTTTTTTTTTTTACAATTAAGGTAGGCAATTAAATATAACAATAGTAAAGTATCGACAATTTTGTGTTTCTATATATTTTTTTTCTTTTTTATATCTTAAAACTTTAACCAGATATGGTTTTTTTTTTTTTGACTCTAAATTAATGGCTTAAAAATTAGGTAAAAATAATTTGGATATAAAAAAACCTGCACAGTAGTAAAATGATTGCGCGTATAACAACCGCCGGGTGTAAAGTATAAAAAAAATCATTTGCTTGCGTTTATTGGAAAGTTAGAAAAAAAAATATTATCTTCTCTTTCGCTCTAATACATTTCTATATGTTAACAACTTTTTGAAACTGGAGTTAAAGGAAAGTTCAATGACCCTTTAAAAGTTAAAATTATTTTGAGTGTTTGTTTTGATCGCGAATTTCGCGAACTATATAACTTTCTTTTTCTAGCAAGTAGGTTGATTTGGTTCTATGTGGAATTAGTGATACAAATTATTTATTTTATTGATTTTTCTTTAAATTGACTTTATTGCAAATTTCATTGCACCCGCACAATAATTAGAATATGTGTAACTGGTTATGACGTCACAATTGCAATAAAAACGGTAATTAATTTGCCTCATTTTTCTATTTTTATTTTAAAGTAACATTATTAAAGATTTCCTTTTTTCACTATTACAATTGATTTGAATAAAAAAAGTATTTGCAAATATTTATTATTGCAGAAAAAGAAAATGATCATTACTCGCAGTTAACAATGAAATTTATAGAGTAAAAAAAAATTACTTTATACATAAAAATGAAGCGAATTATATAGTAAAATATTTTTACGGCACAAAAATAACACATTTGCAATTATGGCATCATACTAAACGTAGCCACCTTTGTGAGTTTAACTCCCAACATTTTATTTTAACTCTGGGCTAACATTTCTTAACATTGGGATGTTAAACTAACAGAGTCTGGCTTAAAAAAAAGAAAAAAAATATAGAAAGAGAGACTTACATATGCATATTGAAAGGCCTTCCAGCGATGAATATGTGTTGTTGTTGCTGCGGTGTGTGATTTTTATTTTCTTGGAGCCATTTATACTCCTTTATCTGCTTTCTTTATGCTAAATTCTGCCGTTTATTATTTTATCCCGTTACACTTTCTTATTATATACACAAATTTTTTTAGTTTTTTTTTTTTTTTTGATATGCAATGAAATTTAAATTTTTACCAAAATTTGCACAAAAAAAATTCACGACCTTTTAACGGTAATCGGAAATTTGAGAAATTATGAGATTAAATTGTTATTACTTTGTTTAATGAGAATTTTAAGTTTTAATTTTTCGAACGACATTTTAGTTTGGGGATATTTCCCTCTTCTCACAATTTTTTTTGTATGTTTTCTTTTTTTTTTTTTTTTTTTTTGAAAAACAAACCCACTTGCTAAAAAAAATTTTGTTTTTTTTTTTTCGTTTTTTTACAATTTAATGGGAAAAATACAATAACTCTACTTTGGATTTTTAAGATTTAGCATTTAATATTGGTATTTTAATTAATTTGTTTTTGACGACACTGTTTTGAACCGCACTGTGCAAATCTTTTTTTTTCCATTGGTAATGGACACCCCATGATAAATAACAAGGAATTCACGATACCTCAAATTCTTAAAATTTTGAACATCTTAGTTCTAATCATTTTAAACTACTTTAAATTTTGTTGTTTTTTCTTTTTTTTTATATTATTTTAATTTAAATATTTTTGCCCCGAGGACAAAAACTACGTAGTAAACGTCTTTAATACAACTGACTAACGGTCCCTCTTAAAGTAATTCTATGACTGAGAAGGTAAATTTTTGTACAGTGAACATTGACGCTTGATGGTCTTATTTTGTTTTTGCCTTTTCTTCTTGGAATTCTTCTTGGAAGTTTCCATATGCAAGAGATCACTCTTCAGTACGTTTTATTAAACAAAATTTTGGATGGTAACAAAATCTGTCCAAGAATGATTTTGCGAACTCCCAAAATAGCAAACAACTTTGGGTTCTTCCAACACGTTCAGAAAAGTTATTTGCTCCCCAAACATGAATTTCCCGTAAGGCTGATAACCAAAAAAAATTAATGTAAATCTGCTCTTTTCCTTTTTCTCCCGATTGTTAGCAAAAAGAATAGGCAAGTTATTTACTCCAACGAATCTATTTGAATAAATTGATATTATTTATAGGAAGAATGTGCATGAAAAAAAATAATCTACAATTACCTATTGCAAGTAGTACTTTTAACATGTGACAATCAATCGTTGAGATTCCAGTTATTAACACCAGCATAAGGGATTTGATTTGCTGCCAACCATTTGTTTAACCGGAAAGACTGACATTGCTTTCCTACCGAAGTACTTCGAACTTTCGAGAAGCGATAGAAGGCATGTTTTTACCAATTCCTTTTGGTATTCCGAAAAAAATGATAACAGCTGAGGGATATATTTTCTCACCTCACTGTGCTATTCAGAGTTGCAATTACCCTAGTTTAAATAAAACCCCAATTGCAAAGTCAAATTGCTGAGTATCAATTAAACTTTAGAAAAAAACTTAAATTCAGCGAATTTTGGGGGATTAAAAAAATACGAATTTAAATACTCTAAAATCATTGAAAAATCTACAATTGCGGTTATAACAAAAGGAGTTGGTAGAAAAAATTCTTGTAGCGTTGTCGTTAAATTAAACAATAACCATAGGGTTAATTATACATAGATATAAAAATTATAAATATTTTGGCTATAACTGTCCGAATGGTACCAATATTTTATTAGTGCGAGTTAATTGAAGATTTCTTATCAAACTTTAAGTTAATTTGACATTGAAATAAAATATTTTGAACTAGACAAAACAAAAAAATTTTTTTTTTTTTTTTTTGGGGTATCAATAAATTCCCGATAACCGGAGCATTACATTACAAAACCGTATAATCTGATAGTGTTACTAGGAAGATTAGCCGGAAACAACCTTACGGTTTAATATCCTTTGCGTGATATGTGCCAGAACCATTACCGTCAACGTCATCCAAAACATAATAGCAATTTCCTAATTTCTGCCTCACTCGAGCCTTAACGAAGCTGGGGGCGAGTTTGGCATTAAAAGACTTCGAGGCGTCGCTTTGAGCGAAGTTTCTTCGAAAGACTTCTTGTCCAATTGAAAAGGTAATTGGTCTGGTACTCAAGTTGTATGTTTTGACGTTGGTCTCGTACGCCTTACGTATATTTTTCGAGATCTGACTCCTAATGACACCAAGTTTATCATCCCTATGAAGTGTCATATAGGGCTCTTCTAAAGAGTCAAGATCTCTCAATAGTTTGTACGACGAACCATGAGTTAACATGTCAAATCCATACAGGGCATGGTAGGGTGTTAATCCAATAGAATGGTGCAATGAATTACGCAGAGCACAACTGATTGAAGAAAGGTGCACATCCCACTCCTTGTGGTCTTCTTTGATATAGGCTCGAATTGCAGCAACTATGGACCTGTTAACACGCTCAGAGGCATTGCACTGAGGCGAGTATAGCGCAGTGTAAATGTGTGTTATTCCATATTGCGTGAAGAAGGCATTTAAGTTATTGGACTTAAATTGGCTTCCGTTGTCACTAATTATCACTTCAGGGATGCCGTAGTGGTGAAATATTTGCCTTTCCAAAAATTCCATTATAAGGGCAGAGGTGAATCTTTTCAGGGGGCACAGCCAATGGTACTTTGAGAAGTGGTCCATCACGATCAAAATTCCTATAAACCCTTTCTTACTCCTGGGATATGGTCCTAATAGGTCAATATATAATCTTTGAAATGGTCTAACGGATGTTGCCATTTGACCCATTTCAGGTCTAAGAATTCTGTTGGTTGCTTTCGTGGTTTTACATGTATCACATTTAGACACATACTCTCGAACATCTGACACTAATCGAGGCCAATAGCAATGTCTGCGTATCAGCTCTAGTGTTTTTGATATACCCCCGTGTGCTGTAATGACAGAGTTATGGGTGCGATATAAAATCTCCTTTCTTAGTCCCTCGGGAATCCATAGCTTCCAAGACCCTTCATCTTCTTTCACCACCCCTGTAGCAAATTGAAGGCGAATATATATATAGCGGTCCATGACCCTAACATCAGGGAAACTGCTCGAATTTTCTTTAAATTTATTTTTAAGTTTAATATATTCGACATCCAGAAAGTGCGGAGAATCTAAATTGACTTCAGGACCGATTATTTCGACAGCAGATATTTCGCTCTCATGCATTCTGCTTAACGCATCCGGTACCACATTCTCTTTTCCCTTTCTATGGCTGATACTAAACTTATACGTTTGCAATTTAAGGGCCCACCGGGCTAATCTTCCCTTGAGATTTTGTTGTTTCATCAACCAAAGAAGACTACTGTGGTCTGTTATGATTTCGAACTCTTGAAGTTCAATGTAGCATCTAAAACGCTCTATCGCTTCAATTGCGGCTAGACATTCTTTTTCGGTCACAGTATAATTTCGCTGTGCCGAATTGAGTTTTCGCGACATAAACGCGATAGGATTTTCATTTTGCTCGTCATCTAGTTGTACTAATACCGCCCCTATTCCAAAGTCAGATGCGTCGCAATGGACGTAGAATTTTTTGGAGAAATCGGGGTTTTTTAACACTGGGGCTGTGGTCAACAAACGTTTTACTTCCCTAAAAGCGGTTTCGGCTTCTTCAGTCCACTCGAACTTTTTCCTTTTCGACAAAACATCAGAAATCGGATGGGTGACATCCGCAAAGTTATGAATGAACCTGCGATACCACCCTGTCAGACCAAGAAAACCTCGGACCTGCTTAAGTGTTTTTGGCGTGGGCCAGTTCAAAATTGATTCTATTTTTTCCGGGTCCGTGGATATTCCGCCGTCACCTATAACATACCCAAGGTATTTTACCTGACGCACACAAAATCTGCTTTTGTTGATGTTTAGAGTCAGATTTGCCTTTTTAAATTGCTCCGCGAGTCTCACTAAGATGGTTAAATGAGTTTCGAAACTATCAGATACTACACACACGTCGTCCAAATAACCGAATACGCAGTGTTTAAGGTCTGCTGGAATCACATCGTCCATAAGCCTGCACATAGTCTGTGGGGCATTGCACAGCCCAAATGGCATCACCACAAATTGGTACAATGGACGCCCAGGTATGGTAAACGCGGTTATATGTTTGGACTTTTCGTCTAACGCTATCTGCCAGTACGCATCTTTGAGGTCGATTTTCGAGATGATATTTGCCCTTGGCAGCCGAGCAAATATTCCCTGAATATTTGGTAATGGATATGCGTCCTTCAACGTTACCTCATTGATTTTTCGCGCATCCAAACATAGCCGTACCTTACCCGGTTTAATTACCATTCTCATAGGCGAACTCCATGGGCTGCAACTTGGCTCGATTACGCCCAGACTTAGCATCCGATCTACCTCCTCAAACATTAATTTCTCCACGCCAGGAGAGACAGGGTAAAATCGTTGCTTTACCGGGCGTGCGTTTCCAACATCTATGGAATGTGTGAGCAAAGACGTACGTCCCAATCCCTGAATTTCGAAATTAGGAAACAACGATTTCACGGTTTCAAGTTGCTTTCGTTGGGTCACCGTCAATGGAATTAATTCGAGATCCTCGGAATCAGTTAAAGAAGTTTTTGGATCAATAGATATACCTGAAATCAGTCCATCCATTAAGCCGAAGGCCTTCCAAAAGTCCAGTCCAAGAATCAGCCTCTGATTCAGGCTTGGTACTATGTACAAGGTAATCTGTCGAATTTGATCCTTGTAGGTGACTTTAGTGTTGATTAGGCCGGTGATGTTTTGAATCTTCCCGTCTGATGTCCGACAATAAGAATTTATCTTTCGAAATCCTTCAGCGTTACTAAAATCAGTCTTTGCCAGCTCCTGCCCAATACAACTTATGTTAGCGCCTGTATCAAGTAATCCTAATTCAGATCCGATAAAGAGTTTGACTTTTGCGTATAGTCTTCCGTCATCGTTAGAGTTTATAATCGTCGAAATAACCCTTCGTTGAGCGATCTTGATGTTTTTATAGAAACTACGCATACGCACCGTAGATCGCTTGTATTTCCTAACTATCTCCTTACCTAACTTAGGATCGCCAAAGATTTTATCTCGAGCCACTATATAATTTCGTAGTCTCTCATGAAGAGGACGAAATTCTAATTTAGGTTTTAACTCAGTATTAAAATTTTCCTTGTTTTCTAACATTTTAACATGTCCAAATTTTAAGTCAATATCCGCTTCCTTATCATTGCCAATTTCGTCTTTAGGTCTAGTAATTATTTTGGGTAAATCTTTGATGTCATCTATTTTCGCTGAAGGGGAAGGTTGTGGCCTGATCCCCTTGAACTCTTCGAGTTTTTTGCACACACTAAACATTGGGGTTTGTAAACATTCTTTAAACCACATCCATAGCAGAAAATATTTCTCTCTTTGAGGCACATGTCCCAATAATGTCCAGTTTCATCGCAGTTCCAGCACACCACTGACCCCTCAGGCTTTGAAACTGCGTTCACTGATAAAGAGGAGCTTTCGATCTTATCAGTTTCTTCGAGGAACGCTTTGCCCTCCACTGCAGCTATTTTTCGAGTTGGAAATCCTCTGCCAGAACTACTGCGCCTGAAAGATTCCTCATTCAGGAGTTTTTCGCGTTTCAGACACAATTCTTTCAATTTAGCCAACGAGTCAATTTTTATGTACAGTAGCTCGTGGCGTATTTCTGGTAGAAGATTCCTACTGATGATCTCAACAGTTTCCAACTCATTTAATGGAGACGATAACTGATCGAGTATCTCATTAATTGCGTCGTAAAATGCTTCAAATGTTTCATTTGGCTTCTGTTTACGGTTATGCAGTTCTTCACGAATGTCAAAAGATGATCGAAAATCTTTGTATTCGTAGCGAAGAGCTGCACAAAATGTTTCCCATCGAATACTCTCCTGCGATTTATGAAACCGCCAAAACCAATCTCTGGCCTTTCCCGTTAGAAGCACATGTAAATTTTTTTCAATTACACTAAAATCTCCATAAAAATATTGACGAGTTAAGCACCCGATCCGGTAGATGAACTCGTCACATTTCAGACCCTTAGAAGACCCATCGAATCGAACATTCCAGCTCTGGATGAGTGTGGTAGCTTTAACGGCGGCCAATGAAGTTGAATTAAAAGACGAAGTGCCATTTTGGCAAGAACTGAACTCAGCAGAGTTACCGGTTGCGTTTGCGACACCAGCTTGAGAGGAGTTTTGTGATGGAAAAGACGTTTGTTGTATTGCACTAAGATTAAGATTACCCAATGCCCGTTGCACGGAGGTTTCAATCATAGACGCAATGTGGTTGTAATCAACCGTGTTGGTAAAACTAGAACTAAATTGAGGGTGGTTAAATTGAGGAGTAAAATCACAACCCTGCCTAGAAAAGCCGACAGAATTATTAGCATTTGGGAGACACGTACTATTATAGTCCGTGCACTGACGGTTATAAAAATGATTTGCGGTCGCAATCGAGGGTACGTTTGTCATATCCGGAAAAGTAAATGAAGTTGTATGGTTACGTGTATTTTGCGAGAACCCACGACCCCTACCTCGTTTTGTAACCGATCTGGTTCGATTAGCGGTTCTATTTGTAGGTTGAGAATTAGGTACCATTAACTCACGTTGATGACACATATACCCACAGGTTGGGCATTCAGGTGTATTAGTTAAATATCCTGTTATGCATTCTTTGTGAAATATGTGATTACAAACTGTAGCCAAACAATCGTTTATGTTCGACATTTCGCTTTCACATAAGAAGCAAATGGCTCCTGCAATAAATGCAGAAGAAACGTTAACGTTGGCATGTTCTCGTGATTCTGCCATCTTATCAAAGGAATGATAAAAACAAGAACATTAACGAGTTAAAATTCATAAAGTAAGAAGCAGATTGCTATGAAAATATTTTCAGCACATCTAATTAGTTGCCTCTTTGCAATTCTTAAATAAGTTTATTTTTATTTATTTTTTTAAATAAGATCATGTTATAACTTTCCTAAATATGGGCTGACTAAGGTAATTAAATATAAAAACAAAAAAACGTGAATAGTATGCGAATAAACGAAACCGGGCTATTGATTATTCGACTTGCAAAATTGATTCCCTGACATGATTTTATAACTGGCAACATTGCAGGGATCAACCTCCGCCATTGGGGGCATAAGGTTAATATTTCCACCACAACACTATCCAGATACTAATATCATGTCAAAGAAGGCAATTCTACAATTCTTAGAATTCCAAGTAATGCTACAATAGGAATATGATATCCAGAAAAACAATCTTCAGGAGCCCTTAGGTCGAAATCTATCCGGTCAGGATGCCAGATAGTCGAATTCCATAATGGACTAAGGATTTATTTCCGATATACAACTTCCAATCTTAACGTACTCGAAAACTCCGTTCAAAAAAAATGGGAAAAAATTAAATTAACTTATTCGTGCACACAGATAACCTGCTACACAGGAGTCTTTATATAAAAAAAAACATTTATTTCCCATATATAATTAAAAACTCCCTGTTGGAACCTGAAATTTCGACGAAGTAATCCATCTTTGATACAGAACCCCTCGAAATTATCGGGCCCCACGTTGGGCGCCATTTTGTAATGTGTGACTACTGTGAGTGTGCGAGGGTGAACTTATAGGGGTGACAAGAATGAACCACTGTATAAAGTTAAGCAATGTAACGTTAAAACCAACAATCACTCGTTGCTACTTATGTAAAAGAAAGCAGTTCGTTAAGCTCTGCAAAGCACTCCCGTCTGGAATGACTCAGGTCGGCGGGACCCGTCTATTATTAGACTAGCTTCAGTGGTGGGTGTGGGTTGTTGACCCTACCATACCAGACTACAATCACAACAATTTTTATTATCAGAGTCCCTGTTCTAAAATGGTAATTGCGGACTAAAAACCACAAGAAATACAAATATCCGATTGATGAACTTTAAAAAAAATAAGGCATACTACAAACGCTAGAGTGGGGCTGATGTCACGCCCCAGGCCTCATGACCCTCCCATCCTAGTTCTCATTAGCCTAACCGAACATTAAGAGAACCCTATCAGAAATTACCTTAATTACAGCCCTAAAGGAAAGTTTAAAAATCAATTAGCGCAACATTATGTTCTAATATAATAGTTTCAAATTGAATTCATTTTATTTAAAAAAAACCATTTTGTGTTTGGGTTTTTTTTTTTTTTACAATTAAGGTAGGCAATTAAATATAACAATAGTAAAGTATCGACAATTTTGTGTTTCTATATATTTTTTTTCTTTTTTATATCTTAAAACTTTAACCAGATATGGTTTTTTTTTTTGACTCTAAATTAATGGCTTAAAAATTAGGTAAAAATAATTTGGATATAAAAAAACCTGCACAGTAGTAAAATGATTGCGCGTATAACAACCGCCGGGTGTAAAGTATAAAAAAAATCATTTGCTTGCGTTTATTGGAAAGTTAGAAAAAAAAATATTATCTTCTCTTTCGCTCTTATACATTTCTATATGTTAACAACTTTTTGAAACTGGAGTTAAAGGAAAGTTCAATGACCCTTTAAAAGTTAAAATTATTTTGAGTGTTTGTTTTGATCGCGAATTTCGCGAACTATATAACTTTCTTTTTCTAGCAAGTAGGTTGATTTGGTTCTATGTGGAATTAGTGATACAAATTATTTATTTTATTGATTTTTCTTTAAATTGACTTTATTGCAAATTTCATTGCACCCGCACAATAATTAGAATATGTGTAACTGGTTATGACGTCACAATTGCAATAAAAACGGTAATTAATTTGCCTCATTTTTCTATTTTTATTTTAAAGTAACATTATTAAAGATTTCCTTTTTTCACTATTACAATTGATTTGAATAAAAAAAGTATTTGCAAATATTTATTATTGCAGAAAAAGAAAATGATCATTACTCGCAGTTAACAATGAAATTTATAGAGTAAAAAAAAATTACTTTATACATAAAAATGAAGCGAATTATATAGTAAAATATTTTTACGGCACAAAAATAACACATTTGCAATTATGGCATCATACTAAACGTAGCCACCTTTGTGAGTTTAACTCCCAACATTTTATTTTAACTCTGGGCTAACATTTCTTAACATTGGGATGTTAAACTAACAGAGTCTGGCTTAAAAAAAAGAAAAAAAATATAGAAAGAGAGACTTACATATGCATATTGAAAGGCCTTCCAGCGATGAATATGTGTTGTTGTTGCTGCGGTGTGTGATTTTTATTTTCTTGGAGCCATTTATACTCCTTTATCTGCTTTCTTTATGCTAAATTCTGCCGTTTATTATTTTATCCCGTTACACTTTCTTATTATATACACAAATTTTTTTAGTTTTTTTTTTTTTTTTGATATGCAATGAAATTTAAATTTTTACCAAAATTTGCACAAAAAAAATTCACGACCTTTTAACGGTAATCGGAAATTTGAGAAATTATGAGATTAAATTGTTATTACTTTGTTTAATGAGAATTTTAAGTTTTAATTTTTCGAACGACATTTTAGTTTGGGGATATTTCCCTCTTCTCACAATTTTTTTTGTATGTTTTCTTTTTTTTTTTTGAAAAACAAACCCACTTGCTAAAAAAAATTTTGTTTTTTTTTTTTCGTTTTTTTACAATTTAATGGGAAAAATACAATAACTCTACTTTGGATTTTTAAGATTTAGCATTTAATATTGGTATTTTAATTAATTTGTTTTTGACGACACTGTTTTGAACCGCACTGTGCAAATCTTTTTTTTTCCATTGGTAATGGACACCCCATGATAAATAACAAGGAATTCACGATACCTCAAATTCTTAAAATTTTGAACATCTTAGTTCTAATCATTTTAAACTACTTTAAATTTTGTTGTTTTTTCTTTTTTTTTATATTATTTTAATTTAAATATTTTTGCCCCGAGGACAAAAACTACGTAGTAAACGTCTTTAATACAACTGACTAACGGTCCCTCTTAAAGTAATTCTATGACTGAGAAGGTAAATTTTTGTACAGTGAACATTGACGCTTGATGGTCTTATTTTGTTTTTGCCTTTTCTTCTTGGAATTCTTCTTGGAAGTTTCCATATGCAAGAGATCACTCTTCAGTACGTTTTATTAAACAAAATTTTGGATGGTAACAAAATCTGTCCAAGAATGATTTTGCGAACTCCCAAAATAGCAAACAACTTTGGGTTCTTCCAACACGTTCAGAAAAGTTATTTGCTCCCCAAACATGAATTTCCCGTAAGGCTGATAACCAAAAAAAATTAATGTAAATCTGCTCTTTTCCTTTTTCTCCCGATTGTTAGCAAAAAGAATAGGCAAGTTATTTACTCCAACGAATCTATTTGAATAAATTGATATTATTTATAGGAAGAATGTGCATGAAAAAAAATAATCTACAATTACCTATTGCAAGTAGTACTTTTAACATGTGACAATCAATCGTTGAGATTCCAGTTATTAACACCAGCATAAGGGATTTGATTTGCTGCCAACCATTTGTTTAACCGGAAAGACTGACATTGCTTTCCTACCGAAGTACTTCGAACTTTCGAGAAGCGATAGAAGGCATGTTTTTACCAATTCCTTTTGGTATTCCGAAAAAAATGATAACAGCTGAGGGATATATTTTCTCACCTCACTGTGCTATTCAGAGTTGCAATTACCCTAGTTTAAATAAAACCCCAATTGCAAAGTCAAATTGCTGAGTATCAATTAAACTTTAGAAAAAAACTTAAATTCAGCGAATTTTGGGGGATTAAAAAAATACGAATTTAAATACTCTAAAATCATTGAAAAATCTACAATTGCGGTTATAACAAAAGGAGTTGGTAGAAAAAATTCTTGTAGCGTTGTCGTTAAATTAAACAATAACCATAGGGTTAATTATACATAGATATAAAAATTATAAATATTTTGGCTATAACTGTCCGAATGGTACCAATATTTTATTAGTGCGAGTTAATTGAAGATTTCTTATCAAACTTTAAGTTAATTTGACATTGAAATAAAATATTTTGAACTAGACAAAACAAAAAATTTTTTTTTTTTTTTTGGGGTATCAATAAATTCCCGATAACCGGAGCATTACATTACAAACGCGGGCATACTGCTTCGTCTGCGGCCACGCTGTTTGCGGAGAACATAGCACACTTTTACATCGCTGCAACACTTGCGCACAGGGCGGGGGAAAAGAAGTACACGCTCAACAACAATAATTTTTAAACTTTTTTATAATAGTCTTAAGAAAATTCAAGCAAAAAAAATTGAAAAAATTATTTTTGTATGTAGAATTTAGTTATAAACAACAAAAACAAAAAAAAAATCAAAAAAAATTTTTTATATGAAAAAACATGATTTACAAAAATGGTCCGTAGGGACACGGCCGTGAAGTTCAGAACTGTCACTCATCGGAGGGTTAAGGATTACTTCGTAAATACGATTTGGAATGGAGTCGTATAAGGATTTCAAATAATCGAGGGAAATTGAAGACCAAGCAGCTTTGATCGCAACAATAAGTTCCTCCTTGGTATCGTGCTACTTACCGGAAGCGTAAACCTTTTGAGCGAGCCAACCCCAAACATTTTCTATAATATTCAGGTCTAGGGAGTATGCTGGCCAGTCAAGCGTTCTTACATTCTGGTCACAAATCCATGACTTCACTGCTCTGGCGGTATGAATAGGAGCGTTGTCATGTTGAAACGTCCACTGCAGGTTTCCAAAAAGCACGCTGAATAATGAAAAAGCCCGCTGAAGCACACCCTTTAGTGGTCAAAAATTAAAATCACAGGTACCATAATAAGAGATATTGCCCCAGACCATAACACCCCCTTCCCGACTATGTAGGCGATTCAAATTATGTTCTTTTTTCCGCAAGTCGTGAAAATAGTAATTAAATCCATTTTTTCGTCAGAAAAGACGACACGGTACCACTCATTACTCCATGTCATATGACTGCGACAGTATGACAAGCGTATTTCCTTGCGGACCCCTGTTTGTGGTGGTTTTTCTTTAATTTTAGTTGCTTCAAATGTCTAGCTTTGGAAATAACATGCTGTACAGTTTGAAACCACAACAAGTGAACTCTTAAAAAACTCGTATCAACTGAGACTGTTCTATTAAAGTGGCGCGAAAATTGCAAGAATATCGATCATCTATAAAAGAAAACCTAAAAAAAGCAAAGGCACTTCAAAAAAAAACTTGAAAAAAGGCTCTCAGAGAGAACAAGTGTAATTTACCGAATGAGAGAACAAAAGAAACTTAGAAAAAATTACACGCTTTTATTCTTAAGCAACTTTTTAGGAAAACTATTAGGGGAGTCCTATTCGAGTGGCGAGGACTGTATTTTTTGAAAAATAAGTAAAAAAAATTAAACCAAATTTGCATATTATGGCAATATAAAGCGTGGTCTAAATACAAGTATCTTTTTAAAAATTAAATTAAATCAACTTATCTTAATTTTTTTGGTATAATATGGTTTTATTAGAAATCATAAATATTTCATAAACGCGATTTGATAGAACTTTTTTTTTACTTCAAATTTATGTTTTGAAGGTCAAAGTAGTTTAAGAAAGTCTTAGTACTAGTATGTGCAAAAGTTTTAGTGTTATAAGTAAATACTAAAATACCTGGTCTTATAGCTTCTTGAAATGAACCTATATGAAGATAATCCTTTTGACAACCTTTACGTAAGAGCTTATGTTTTACTGTAATTACGAAACATATAAAAAATTAGAAGCAATTAATGCCAGAAATATGTTGCACAGTGGACCATTTTATATTAGGAAATAAAAACACAATGGTTCATAAAAAAATGAGTAAAATGAGAGATTTTAAAGTAGTATTTAAACAAGTTAACAGTATAACTACACACTAAATGAGACTTATTTTTTCCTTACATAGTATTTAGGCCTTCTAAAATCGAAAATTACAATTAAAAAAATTTTTTTTTTTTAAATTTGTTTTATTTTTTATTTTTAATTTTTTTTTATATATAAATTGACTACGAGGGCAGATCAATAAGTCCGTAAAATATCCGTCGTAGTTATATGTAATGCAACACTGCTCCCATCAAGTACCACCTGTTAATAGACTACTGTCAAATTTTGAGCAAGTTCCGTCATTTACTTTGCGTTTAACAGCTGTTAAAAACCTACAACCTCGTGGATTTTTTTTAAAAATGGATAAAAGTGAATTTCGAGTGCTGATTAAACGTTATTTTTTTACAAACAAAAAAAAAACGTCAATCAAACCATCGATTTCAATGGTAAAAAAATGGTTTACTGATTTTCGTTGTGGCCTTACAAGCACGGAATATGCTGAACATTCTGGACGCCTAGTTGAGGTCTCTACACCCTAAACAAATGAAAAAATTCACGATATGGTGTTGGCCGATCGCAGATTGAATGTGCGATAGATTGTGGAAGACATAGGCATCTCACGTGGCTCAGTGGTTTCAATTTTGAACGATTACTTGGGTATGAGAAAGCTTTCCGCAAGATGGTTGACGCGTTTGCATACAATCGAACACCAACGGAATTGTGTGACAGCTTAGTTTATATGGCAAACATCCCCCTCAATCGTCTTATTCTCCGGATTTAGCCCCTAGTGGCTATTTCCAAACCTAAAGAAATGTCTCGGTGGATAGAGATTTAGCTCCAACGATGAAATTATTGATCAAGCAAATGCCTTTTTTATGGACCTCAAAAAATCCTGCTGTTAAACGCAAAGTAAATGACGGAACTTACTCAAAATTTGACAGTAGTCTATTAAAAGGTGGTACTTGATGGGAGCAGTGTTGCATTTCATATAACTACGAGCGAAGTTCGAATTGCCACGACCTTATTGATCCGCCCTCGTACTTTGACTCCATCTTGAATTAAAATCAAACAGTCTTGACGTAGAAAAATATATAACCGAGTAAAAAGTTTATATATAATTATATGTCACCATATATAGGGAGATCCATTTCGAGATACTTTTTTCAATAGCCTTTTTTGACAGATCACGTGTGAGTCGTGTCATGCTGTTATGTTATTTTTGTTTAGTATTGTTTGGCATTTCATAATGGAAAGACTTACCTGAACAACGTTTATAAATCGTTCGACTTTATTACGAAAATTCACGTTCTGTGAGGAATGTGTTTCGTGCACTTCGCTCAACTTATGGTCAACATAATCAGCCTACTGAGCGTACTATTCGCAACGCCATCACCTATTTTGAGACCCAGCATTCATTATTGGATAATATTCGACCGAATAGACCACGTCCAGCACGCTGTGAAGAAAATATAGCGGCCGTAGCTGAGAGTGTACACGAAGACCGTGGAGAGTCGATTCGGCGCTATCGTGCCATGATAACCGACTATTTGATGCCTGAAATTGAAGCTCGTGATCTCGGCGAAATTTGGTTTCAACAAGACGGCGCCACTTTCCACACATCGCATCATTCAATGGATTTATTCAGAGAACACTTCGGTGAGCACATAATTTCACGTTTTGGGCCGGTCGATTGGCCACCAAGATCGTGTGATATCACACCGTTAGACTTTTTCCTGTGGGAATATGTAAGGTCTAAAATTTATGCGGACAAACCCGCTTCGATTCAGGCTATGGAGGAAAGCATCACGCGTGTCATTCGACAGTTATCAGTCGAAATGCTCGAACGAGTCATCGAAAATTGGACTCAACGTATAGACCATCTGCGACGTAGCAACGGCCAACATTTAATAGACATAATCTTCAAAAAATAAATGCTAAAGAATGTTCTTTCAAATGATAGTAAACATTCCCCATTAAATTTAAATTTTCTGTGTTTTTTTCTTTAAAAAAAGCAGGGAACCTCGAAATAGATCACCCTATATTATATAATAATGTACTATTGTATTATATATATTGTATACCATATATAATTATATATAACATTAATTTTTTTTTTTTTTTTTGAGTTATCTTATATTGTGCCACAACTACAGCTATTTTATTTATATATTGATATTTTTAAATTTAGATATGATTTATTTACTAAAATATGGCATATATTATATCATATAAAATTATATATACATATCACTGCAGGTTGGTTGAAAAGTTCCTGCGCTCGAAATGAAAGAATACTGTTTTTGTTACGAAATATATTTTTTTATTCAGTATAATCTTCTAGAAGCTCAATACACTTTTTCCAATGATCTTCCAATAATTTTATCCCATCCTTATAATGATTTGGCTGAAGCTCTGCAAAATAACCGTCTACGGCTGCTATGACCTCTTCTTTCGACGAAAAATGCTTTCCACGAAGGAATTGTTTGAGATTTCTGAAGAGATAGTAGTCACTGGGAGCCAATACTGGTGAAAACGGTGGATGTTCAAGCAATTCGTACTTTAATTCTTTGAAATTAGCCATCGTCAAAACACTTTTGTGAGCAGGTGCATTGTCTTGATGAAAAATGATTTTTTTCCTTCTTTAAACCAGGTCTTTTCTCACGAATTTTTTCATCCAGCTGATCCAAAAAGCTGCAATAATATTCAGAGTTGATTGTTTTACCTTTCTGAAAATAATCAATCAACAAAACTATTTTTGCATCCCAAAAAACTCATGCCACAACATTCTTTGCTGATCGTTGTGACTTCACCTGCTTTGGAGCTGAACAACCAACTTCAGTCCACTGTAAACGTTCTTGTTTCAATTTAGGATCATGGTGATAGATCCAAGTGTCATCCATATATATAAAACGACGCAAGAATTCGGTTTTATTCGGCTTAAAACGCTCCAAATTACGCTGAGAAATTTGTTTTCGATCCAGTTATTGTTGAATTGTTCATGTGTGCGGCACTAACTTTCCAAACAGTATTTTCATGCGTAATTCTTCATGTAAAATATGGAGTACTCATTCGTCTGAGATACCTATGGCATTAGCAATTTCACGCTTAGTCAAACTTGGATCTTCACTAACCATATTATGTACCTGCTCAATGATTTCTGCTGTGGTTGCAGTTTTTGGCCGTCCTTCGCGTGGATCGTCTTCAAGGCTGGTACGACCACGTTTAAATTCACCAGCCCGAAATTCAACGGTGAGTTTTGAAGGTGAGGACTCCTTATACACTTCTAACAATTGTTCATAAATTCCCTTTGCTTTTAAACCCTTCAAAACAAAGAATCTAATGACTTTCCATATTAAAAAAAAATCAATGACACGTCAACTTCAAATGGCTTGTAAACAAAGAAAGAATTGACAGAATGACTTGCAACTTTGCATGTGTTCTTAGGACAGTTATACCAACTTGAGAAAAAAAAGTTTGGAGCTAGCAGTGCCATCTCTTGGTGAGCGCAATAACTTTTCAACCAACCTGTATATTTATATATGGCAAAACAGAGGACTTATATTTATGTTATACAGAACTGATTATACAGATAAGTACAGCAACAATTTAGTCTTATTAATTTATTAATTTCGCAAGTTCTCGAATAAATAATTATGTATAATTATATATAACACAATTATACGAACAATGTAGTCTAATAAAGTCAGCCATTATATGTAACAGTGTGTGGCTGAGTAGTAAGTTAAGCGGTAGACTACAACTCTAGGCCGAGCTCAAATCCTGGCGAAGGCATTGTTTTTTAGAATTTTTAAAATTTTATTTAATTTTATTTTTCTTAATTTTTGGATCTAATCTGATACAATTCGATCTGTCTTTTTTTCGGATAAATTTTTATAATGCTGTATCTAATTTGATGGGTTTTTTTCTTATCAATTTATTTCTCACTAAATCCTCGAATATATGTATTGCTGGATCTAATTTGATATGCCATTTTTCCGATCAAATAAGATTAGCTAGATATTACAGCAGATATTCAAGAATATGATATTGGATATGATTAAATATTGCGCCAGATATTATAGTTTTTTTTTTTTTAAAAACAAAAAGCTTTTTAGTAATATTTTTGTTTTCAAAGTCCACCCACTGTGCAAGATTAGTACACCTTTTAACATTATAATACATATTATAGAATAGAGCATTTAAAATCTCTTATGTTAACACTTACTTTGCATTATACTTAATTTACGTTGAGTATTTTTAATATTTGCTGATTTAATTTGATAAAACAAAGAACTGAAAATTATTTAATTAATTAAAAGAGCAAAGTTAAAAAATTATATAAATTATTTAATCGCTTAACAAAAGTTTTATGGAAAGAAAAATTTTGCACTTTTTTTTATATCAATTAAAATTTTTCAACTTATTTAGCCTAAAATTATGTCAAGTTCTTTTTTCAGCATATTTCACTTATTTAACATCCATCAATTATTCATACTCAAATTGAATACTAACTCATTGTCTGTTGTATTTATTTTGTGATTTTGCCAAAATTTAATTTTAACCAGGCGTCGCTTTGGTGAGCTTAAACGATTTGTAGTTTTTGCGATTTTCATCTTTAAAGGTAATGGCATACAAATTTTAAAATACTAAACCCACTGAGTAAATAAATACAAATTAAATTTGCATTTTAACACATAAAAACATTATTTTTATTTTTGATCGAATTTACATTTTTCGTTCAACTTAAATTGTGAAATTAAATGTACTTTATGTGAAGTTGTTTCAATTTACAGTTTTAAGTATATTTTTGCATGTTAATTTTATTTATTTTTTTTTTGCATATTGTTATTTTTTATTACTGCCACCTGTTTATATACTTATGTATGTAGAGAAACAGGTAAACCTTGATTTATGCAAAACTTTAGTACAGGGAAATTTATGCGAACGGCCACAGGAAGGATGCCTTTATATGAACGGCTAATCACAGAACTTAATTGTTTACAGTTCATTACAGTTCATTGTTTGAACTGTGACATGTTAAACGTGATCAATTTCTCCATCATATGATAACGCTAGGTAAAAATGAATGGTCCTTTTTTAAAAAAGGGACGGGTCCTCTGGCAGCTCGTATAAATTTCATGTACGAGTGTTTGTAAGCAATTTCATTATAACCGGATTACAAAAGAAATATCTGCAATTATGTAAATTTTCTGATGAAAGAAACAAATTTTAATACGATATTCGCGGTTTTAATTTATTCGAAATTTTTACCTATTAAACTACGTAAATCAAGGTTTACCTAATCAAAAATAATTTGTAGAAATTCATACATTTTACTTTTTTTAACATGATTTTGCAAAAATTAGTTTTTCTTTTAAAATGTGTTAACAACCCGAGTAAAAAAGTTTACATATAATCATATGTTGCCTTATCTAATAATATATTATCATATATAAATGCATGTTTAGTATGCATTAGCATATAAAATTATATGTATATATTACATTATTTATTTTTAAATTAACTTATTTTTTGTCATATATAACCATATATGGTTATATATTCACCCTTATTCTAGTTGTCGTTATTAATGTCGTCGTCGTTTTTGAGTCAACATCACTTTGCTTCGACGTCGACAACACTTCGACACCAAATTGGTATTCTAAAACAGTGTTGTAACGACGTCGACAGTTTATCGATTTAAACAAAAACACATCTCTAAAAATTGAGTCGGCAGATTTATTTTGTTTATTATTTTTGCGAATAATTGTTTTTTATGCGTAATTTAAATTCTGATACCAGTGATGAAGAAAATAAAAAAAATCTAGTATTGGAAAGAAGGTTTCTCATACAGAAATCCAATATCTTTAATCTGCCGGATAACAAGTGAGTAGCAAAATCAGTCTGTTACTTTAAAGAATGTTAATCTTCTAATTTTTTTAAAAGGTGTGAAAGTTACTTTCGGCTGAATAAAACAGCCTTCAAAGATGTGCTGTAAACAATAGCACCTAATTTGAAAACCGGAATCAAGTCCACATTTATTTCCAAAACAATAAAATTGGCAGCTACATTAAGATTTTTAGCCCAAGGGTCGTACCAGCTCAGTGTTGGAAACGACTTTAACTTAGGGTTCAGCTGTTTCTGAAACTGTAGAAGATTTGCCACAGCTTCCTCCAGCGGGCTCAACATAAATTGCTTGAATCTTCCGCCACCTGTAGCATTACACTCGGCTTTGTTGGCTACCATTTTCTTTTTAACTTTGAATTTTAAGTCTCGCCAAACCTATAAATAAATTTTGTTATATTTTTATAATCCACTTTATATGATCATGCTTTCTTTACCTTCTGCCATCCATCTCACATTATTCTCGGTAGGCCAAGTGCATTTAATAAATTTGATATTTCTTCCCATTTTTTCGTTTTTTTTTCAGTCATTACTTCTCCTCAAGTCGTTACTAAAAATTGTGTCGACAAAATCAGAGCCGTTTCAAGACAATATCGTCGTCACATTTTCTTACAGAATACCAAATACTTGTCGACAGTTATCAATTATTTTCGATAACGACAACGGGAATACCAATTTAAAAAAAAATCCCAAGACGACATTGTCTTGTGTCGACGACGACAACTAGAATAAGGGTGATTGATCTTTATAAAATTATGTATGATTTATATGATAAGATATGTTATAAATTATTGTATATAACACTATATTTAATTATTTATGGGTTACACGGGACTGTATATATTTATATGTAACTTATACAGGACCATATATAGGGTGTCCCAAGAAGAACGCAATTTTTAAATTTGAAATAAAACACAGATATTTAAAAAAAAATCGTGAAACTTTATTATATCGTAAAGTAGACAGAATGAGGTTATGTATGGAACAATATATCGTGCAGATGGCCGCCGCGGCTTTGCTGGCATGCACGCGATCTTTTAATGAAATTTTCAATGACCGTTTTGCATGAATGCTGCGGTATTTCATTAATGGCAGCGTCCAATTTCCTCTTTTAAGGCTTGAGTCGTCGTCGGCTTATTCGCGTAAACCATCGACTTCAAAAACCCCAAAGAAAAAATCTAATGGTGTTAAATCGCATGATCTAGGCGGCCAATTCTGATCTCCAAAACGCGAAATAACACGACCGGGAAATGACTGATGCAGCAATTGAATTGTTTCTCTGGCTGTATGACATGTGGCGCCGTCTTGTTGGAACCACATGCCCTCCACATTCATTTCTTCAATTCTAGGCAAGAAAAAACTGGTTATCATTTCACGATACCGAACACCATTGACTGTTTGCGCTTGACCTGCCTCATTTTCATAAAAAAAAAGGTCCAATGATTCCTCCAGCCCAAAAACCACACCACACAGTGACACGTTGAGGATGCATTTGCTTCTCGTGAATCACTCGAGGATTTTCCTCACCCCAAATGCGACAATTCTGCCGATTGACGAAGCCATCAAGATGAAAATGGGCCTCGTCACTGAAGATGATTTTATCGGCAAAATCAGCATTTTCATGTTGTCTCTCCAATACCCAATTAACGAACTCCCTTCGCTGTCCATGGTCAGCTGGCTTCTGTTCCTGAGTCAATTGAACTTTGTATGCATGAAGATGCAAATCTTTCGTCAAAATTCGCTGCAAAGTGGATTTGGAGACACCAATTTGCTGAGCTCGGTGTCGAATTGAGGTGGATGGAGTTTGAGCGACATCATCACGTACAGCTGCGACATTTTCGGTCGATCGACCTGGTAGATAGCGCGTTGTTGTCTTTACATCACTAACAGACCCAGTTTCGGCAAATTTATCCATTAATTTCTTTACAGTTGACTCTTTTGGAGCATTATTGTGACCCCAAATTGATCGCAATTTGCGAACTGTAGCCGCAAAACTTTCACCATTTTGGTAAAACAATTTCACAATGAGAATGCGTTGTTCATTCGTGTAGCGCTCCATTTTTACTAACCTCGTACCTTCTACTAGCAAACAATAACAATTGTTCAAATGTCAAACAATGACACTTCGAATGTTGCCAGATTTAAAAATTGCGTTCTTCTTGGGACACCCTTTAAAATCTTGCAAAACTTCTTTATTTTTATATCTCTACCAAATGTCACTTTAATGTGGATTCCAATTTATGATAAAAATAACTTTAGATAAAACTAAAATCAACTCTTCATCACAGCTTAAATACTACAAAAATGTATGAGAATTTTTAAGTCATGCAAAAGAATGTCTAAACATTGCATTTTCATTGCTTCTTTAGGGTATATTTGAATACTTTTGTCCTGTGATACGATCAGAAAAAAAGTGATGCCTATGCACTAATTTTGCTGGGTACATACACACATATTTTCAGATATACTTTGCAATATCATATCGTCAGATGAAATGCGAAAACAATGTAACTATAGTTACGTTATAACGTACACTCTAATTAATTTCTATTTAAATTTACCTAACTTATAGTAGGAAAATATACTACTGTGAAAAAATACACACATTATGCGTAATTTGGTGAATAAAAAATTAGTAAAATTACATTAAAAGTGCGTAAAATTAAATGAATTTTTCAAATTAAAGAGTAAATTTACTAAATTTATGCATAAAGAAACACGTTTGAGGTGTAAATGTACCCATAAAATGCGTATATCTACCACCACGATTTTTTTGCAATAAAAATTTATTTTAATTATGTGTTTTTATTAATAATGCGTTAAATTATAAAATAAAACTAAAACAATAAAAAAAACACAATATGATTATATGATAAAAAAAAATCCTACTAATACTATTCATTTACAAAATATTTATTTATTTATTTTATTTATTAATCATATAATTACAAATTATATGTTAATACCCTAACCGAGCACTAGCAACAAAGGCCTTCGGCTCGTTGTAGCGAAAACAGACCAGAGCCTCTGGTGGGAATTGAATGCACGACCCCCGCACTGATAAGCTAGCACGCTACCAACTAGCCTACCGGGGCGCTCATTTACAAAATAACAGATCAACAATATATACATAAAAAACTTCAATACTTTTAACACAAGGATACAGTGCAAAATATAATTAAAAAATATTGTCTAATCATTAACTATTAACATAGATTATGTTGTAGATTTAATATGGATTGGGACAAACATTTGAAATTAACGGCTTCATATAAGCTTTGTTATTTGATTATTAAAGAATTAAATTTCATAACTAAAAAAAACTGTAAAAAATAGAGGATAAATATAAATTGTTAAATTTCGTTGATGTTAGTCTAATTGTGTGTTGTTTTCGAGTTTGTTAATTTGTTTCCAAACACTCAATATAAAATACACAATCATCAAAGCATTGACCCAACAAGGGCATGGATACTGAAGGGGGGTTCTCTTGCGGCAACTGAAAATACTAAGTATTCTATTCTGATGGCTCTGTTTCTTTGCAATAAAACAATTTAGAAAAAAAACAAAAAGTTTATGATTATATGATCTAAAATCCTACAAATACTATTCATTAAACAATCAATATTTTAAAAAATTTGTTTATAAAATATAATAAATCCTAAAAAATGTTACTTTACACTCTAATTAATTTTTGCTTAAAATTACCAAATTTATTGTAGGAAACTGCTTCTCCTACTATAATTTGGGTAATTTTTACTCTGTGTGAGTAAGTTTTTTTTTTTTGCAAGTGCGTAGATAATTTTTAAAATATTTTTTTAAAAAATTGATTTATAATTTGATTTTTGTTTTTCATTGAAAAGTCATATTTGTTTTTTTCTTTGTTTTCAATAATTGTCATTTATTTGAAATAATTTGTTTTTAATAGTTTTTAATAAAACAGCTATATATTTGCCAATTAAAAATTATTAGTGTAAGACGTTTACCACAATGGATTTCCAGCGGCTTAAACATTTTCTTTGAGGATTTCCTCCCCCAAATGGTTTTTACATTTATCCTTGCATAGTGGATCCAATAGAATATTATGAATATTCTCTGTATTTGGCGATATAATATATTTCGTTGGTTATACTCGTGCTGCCTTGGATGGTGTTTTTAATAAACATCTTGATCGTGTTCTTGCGTGTCCTTATCGCTTGAGACTTCGTTCATATTGTTAATATGAGTATTTTCCTTGTTGAATGGATAGTAGGATACGAAACATAGCAATTCCTCCGTAGTAGTGAGGTCATCTTAATTATCTTCATCAGATTTAATATGCATTTCATTTTTCAGTCACTAAAATTCGTTATTTAGTTGCTTTTTAATATTTTTTGAATTTCTTTAGGTTTTTTTTTTTTTAATTAATAAGTCTCAATATTTTAACTACCACTATATGATAGTACAATTACAAACTTGTGTTTAAAATTTGAATTTACCAAAAACTATACTAATTTTAGGCACAAAATGTTTTTTTTTATAATCACATGGTGTTTATTTTTACTTTGTATGCATATTATTGTATGTTAAAGTGTGTACACAATATTTTTAAACATTTGGTGTTTATATTTACCAACTATGCGTTATATTACACAAAAATTTACACGTTTTATAGTAGTAAATTTTGCAAACATTTTTGGAGTTCGTTCGTTCGAAATTTTAGCAAATTTGTTTATGAAACTAATAGTTTTTACCAAGGTTGGCAATCGAAACGAATAACGATATTGTTATCGGTAACGGTATTTTTTTTTTGTACACTCCTACTATAAGTTGTGTACTCCGACTATAAGTTGGGTAAATTTACTCTGTGTGCGTAAATAAAAAAAATACACACATTATGCGTAAGTTGGTGAACACAAACTGAGTAAAATTACATTGAAGGTGCGTAAAAATTAAATGAAATTGTGAAATAAAAGAGTACACTCTAAAAACTGTTTGTAAATTTACTACAATAAAATGGGTAAATTTTCATGTAATATTACGAAAATTCGGTAAATACAAACACCAAATTCGTAAATATATTTTGTGAACACTTTTATATACAATAATACACACAAAAAGTATTTTTAGACATAATATGTCTACAATTAAACACTTTGTGCCTAAAATTAGTATTATTTTATTAAATTAAAATTTTACTCACAAATTTTGTAATTATACTACATTAGAATGGTAATAAATATATTGATATTTTAAAATTGGAAAATATAAAAAATTAAAAAAAGAAAAAAACGTATAAATATCAAATTCATTTATACTACGTCCATACAACTAAAGAAACTGAAATACAATTTTCAAATACATGGTCCACATATTTTCAAGACAACAGGCAACTTTGTAAGTGCATAGATGACTAAAATCTATTTATCTGCAAAGGATGCTCTTTAAAATGGAAGATGATACAAATCATGCCGCACACATTAAATTGAAGGTGACTATTATTGCACATGCACAAAGCTGCGCTAAATCATGTTAATATAGCTAAATACATTATGAATTATATTTTTAAATAATTGTTAATAAATGTATGAAATAAAAATAAATTTTTTTGTGCAGTTTAATTTAAAGCGTTGCCTTGGTAAATATACGCATTTTTTTTGTAATTTTACGCATTTAAAAATTCGTTTTTATGCATTTCATGCGTATGTTTACACTACAAATAGATTTTTTACGCACAATTTTAGTAAATTTGTGAATTATTTTTGAAATTTTATTTAATATTTACGCAGTTTCGTTATAAAATCACCCATTTTGTGTGCACCAACTTACGCATAATGTGTGTACCGTTATCGTTTACGCACACAAAGTAAATTTACCAAACTTATAGTAGGAGTACAGTTTCCTACTATAAGTTGGGTACATATAAATTTTACGCATTTTGTGTCCAAACTTAGGCATGTTTCGTGATATTAAACAAAACTTTACTCGCTTTATAGTAGTGAATTTATAATGATTGTTTAGAGTGTAGCGATATAATCGCTAAAAATTGCATAAACTTAATGATAAGACTCATTGTAATTATGAAGCTTTTCAAGTTAACTGGCAGATCAACAATAAATATCAAATGAATATATTAAACATACAGGTACCATGCAATGTAGTACTTTTGACTATCAAAAATTGTTGGCAAAAATTAAAAATTGTAGGATTACTTAGTACTGATGATTAATAATAGCTGGAATACAGTGGGAAAAAATAATTTCGTATATCACTTTACCATCCTAGTGGTTGATATAAATAGCCATAAGTTGTTGTGGGTGGGTGGTGGTTCAAAATGAGGCTGACTATGGCAAGGTAGCTTAAGTCGAAAGTGTGGCATTCCCTTTAGCGCTGATCCTGACAAGTTTTTCCATATTCTCCCTGCGGGGAAAAAGGCGTCAGTTGGGAATTGGAACCTGTCCCGGGATAGGTGAAAACAGGACTGGTTCCGAAAATACATATCACGAGATAGGTAAAAATAGGACCGGTTCCTAAATTAACTACCGCCTGATCGATTTAAAAGTCATGACATGCTCTTTTAGACCATTCCTGTGACATGTCACAGAGGGCGATTGACCCCCTCCTAGGACAAGCCCATATTAAAATGACCAGTCCCGTGACCGGTCCCTATCACAATGAACCGGTTACGTGACGTGTCTTGGGATAGGTTCTTTTCCCGCAGTGCTCTTATATTTATTACAAATTATTACATAGTAACATTTGTTTAAGATGAAAAATGTTAATAAATTTTTCATTTGTTAGTGAAGAAAAGTTCATTAGTTTACTGAAAAATTTCATAAAACCTTATACAATTCAATTTTCTATGAGTAAAAACCACAACAATATTGCCAACTCAAAATAAAAATTAATAACCGTACATAAAGTTAGCAATACTAATTTTTATTAACAATAATCGATAAAGTTAATTGACAATTTTATATAAAAAAATAAATATTTCTTGGTAAAAATGCAAAAAAAAAAAGATTTTTTTTAAAACTGATTCAATACTTATACGACATTGGTATTAAGGGAAAAGTTTTAGGAATACCGGTATTTTGTGAAATCAAAAGTATGGGTATCGGTTATCAGTTTCAACAGGTTTCTAAAGAGATAACGGTATTTAAAAATTATCAGTTGCCAACCTTGCTTTGACTACAAACTTTTATTATTATTTTATTCCTCTTACTCAAAATGGAGCATAGGGCGCCAAAATACAGTGCTTCATAATCACTCAAGCCTTTTGTAAATTTTTACAAAGCCATCAAAAACCAAATTTTGTTCATAAAACCGCCATTTTTTTATCGTAGATTTAAAATCTAAAAATTTTGAATAAGAATGTAGTTTAGCTAAATAAATTAATCATATCATTAATAAAAGTCGGTTTTAAAAATTTTTTTAAATAAGTTATTTTGCATTTCATCTGACGATAATGTACATTGTAAACATGTATTTGTAAAGTGTATTTGTACGTACTTTGTTCATAGATTATAAGGCAGTTTACACTGAACTTTAAATTATTGATAACACTAATTCACAGAGATTTAAAACACTAAATGTCAATTAGGTTAGTTACACCAGTCGTGTGCTATGTGTTGTAATTTTAATTGACTATGGTATGATTGAATTCTCCAACGACAATTTTTGAATGGGAATGAATTCATAGTTGGTCTCAAACGATTTAATTTTAAGAGACTTCATTCGTTTTTCACTATTGGATTTGTTAATTACTGAATGCAATCGTTGGGAATTCAATAAATTTTTATTTAATCAATTTACAAATTTGATATTTATTGTTTATTCGAGCTTGTTTATAATTTAGAAAATAAATAACTGCGTTATTAATTTTAATTAAAGAAAACAAGAACAACAAAATAAAAAAAAACAATAAAAATTTTAAAAATCACCAAATTTGAAGAAATCACTAAAAATTAAAAAAAAATCGCCAAAATTAAAGAATCCTTAAAATAAAAACAAAACTGATAAAATTGTAAAAATTCACTCAAATAGACAAAATCGCCAAAAGCAAAAAAATTGCCAAAAGTAAAAAAATCGCCAAAAGTAAAAAAAAATCGGAAAATTTTAAAAATCGTTAAAAAAAATCGCTTAAATTTAAGAAAAGCCAAAATTGAAAAAACTAGCAAATTTGAAAAAAAAAACAGTTTAAAAAAGTTACCAATTCCGAAAAAACGCTAGAATTTAAGCAATCGCAAAAATTAAAAAAATAACCGAATTAAAACGTTTAAATATAATTTTAATCGTCCCCATTTCTAAAACTAAACGCGCTAAAGGAAACCATTCTCAAGTTCGGAGCTACTTGGCAATATTTTAGATCTCGTTGCTCTCGAGAACTCTTCATTGCAGAGAGAGAGAGAGGCCTATATTTAGCAATAATAAATTTTTTATATATTTCTTACAATATTTTATTTAAATTTACCGAATTTTTTTTACAAACTCATGATTTTTAACTGTGAAATCAATTATTGCTTTTTGTTGTTTTCTTATAGTATTTGTAAGAAATCATTAAATTTACTGTTATAAATTAATCGAATGAAGCAAAATCGAATGAACAATAAATCCCAAATTTTAATTGAGTAAAAATCTGTTGAATTCGCCATGATTGATTGCTTGATTAAATTCCCAAATTGTAAATCCAAGTGAGTAAGAAATCGAATGATTGAATTTAATGATTGGTAAAATCGAATGAGACAAATTGATTGAATTCCTTAGCTGTGACTTCTGTCAAATGAATTAAAAAAATTTATTAAAAAGTACATCGAATTAATTTTTTAGGGGAATAAATAGAATTCAATCTTCGAAGAGCTGGTTGTAATGTTCTAAACGCAGAAAAAATCCACTGTTTACAGGGAATTATATGTACATATGAGGGCGGATCAATAAGTCCGTGACTTTTTGAATGAAACACAGTTTTGTTTCAAAAAAAAAATAATTTTTAACATAATCTCCTTTAAGCTCAATACACTTAGTCAAATGTTTCTCCAATTTTTGTATCCCTTCCAAAAAAATAGGATTTTTCGAGGTCCATAACATAGGCATTTGTTGGATCAATAATTTCATCGTTGGAGCTAAATCTCTTTCCAACGAGCCATTTCTTCAGGTTTGGGAATAGGAAATAGTCACAAAAATTCTCGTCCAATCGGTCCAATAAGTTGGCATAATATTCGCCGTTTATTGTTTTTCCCTTTTGAATGTAATTGATGTGGATTATCCCGCGTGCATCATAAAAACCTGTTGCCATCACCTTATTGGTTTAAACTGCTGCTTGGTATCCGGAGTGTTGTAATGGATCCATGTTTCATCCAAAGTTACAAAACGGTGCAAAAACTTATCCGAGTTGCGGTTAAACAACTCCAAACAACCCTTTGAAGTTATCACTCGATTACGTTTATGGTCAATTGAGAGCAAACGCGGCACCCACTCATCTTGCAGACAGCTTTCTTAAATCCAATTGATCATTTGAAATCGAAACCACACTGTCATATGAAATGCCTATGGCATCAACAATCTCACGCACTTTTACTTTTCGATCGGCCAACACCATATCGTGGATTTTTTCGACATTTTCGGGTGTATTGACCTCAATTGGCCGTTCAGAATGTTCAGCGTCATTTGTACTTGTGCGACCACAACGAAAGTCAGTAAACCACTTGTTTACCATTGAAATCGATGGTGCAGAATCCCCATAGTATTTATTGACGGTTTCTTTTCGCAAAAAATATTGTTTAATGAGCACACGAAATTCACTTTTTCCATTTTAAAAAAAAAATCCAAAACCAAAAAAATATATTTTTCAAAGTTTTTTTTGACATTTATTTGAAAAATAAATTACACATTACTACGGATTTTCTGTTACAGTTAATATTTTTGATTTGTTGAAAAAATTAAAGTTAACATAAACTAAATAAATGAAAAGTCGTTTTGTAGTTATCAATAAAAAATATCATTTATTTTTATGGATTTTGTAGTTAATTTAAAATAAATAAATAAAAGAAATATCACTTGTTTTAACGGATTTGTCATTAGTTTTTAACAGTAAAAATTAATGAACAATCATTTATTATTTACGCATATTATAAGTTAAGTTATACACATTTAAAAATAAATTAAAAATTATTTTAATTTAAATGAAAAGTAACTACAACGGTATATTAATCATTTTTCATAAGTTTAGTGTGCTAACGAAGTGATATTCCAACAGAAAAAAATCTTACAAGTGGAAAAAGTATTAACAACTGTGTTTTATACTATGACAACACTTAGTACACCTTGTGAACTTCTTTATTATGTTACATACAGGTTGGTTGAAAAGTTCCTGCGCTCGAAATGAAAGAATACTGTTTTTGTTACGAAATATATTTTTTTTATTCAATATAATCTCCTAGAAGCTCAATACACTTGTTCCAATGATCTTCCAATAATTTTATCCCATCCTTATAATGGTTTTCCGGAAGCTCTGCAAAATAACCGTCTACGACTGCTATGGCCTCTTGATTCGACGAAAAATGTTTTCCACGAAGGAATTATTTGAGATTTCTGAAGAGATAGTAGTCACTGGGAGCCAAATCTGGTGAATACGGTGGATGTTTAAGCAATTCGTACTTTATTTCTTTGAATTTAGCCATCGTCAAAACACTTTTGTGAGCAGGTGCATTGTCTTGATAAAAAATTATTTTTTTTCTTCTTTTTCATCCAGCTGATCCAAAAGGCTGCAATAATATTCAGAGTTGATTGTTTTACCTTTCTGAAGATAATCAATCAACAAAATTCCTGTTGCATCCCAAAAAACTGATGCCATAAACTTCTTTGCTGATCGTTGTGACTTCATCTGCTTTGGAGCTGAACAACCAGCTTCAGTCCACTGTAAACGTTCTTGTTTCAATTTAGGATCATGGTGGTAGATCCAAGTCTCATCCATAGTTATAAAACGACGCAAGAAGTCGGTTTTATTCGGCTTAAAACGCTCCAAATTAATTAATGTGTGCGGCACTAACTTTCCAAACAGTTTTTTCATACGTAATTCTTCATGTAAAATATGGAGTACTCATTCGTCTGAGATGCCTATGGCATTAGCAATTTCGGGCTTAGTCAAACTTGGATTTTCAATAACCATATTATGTACCTGCTCAATGATTTCTGCTGTGGTTGCAGTTTTTGGTCGTCCTTCGCGTGGATCGTCTTCAAGGCTGGTACGACCACGTTTAAACTCACCAGCCCGAAATTCAACGGTTCGTTTTGATGGTGAGGACTCCTTATACACTTCTAACAATTGTTCATAAATTTCCTTTGCTTGTAAACCCTTCAAAACAAAAAATCTAATGAATGCACGATATTCAATTTTTTCCATATTAAAAAAAATCAATGACACGTCAACTTCAAATGGCTTGTAAACAAAGAAAGAATTGACAGAATGACTTGCAACTTTGCATGTGTTCTCAGGACAGTTGTACCAACTTGAGAAAAAAAAAGTTTGGAGCTAGCAGTGCCATCTCTTGGTGAGCGCAGAAACTTTTCAACCAACCTGTATTGTATGTAATGTGTCCTGGATTTTTGGTTTTTTCATTAAAATTTAATATGACAAATTTTACCTTGAAAATGCAAAAAAGTAGGCTTATCAATAAAAAAAAATATATAATTGTTTTGTATATTCCATATATGTAGTCTGCATCGTTATAAAGAAAAAAGATTTAGAATGCTGAAAATTAAATTTCAGGTACATACAAACAAAACTTTGGTAATAGGGATGATGTTATGATTTTCTATTTTTGTTTTTATTTTATTTCTATAGTAGCAATACCTATAGTTGCAGTAACTTTGTGCTGATAATTTTCCTATGGTATTTGTGGTTATATGATGAATTTGAAAAAAAGCCACAATGCTATTGAAAAAGTTACATTCTGTGTGTTACATACTTATATACTTTTATTATGTAAAATTGTTTAGTGCTGATGAACAAATTATGAAATCAATATTAGTTTGTGGTAATGTATGTATATTAAATGCAATTATATGCCAGGTGATTTTACATTCACATTGTATGGTATAATATACACTAGGGCGGGTTGGAATAAAGTTTAGCCAGTCACCCACCATCTACGCTTAAAGATTTGTTAAAGACTTTTCAGAGAGTGCTAAAATTGTTTCATTGTCACATCCTTGTTTCTTTTCTTGTTTCTTGAGTTGCCATTTAAATTTCGATCGTAATATAAAGCATTTTCCAGTATTGACTACGACCTCAAAATACTATTTGTGTTTTCCGGTATCACAGTTTCTATCCACCCTAATGTCCAATTATTTTTAAATAAAAAGCAAAGCATTTCAATTTTATTAAACTTCTAAATACAAATCACCCAAATGACAAATTTTATTACTAGTATTTAGTTATTCTTAGTGAAGGCAAATCAAAAAAAAAATAGTAATTTTTAGGCATCTTCTAAACTACTGATTCAATCGGAAAAAGTTGATATGAAGGAGCACACTGTCTTATAGAGAATTGTACTAAAAAATAATGTAAGAAAAACAAACTACAATTGCAGTTAAAATAACTACATTTGCAGTTGAAATAATTTACCCAAGATTTGCATTTTAATTGATATATTGTTATTTAAAGCCAGGGTTGGAGGCAATACCCCTAAAATACCGTTATCGATTCAATAGCCTTTCAACTCACTATCAATACCCCTAAAATACCGTTACCGAAATAACTGAAAAAATCGTTATCCTTAAAATAGCGTTACCGAAATAATAGAAAATACCGTTATCGCTAAAATACCGATACCGAAATTACTGAAAAAGTCGTTATCCCTAAAATACCGTTACCGAAATAACTGAAAAGATCGTTATCCTTAAAATAGCGTTACCGAAATAATAGAAAATACCGTTATCGCTAAAATACCGATACCGAAATTACTGAAAAAGTCGTTATCCCTAAAATACCGTTACCGAAATAACTGAAAATATCGTTATCCTTAAAATAGCGTTACCGAAATAATAGAAAATACCGTTATCGCTAAAATACCGATACCGAAATTACTGAAAAAGTCGTTATCCCTAAAATACCGTTACCGAAATAACTGAAAAAATCGTTATCCTTAAAATGCCGTTACCGACATAATTAAAAAATCTTTATTCCTAAAATACCGTTACCGAAATAACTAAAAAAATCGTTACCCCTAAAATAACGTTACCGAAATAATAGAAAATAGCGTTACCGAAATAAAAGAAAATAACTTTACCCTTAAGATTCCGATACATTTTTTTAATAAGTAATGTCTACAAAAGTTATGATCTTGTTTATTAGGTGTATTCAAATGCAATTAAATTTATCATTATATATGAAATTTAAATAAAAAACAACAATAAAATTATTTTCGTTGTTCTTTTGTATGTAATTTTTGATTTTTATTTTTTAAGAGATATAATTATATGTGGTTTAATACATATATGTTCTAATATAAGAAATTTTGTTTGTGCAAACAAATTTGAGATATTGTTATATATAGTTCCATATCTAGAGTATTTTTGATATGGTAAAATATATAATTTCATATAATTATATGTGGCCCCATGCCAATGGTTTCGAATACCAGCCAGTAAGATCAATTTTTTTGTGCTTTAAGAACTAGAAATTTTTGATAGGATATAAGAAGTGAAGATTTATATATGTATTTTTTTCGCTTTAAATATAATTATTTTACCATGTCCCAGGCCAAAACTCTAAGATGTACCTCAATAATGAGTTAGCCCATACTCCAGGTAACAGATATTTAAAATTTCAGGTTTCTTGCTAAATCGGTGTGGGCAGCCCGTTAAGGGAGACTGTTCACCTTTTTGCCCCTCTTCGTAGACATTTACAAAAACCCGACCTAGGTAAATGTCTACACCGGAGGAGGAACATATGAACCGAATTCAATCTCCTAGCTCCAGCGTTTTTGGCAGGACGTTAAGGGTGAGAATGTTTCCCTTTTCTGCCTCTCCCCTTGGGATTTTAACTTTATAGGTCCAACAGTTTGTGCAGGCTGTTAAAGCATATTTCAAATTTCCGGTTTCGAGCTATAGGGTTTGGGCAGGAGATTCCAAGAACCTCGTCTTAGCGAATGTCTACGCCGTAGGGAGAACCTATATACAAAATACCAGCGTCCTACCTCCTGCGATTTGGCTGGGCGTTGTTGAATAAAATAAAGAAATAAATATTTACATATTTACACAGTTACACATTTTCATATTTGCCCATTTGCACATGTGCACATTTATATATTGGCACATTTACATTACCATCAAATTATCGATCCATCAAACCATCAAACAATCAATCAAATTTACACTTTTGCACATTTGCACTTTTGCAAATTTTCACATTTGCACTTTTCTAAATTTGCACTTTTACACATCTGCACATAAGCATAATTGCACATTTACATTGGATAAGGAATCTATGTACCAAATATTAACTTCGCAGCTTCAGCGGTTTTGGCAGGTCGTCAAGGGGGAGAATTTTCCGCTTTTTTGCCGTTTCTCTTTGGATTTTCCAAAAGTCACACCATAAATGTTATCTACACTGGAGAAGGAACCTGCATACCAAATTTCAACTTTCTAGTTTCAGCATTTGAAAATACAAAAATTATTAAAATACAAGACAATAAAGAATTTAAATATAACAACTCCATATCGTAGGGTGTACTATTTTTTTTATTTCTGAAATACAATCGACTATTTCAGAAATATAATTGACTATTTCTGAAATACAATTGACTATTTCTGAAAGAAAATTGATAATTTCTGAAATACAATTGACTGTTTCTGAAAGAAAATTGACAATTTCTGAAAGACAATTGATAATTTCTGAAATACAATTGACTTTTTCTGAAATACAATTGACTATTTCTGAAATGCAATTGACTATTGCTGAAATACAATTGACTATTTCTGGAAGACAATAGATAATTTCTGATATACAGTTGACTATTTCTGAAATACAATTGACAATTTCTGAAATACACTTGACTATTTCTGAAATACAATTGGTAGTTTTTAATCTGATACAATTCGATCTGACTTTTTTCGGATAAATTTGAATATTACTTTATAAATATATTGTTGGGTCTAATTTAATCTGCCATTTTTCGGATCAATTCAGATCCATCTAAATCCTCAAATATATTTCTGGATCTTATTCGATCTGCTATTTTCAAATAAGATATTAGGGACCATAAAATAGGAAATGATTAAATATTGTGCCAGATTAATTTTTTTTTACTCGGACCTACTTACTTTTTGCCAATTAATTTCAAACCGTTACCGAAATAATGAAAAATACCGTTATCGCTAAAATACCGATACCAAAATAACTAAAAAAATCGTTATCCCTAAAATACCGTTACCGAAATAACTGAAAAAATCGTTATCCTTAAAATAACGTTACCAAAATAATAGAAAATAGCGTTACCCTTAAAATAACGTTACCGAAATAGTAGAAAATAGCGTTACCTTTACCGATAACCGCATTTGTTTCGGTTACCATCCATGCTTAGAACCCATTCTACTGTCGGTTCTAACATGGATGATTTTTGTTCGAAATTATAAATTTAAAAGCAATTGCTTTTTTGCTCATTTTCATCCTAAACAATGGGCATGCTTTCTAGCAGTGTGGTGTTGAAAATGAGCTTAATCGATACAGCGTTTCGTTGATGTATTTTTCACAGTAGCGTTCGGAAAATAAAATAAATTTTAACCAATAAAATTTGTATGTTTCTTTGAATTTAAAACAATTTATAAAAAAAGAATATGATTATATGATCTTAAATCCAACATAAATATCATTCAGTTATAATTTTTTCACTTAATTTTTTTTTTTTTCACCCCCAAAAATTTTATTATCACCACAAAAATTGTTTTTCACCTGAAATTTTTGCTCACTACAAAAATAGTATTTCATCCCAAAAAAAAAATTGCTTCCCTACAAAACATTAAAAAACTCAAATTTTTTTTTAAACCTGTGTAATAGGTCTGTACGAGGTAATTTTGGGTAAAGTCTGGTAAAATGAGAGTAAGCAAAAAATTCTCTCACAAAACCATAAAAATGCCGAAAATACTGCGAACGCACATAACCACATTTCATACCCAAAAATAAACGTCAAATTTATTCATATTAAAAAACAGCTTAATTAATAAATATATTTGAAATGGCAAATTTCTACTTACATTTTCAAATCTATTTTTCATTATTAAGAAGGAAAAGTTCTTTATAATAAGTTTTTAGTTAACTTTAATTTTTTTCAAAAATGCAAAACAGCTAATTTATTAGCAACAGCTGATGATTTGACAATTTTACCATTTTACCCAAACAAAAAGTACGGGTAAGTTCTGGTAAAATGAGAAACACAATTTCTCTCTCATGAACGCTCTCATTTACCCAATTTTTGTTACAAGAAACGCTTTCTGGTAAGATTGGGTTCCCGCGGGCACCCGCGGTAACGTACGTCGAGGTGTGTTCGAATGTTTTCTCATTTTATTTTTTTTTTATATTATTTTTTAACAAAAATAATGTGAAATGTATAAAAAAATTATATAACTAAATATAATTCTTGTCCTTGTTTTACCCACATTTTTAATTTTTAAACATTTTTTTTAAAGACATATTTTTAACTAGAGAAAAAACAAATTGTTTTGCTATTAAAATCATTTCACTAAAAATAGTTTCTCATCAGCCAGGTTTTCTTTATGCTTTTACTGCAATACACCTTCAAGCACCACAATTTCAACTGATTTTTATATAGATATTTTATTTTTATTGCCACATAAAAATTTACTTTAAAGTGTGTATGTGGTGTCTTTTATTTTATGAGATGAGCTTAAACTGTGTCATTGGGAATTACATTAAATATATACAAAGTAGTAAAAAAAAAAACTTTAGCACTTTATAAACAGCAGTTACATTTTCAAAAGTAGCCAGTAGAAGCAGCAACATTCGGTCATTTTAATCATTCAGCCCTTTCGTTGATTGCAAAGGGGTGTCGAAACATCAGCACTATCAACTTGATCTAAAAGTACCAGCTCATAAACAACTATAGTACCGGCCATCTGTTCGAGTAATAAAATGCAAAATAAATCATAACATACAAATATATCAAGTGGAAATGCTTGCAAATGAACAAAATGCTAATGAAGAAGTTGAAATATAAATACTACTTACAGCAAACATTAGACGTCGGGTTAGAAAAAAGAAACCTTTACCGCTTACAGCTATAAAATCAGAAACGATGACTTCATTAAGTCTTTTAAGCTAAAAGAAGAATAATAAAATCTGAAATTTATATACTATTTTCAAATGCAATGAAGTATAAAATTGATGCAATCATTGGTGGTAAATAAAATCCAATTACAAATTTATATTACTTAACCATGACTTAATATTGAATTGAAATAAAATAAAAAAATAATAAAAATTTAATTATTTCTTTTGTTACCACAACAACACTATGTTCATCTCAATACAATTTACCTCCAAACACCAATTAATGGTAGGAACTTCATAAATTGTACTTATAATATTATTGGCCGTATCATGAATATTGGCTGCTGTAATCATCATGGAAAATACTCGTATCATCACGAACAACAAAGAGAACCAAAAATATAATTCATTCATAAAATTTTCGCGATATCTATAAAGGATACAAAAGAAAACAAAGGAGATAAACGAAAATCATATATTTTTATTCGCAGAAATTTTAATTTTGTACAATAAAAGTGTCACTTAACTGGAAACTGTGAAAAATTTGTACTGCCAGAAAATATAAATTCATGGCACACGACAACATAACCAGTCCGGATAAGTTGTCATCATATTGCCACAGTAAATCAGTTAAAGCTATAAAATCTTGACGCATTTCAAACCAAAAGTCACTTGACATATGCTGTACATATATAGTACATATATAGTATTCCCATCATGTAGAGCGACAATAAAATCAACAACAACAACAACACATGTTGGTGAGAGTGGGAAGCATCATATTTGTAAAATATCAGATTTTATAATTTAATCAAAATTCTTTTTTTAATATATATTTTTACAATTTATCACGAACCTCTTTTAAATGACATAGTATACGCCAATGGAATTGTTTAAAACGTACTGATAATCCTTGAAATACCAACATGAGGAATATATCAATGAAATTCCAAGCAAATGTCATGGATATTGTAATCCACTAGAATTTTTTAAAATAAAAATTAAATTTAAATAAATTTTTTCAAAATATGGTTTTCTGGAAATATTTATTTAAAGTTGCGATAACAGTTAACAAACACAAGGACTCAAATTTTGAGGTCTGTTTTGGTACTTTTGTAAAATTTGCTGCCTTGAAATTTTAGATACCTTATGTGTAAAGAATTATACTGATATGGCTGTAAAATTCATATATTTTATTCCTTATTAAATATCAACGAACAGGTATTTTTTTTTTAATATTCGTGCAAAATACTTTGAATTTTAATCAATTTTTCACAAAGTCCTTTTTTGCAACAACTTGACAACTCTATGCTAAAACATAGACATAATAAGTCCATGACTTTTCGAACTTTCCTTGTAGTTATATGAAATGCAACACTGCTCCCAAATTTTGAGCAAGTTCTATCATTTACTTTGCGTTCGACAGCTGTTCAAAACATACAACCTTGTGGATTTTTTTTTAAAAATGGAAAAAAGTGAATTTCGAGTGGTCATTAAACATTATTTTTTGCGAACTATTAACCCTCAATTAAACCAAAGAAAAACTTGATAAATACTATCGATTTCAATGGTAAAAAAGTGATTCACTGCCTTTCGTTGTGGCCTTACAAGCACGAAAGATGCCGAACGTTCTGGATGCGCAGTTGAGGTCTCTACACTAGAGTATTCAAAAACCGAAACCGAAAACCGGTCAACCGGTTTCTTTAATTTTAAAAGCCGATCGGTTTCGAATATTTTGTAAATTCGAAGAAAACCGAAAACCGGTATTTTTTGTTCGGTTAACCGGTTTTTTTAATTACATCACCAACTGGGTTACTTGGTCTCTTTTATTTTTTCCGAACACTTTTATAATCGTTTGTTTGGTTATGAAGATTTAGATGTAAGTCTGATAGATTCCGATGAAGACTTAACTGTGGATATTCCAAATTCAAATATTTTAATTTCTGATCTGTATGAAAATGTATTTTTAGTTTGACTCGAGATCATAGGAAAAGTTTTTACAAATGAAAAATTTTTTTCCTTATTTTTGAATTTTAGTAAACATGGAGAATACACAGAAAAAGTTATTAGACACCAGCCGAATGGAATGCATTTTCTGGTCAGCTACGACTTTCATCAACATTCTTTGTGCCGAAATACCAATTGTAAATATCTCTATTTAACTCACAAATCAACGGAAAAAGCTATTTTATGCTAACATACAGTTGATTTTTATTATTGAGTACAGATGAAATTTACTAACTATTTTTGTGTTATTTATATTCTCCTTTGTTTACCGTATGTCCAAATTAGCTAATTCTGATCTATATAACACAAAGAGCTTTCAAAATCCTCAAAAAGAGACTTACAAAATCATTCATAATTATATGTGACCTTCTCCGAGAAAAGGGACCTAGTGTTTGAAAGTGAAGTTTTGGGAAAAACGCATTTAAAGTTTTATAACGCATTATTACTGTGAACACACCTTCAGTTGGGAAATGCGATTTGGTATGGTTGGTTATGATTGAGTGCCGACTTTGGTGACGTCTTGCCTATGTGGTGACGTATTTTTTTTCGCTTTTAGAGTGACAATTTAAAAACAATTTAAAATCAAAAAAAGTAAAATTTTAATGTTTTTTCCATTTTTATCGATTTTCCCAAGTTCGTTTTGTACGTTTTTATGGGGTAAATAAATTTTTATCAGAAATCTAACTCATTTCATCTTATTCTACACCCTTTTAGGTACCAGAATCCACTCTTAAGTCCAAACCCGTTTTTTGACACACTAGGTCTCTTTTCTCGGAGAAGGTCACATATGATGATTTCATATATCTTGATAAATGCGACGAAAGAACTGAAAAGTTGGACAATTTATATAATTGTCTTTTGACTATTTGTCCAACATCTACTATTAGAGAAAGAGTATTTTTCACTTCTAGCTTTATTAAATTCTGTTTTTTAACAAATTATATAAGCTTTTTATTCAAATTAAAAAAAAACCGAAAAAAACCGGTTTACCGGTTTACCGGTTTTTTCTGCAAAAACCGAAACCCGTTTTTTTTAAATTAGATTTTTCGAAGAAAACCGAAACCGGGTTTTTCAAAAGGCCGGTTTTTTGAATACTCTACTCTACACCCAAAACAATTGAAAAAAATTCACCATATGGTGTTGGCAGATCGGAGATTGAATGTGCTATTGATTGTGGAAGTCATAGGCATCTCACATGGCTCAGTGGTTTCAATTTTGAACGATCACTTGGGTATGAGAAAGCTTTCCGCAAGATGGCTGCCGCGTTTGCTCACAATCGACCACCAACGGAATCGTGTGACAGCTTAGTTGCCATGGCTAAAATCCATAAAGTAGACTACGAATTGCCCTCTCATTCGCCTTATAATCCGGATTTAGTCCCCAGTGACTATTTCCTCGGTGGAAAGAGATTTAGCTTCAACGTTGAAATTATTGATCAAACAAATACCTATTTTATGGAACTCAAAAAATCCTGCTGTTAAACGCAAAGTAAATGACGTAACTTGCTCAAAATTTGACAGTAGTCTACTAACAGGTGATACTTGATGGGAGCAGTGTTGCATTTCATATTACTACGAGGGAAGTTCGAAAAGTCACGGACTTATTGATCCGCCCTCGTATATCAAAAAACCTCTTTTGGTGAATTAATTATTTTAAAACTGTTTTTGTATAGAATTTCGCACATATCCAAGATGCTGCGATAAAAAAAAGTACCCAAAAAATTCCGAGTTTCTTATCCCCATTTCTTAGATTTTTTGTCTCACCTAACCAAATTTTATTAAAATCGGAGTTTTTAGGTTGAAGTTATCTCCCTGTGAGTAAAAATTTCTATAGAATAATTTTTTGAGTCAGCATTGCCCAGCCCAAAACGCCAGAGCAAGAAACTTAATATTTGGAACGTACCTATACCCTGCGTTTATTTTTGAACAATTTCACGGAGGAGCGAGGGGGGCGGCCCACAGTGCTTTGTCCCATAGGCAAAAATCAAAAATTAAGCATGGGCTCAAATTGTTCTTAAAAGTACATTTTTTGAAAGACAAGAAGTTAACTGAAATAAATATGCAAAAAAAAAATTTAGTCTGATTGCTTTCGCCGTCAGTAGAGGGCGCCAAATTTTGAAAATATTAAGCAAAAATTACTGAACAAAAAATATTGTTTTCAGTTGTTTCACGAAAATAATTCTCAAAAATATATTTTTTTAAATACTGATTTAAAGTTTTATTTTTTGAATACTTAGATATATTTGTAGTAAACCTTTAATACACTATTTAATATATATTTGAAAACAAATATTTTTTACAACTCCAAAAAATAGGTTTTTTTTTTTTGGTGAAAATTCGAAAATTTCTTAAGTTTGATGGAGTATAATAAAAAATTATATAAAATTAAATAATTTTTTATTTCGGTTTTTGTAAGTCTATAATATTATCTAACATATTATTAAAAAAAAAGTGCCGGTTTTTCACAAAAAATCAAAATATTGGCTTTTGTAAAAATGTCTTAATTTAGCACAGTACATAAAATTCTAGTTCATGGATGCGATGTTATAGAATTTTTTAATTTACCAATAGGCATTTGGCATTTTATTAAAGTTATTTAAATAAACAACTAACTAATTAGTTTTCGTTCCAGGTTGTCTGTCGGAAGAAGCACTGGAAGCAAACCATAAAAATGTGAGAAGAGTACGATTGTCTCATACAAGAAAAACATCTCGAGAAGACACAAATAAAGATGTAATGGCATATTTGTTGTTGCCTTCAGATCCAGTACTATCGTCAAAGAGAAACATTAACATTAGAAAAAAATTAGTTGATGCAGAAATTGAGAAATATATTATAGACAAAAATGTTTATTTAGAAGATGAAAGAGATGGCGTAATACAAGACAGTATAATAGAAGGTGATGAAAATTGGTTTTGGGAAGAATTAAGTATTGATGATGATGCCTCGTTATGAATTTTTTTTTCAACAATTGTTTATTTTATGTGATAATATGTAACCAGTTAAACTGTTAATTTTAGTTCAATGCGAATATCTTTTTTAATTTTAGTTGTTAATATCTCAAGGCCTATTAAGTGCAACTTGATTTCTACATACCTTATATTTTGGAATAATGTTAAATAAATAAAAAAAAATGTTGATCAAAAATATGAAATTTTTTAATTTATTTTAATTTTTAAATAGAAAATGGTCTATACTATTTTTTTTACAAAAATCAGCATAGGTAACCGCATTTATTGGTCGAATAACATGTTTTTAAAGCAAAGAATAGTTTTGACATTTTTTCACACAATCGAAACTTGCAAACATTTTTAAAAAATGTATCAATTCGGACAATGCTTCATGTAGAGTGCATTTCCAAAAAATTATAAAACTGCATTGAAAACGATTGCTATCGTTCTTAAACAAATTTAACATTATTTTGAAGTTATTTTACAAAATTTGAAGGAATAAGTGTAGCCCTTTTTAAAATTATCAATTTTTGACATATTTTCTCTATACATATGTATATACATAATGAAGCCATTTTGTAAAATTTATTTTATAATTGTAAAGTTATATTTTTCGATAATGGTAAATTGTATTTAAAATTGTGTATAGTTGCTTTTTGGATACCTGTGTAAAAAAATAAAATCCCAGAAGTATATATCTGTATTAATAAATGGCAAAATTGGGAAAAACTTAGTTTTTGAGAAAAAGGACATGTGGGAGAAAGTCAAGTACTTGTACCGAATAAAAAAAAATCTCCAGAGATCTAAAAAGTATCTTTTTAAAACTTATTATCCGTTTTTAGTGCATTCTGATCATTAATGTAGCTAAAATTCAGTTTTTGAGGAAAATGATATAATGGGAGGTAGTAATGTCCTTGCACCGAATAAAACGAAATTAAGCACTTAGCTAAATGACATAATTTAACAGAGATTTACCAATTTTTGCTTCATTCTGCTCATAATAGTAGCTGGAATTAAACTTTTAAATTTAAGGATGTATCGGAAGTAGGCGTGTCCTTGGGCCGATTTTTTCGAAACTTCAAATTTTTCTTAATTTAGATATTCTGAGCCAGCATACCAAATTTCAAGTTTCTGCGACAACTCCTCTAATTTTGCCGATTCACTATATGGGGACAAAGCACTGTGCGGCCTGCCCAAACCCCTTTGGCTGTGAATTTAAAATTTTAAATATTTGTTCCTTGAAGTATGGTCTAACTCACGGAAAAGCTTTCAAAAGGGGCAAAATTGCCCTGTCATTGGTCAAACCGATATTTGAAATATGTGTTGCCTGGAGCATGCGCTCATTTACTGATAAAATACTATTTCGAATTTCAACAGAAACGTGGTGAAATAGCAATTCAAAAGGGAAAAAATACCTCTTAATGGCCAGACAAAATTACCTTGGCTACACAAAGAACACAGATTCATTGTGACAACCTAATTTCCCACCAACCGAATGGTTTGGTTTGTCGCTTACGAATTTCGGTTAATGCAACAGAATTTTGCTGAAACAAAATATTTTAATTGTATCAGGAATACATTCGATTGCGACAACTGAATTATTTAGTTGCTGCAACTAACATATTCAGTTGCCTAAAAATATCTTGTCATGATGAACCAGTTTTTTTGTGTTAATAAATCTGACATTTAAAACACGAGTGGATTTGAAACATTAAAATTGGGAAACGAAATGGAAAGAAACGAGGAACAAGTGGAATTAAAACAGTAAATAGGAGGGGAGGGGGGGGGGGGGGGGGGGTAAGAAATGGAATAGAACGAGTGAAATTGAATCGCTGGACAAGGTGAACAAAATGCAATAAAACGAGGAATTGAAACACTAGACAAGCGGAACAAAATGTAATGTGATATTTATCGAATTGAATACATATATTTTTTTTAATTTCAGCGACTTTTCTTCATTTTTACGTTTCCAATTTTAGAATCATTATCAATAGTTTAAAAATAGCAATGAAAATAATTGCATTACAATTAATATAAATGAAATGGTAATGGCAATTAATTACCCCATTTAATTCATTAGTCCCATGTATGCTAGACATTCAGCAATATGGCCCTGCGGGAAAAGGATCTTTTACCGGTTCATTGTGATAGGGACCAGTCAGGGGACCGGTTTTTTTATATGAAAAAAATGGCGTTATTGGAAGGTCAGAGTTGGAACTTGTACATTGTTAACCAAGGTGAACAGTGTGCTGCTATTACAAGCATGAGTTCCCGGGAGCATGGAGATATTCACTAAAGAGATACTTTTAAGAATTTTCAATTAAAACGTGGTAAAAATGGGGTTAAAAAGGTGAAAAGTCTCCTTTAATAACCTGTGCAAGCCCTTTAAGCTAGAAATTTGAAACTTCAAATTGAAACATCTACTAAAAATTATATTTAAAGAAGAAAATTCCTAAACAAAAAAAAGATTTCAATTATCTTTTTAATACATTCCGATATCTAAAAAGTACCAAGCATTTTATTTAGTCTCCCCATAACAAAGTAACTGATTTCGATGAAATTCGGATATATAATACAGGCATTAAATTTTAAGAAAAATCATCATTATTCTTACCTGCAATACCGGAATTAACCATGGATTATAATCAATTATTGAAAACAATTGTAAACGTTCTCGTACATAATAGTTACGCCAAAAATCTACCGTCAAATTGCATTGTTTAATTTGCAAATAATTGCTATAGATACCACTGCCAACATAACATGAATGCTCAACTTAACTCGTAGCGAAGCAGAAAGCATTTGAAAAATAAATAAAAAAAAATTAGTCTAAATTTTAAAAAGTTGCTTAAAATGAAGCGTAAATCATTTTACTTACTCACTGAACCAAACAAAAATAAATATCCCATAATTCTTATACGTTTACTAAACTTTTGTGATTCTGGACAGTTGTACGATTTTTGTAGAAAAATATTTTCCAAACGACGCGTCGACTTAATCAAATTTGGCCATTTACGTGAGAGCCAAAGAAAAACAATGAAGGCACTTAAACTTTCTATGCTGAAGCTTAAGGGACCTTAAACAAGGTAAGACAAATACAAAAAGGTAGCAACAAAGGTAAACAGAAGAAAATATATAATAATAATAAATTGATTTATTTAGATGCGATGCCTAACTCAGTTTATTTTTTAAGGAATATAAAATTATCTACAGTTAAACTTACCTGTTGTTGATAATTTTAAACCTATTTCAGACATAACTTTAAATGTTAACAAGAAATCCATTATGCAAAATCCAATTATTGTTATTGTCATCAATACCGGTAATGTTATCCACCTAAAATTGACTTGTTCGACATCAGCGGTTGGCCATATTCCCAAGACTGGTAGTATACCAAAGAAACGAGACAATACTAAAACTACAACAACAACAACAACAAATACTACATACAATTTAAAAGAATATAAACAAACAATTAAGAACATTTGAAAATTGTAAATAAATAGAACAATAGCACTGTGGGGTTAGGATAAGCAAATAATTTATGTTTAATTAATTTGATGGACAATTTTCCACAGAACATTTCACTTTAGGCCACCAAATTGCCAATTGTCTATGAACAAGATTTTCCTAACCTTCAAATAGCGAAATTAGAAACACTAGACAGTTTTTAACCAAACTGCAAAAATAAAAATATACTTAATTAAGGAATGCTTTGACAGGTATTTTAAAAATTTTAATTTCATGTTGTTTATATACAAATTTCCACACAAAAATACAATGTGGGGCAATAAGTATCACCCTATTGGAGAGTGCTGCCATTTTTGCATACGGCATCGTATGTCAGTTTGATTTGACATTCGTGAAGTAGACATGAGCGAAAGTAACTCACTATAAATTTTGCACGTAAATCGCTATACGCACAATGACAATGACGTAGTGGATAATTTTCCATCAAAATTAAGCTAAAATCAAAAAAATAAATTAACTAGAATTTAGAAAAATTAACTTATTTAGAGCAAAAATTGAAATGAAAACGGCGCCAAAGACACTTTTTACCAATATTTAATAAAATTTTCCTTGAAATTAAGAAGCAAATTTTACTTCAAATTTGGTCAACATTTCTAAATTATAGAAAAATTTTACTACTGAGTAATAAATTTTTATTAGAAAACAGTAAAATTTCCTCCTAATTAGTTCATACATCATCTAAAATTGTTACTGTTAGTTAGGAAATATTTCCTTGGTTTTAAGAAAAATTTTATTTATTAAAGTTCATTAGATAATTTTTTTTACTAAAAACTAGGGAGTTACCCTAAAAATAAGAAAATATTTTCTAACTACAAGTTAAATAGTACTTCTTTTAAAAGAAAATTAACCTTATCCTGCTTCTATGGTAAAGGTAATATATTTTCCCACTTTCGGAGGACTTCCGCTTTGTGAAGATACTGCTCTTAATAAACTTTTTGTTATACAATTTTGTCTTAAAACTAAATTGAATTATACTAAATTCATGTATTTAAAATATAAATTAAATTGCATTAGCAAAAAGGTAAACAAATTTAAAAAAAATGTACTGCAGGATATCCTGAAACGTAATAAATTGTGACAGTCAGATCCTATTCGTAGTTACTTAACGGTTCTGCTTGAGAGAACTACAAAAAGGGACGCCCTAAGTGACACACGGCATGTATGACTAAGAAACACTGAGGGTCCTTTGTCTTCTTAAATTAACTAATTTAAGGAAAGTGTTGCAAAAATACAAAATATCACAGTCACATTTCTTGTTATTATTGGAAAATGGAAAAATGTCATAAGTTTATTTCATGGGATTTTTAGCTTAAACTTTTTTTGATATATGCAAATTTAAACTTTTTTATTAATAAGTGAAAAAAATAGTTCGATAAATATAAAGTTTAATAAGCGCTAAGTCAATTATAGGAAAGCCATTATACCGTAACATATAAAATGTGCCTGCGATATTTTGTATTGTAGTCAGTAAACAAAATTATTACAAAAAAGCGCAAATTCGAAATTTTTAACCTTTTGCTAAAAAAATTAAAAAAAAAAATATTTTAAGCAACTTTAAGTTCAATGTTAAAGACTGTTAAGATTAGAGATAAGCATGTGAGCCATTTTTGAATCACGCATCAAAAATTACAATCATGCACGATATTTTTTTGAAATGGTTACTTTAATTTGTTTCCTTTAATAATATTTTTTCTTAGAAATTAGGAAAACGAACTAGTTTGTTTTTAATTTATTGTTTTTTTTTTTGGAAAAGAATATTGAAAATAATTTAAACGTTTTCCAACAAAAAAAATCCTTTACCAAATTTTATTATGTTTCAAAAATTAGAAAACTTTTACTTGAAAAAAAGAATATTTTATTAAAATTTTTCTGAACTAAGTTGCATAAAAATTTTCCTTAAAAAGAGTTCATAGTTTCTAAAATCAAGTAAATTTTTATTGTTACATAGGAAACAATTTATTACTTTTTGTTTTTAATTGTCTGAACTAATTTTTAGAAAACAATTCTTCAAAATTAGAAAGTGGTATACTTAAAAACTGAATTTGCAAATGGCTTTCTAAAATTTAGTTAATTTCACCACTCGCCAGAAAAAAAAATGAACACACATTAAGTTCAAGTAATTTCTCGATTTAAGTTAGACACATTTTTTTAACTAAATGGGAGTAAATAATGCCCTAAATTTTTTTTTTAACTAAACCTAATTTTATTACATTTGAGTATGCATATTTTTGAAAACTAAGATGTTTTTTCTTAAATTAATAATTTTTTATTTAATTGACTTGTTTTTTTTCTAAAATCAAGATATATTACGTAGGAAAAATATGACCTATTTTTAGGAATTTTTATTCTTTTTAAGAAAATTTTCTAAGTTTTAATAAAATTTTACTTAAATGGAGGACAATTTATAAACTATCTTGAAGGAAATTTTTGATTGCATTTTAGTTCATGTCTTTTTTTTTGCACGACGGCGGCCATTTGTCGGACATAATTTTCCACAATTAATTGAAACAAAATTTTAAGTGCGAATAAACATAATCAGTTTTCATTTTGAATAAAAGTTATTGGGAAAGAAAATCAGATGATGGTTTATGCCCCAAACCTGTATAAGACATTTTTCTTGCATTGATTAAACTGATTTAAAATTTTTTTTGTTTGTCCAAAATATGGTGGTTTTGATCTATTTTAAAATTATTATATGGCAACCCTGGCGTTATAATTTTCATGAGCTTAGTAGTGTTTCAAAAAAACAACCATTATTATTATTTTTATTTGTTTTAAGTGAATACGAAATAAATTTTAGCATATTAACGATTTGAAGTATCTGAAAAAAATCCAGTTCCGATCGAACAGAGTTTCTAAAATATACACATGCACTTAAAATAGTTTGTAAGTAATAATAACAGATAATACCATTTAAAAGAAATGATAATTCAATTTAAACCTGGACTTCTTATTTCTCATTTAAATCAAATGTTTTTTGTGATTTATTTTTAAATGTTTGTTAAACAACTGACACGTCAGTAAAAAAAACACGTGATTAATGAGTTAAAAATAAATGTTAAAATTTTATATTTTAAAAAACTGATTATTTATTTATTTGAAATTATTTTTGTTTCCTGGACACATTTTGTATGAATAACCACATGTGTGTTTATGAAGTTCTTGTTATTTGAAGTGAAATAATTTTGTATATAAACAAACACTTTAAATAAAAAACAAATTGGAATTTTTTGAATA